>JASDQU010101589.1:8264-19375 GCA_032191745.1 Picea mariana | reverse complement strand
TGATTAAGTGTGAGATTAATTTTAGCCCTATCTAAGTGTCAACCCAAAACTCTCCTCCCCCTATTACCAAGTGGTTGTTGGATGCTCAAGAAGTGAGGCAACGAGGCCTACCCTAGCTTCACAGGTCAACCCCAAGGCCGAGTACTCTGGAAAACTTTCCGTGGCTTTCCTCAAAACCCCAGTTTTTAAGTGGCAAAGATGGTGAGTTAAGGTGTCCTATTAAGTCTAATTAATAAATTTTAGATCTATGAGCTAAATATTGCGAAGTGTGGTTGAGTGCTTGTAGCTTGCTCAACAAGAAATTGTCAAAATACTGAAAATTGAAAGATAAGAAGGTTGAAGCCTCTTGACAATGGATTGCAATTTAAATTTTAGTTTCCAGAAAAGGCCTTGGGGACCTAAACCAGAATTAACGATTGAGTTCTTAGTTATTATATTGCAAATGTGAAGTGTGAGAACTGAAAGTAACTTGCGGAATTGTAAAAGATTGATTAATTGAGCCTTTATGAAACCAGTCTTAGCATGCGCATGTGTAATATAGAGATTAAATAAACTGAAACTTGCATGCAACGGAAAATAACGATCTAATCTAAGCCACCACGGGCTCTAAGCTAGCATGTGTTATGAGATCTACTCTAGATTATTTTAAGTTAAGCATGCATGTAGAAATCACGACTAATCTAGCTAAGCTTGCAAAGTAAAGACTGAAAGGAAAGCAAGCCGTTTGGGTACAACTCCTTCGGGCTTGCGTTTACAGTATTTTAGAGTAGATCGTGAAGAAGAAAACGTTACCCAATGAGAGGAGTTGTTTGGAGGGTGTGTTGTGCATGTGATTTGGGCAGCATGCCCTCTTGTCCTGGTAAGAACATGCAAAAATCAGCAAGCTATTGCTTGCTGATTTGAGCTGCAACACACTTAGAAAATGTTATGAAATCTTTGTTTTTAGGCAAAGATTTCGTGCATACAAGAACCAGAAAATTAAATGATTTTAGGTGACCTATCTAAGCATGTTAGCTACCAAAATGAAGAATGAGAGAAGGCGAACAATAACAGAAATAATTTGGAGCATAAGTGAGAAGTAAGGGTAAATTCGTGCTTGGACTTATTGTAATGTCCCCATTTTGGGACATTATAACATTACAACATTTCAGTGTGTTATGCCTACCCGAGTAGCTAGAAGCAGTTTATTTGGGCCCGACTTGTATCGTTCATCATTAGGATCCATTCCGCACAACTGGGCTTTGGTTCTGTTGCATTCCGACGATTTCCGTAATTTTGAGTTATTATGGGTCATATCTTAATTAAATTCACTAAGAAGGTCATAATGGGCATATTACTTGGAGAAACCTCTTAGTGTAATAGCTCATCGGAATCGGGAAGAAGAGCATTACAGGATAAGATGATGAGACGTGAATTTTAGTGGTCGAAGAAGCCATTAGGATGGATAAATCACTTTTTAGAGGCAAAATGGTTAATTAATTAATTAATTAAGTGATGTAATCAAGGAATAATAAAATAAAGTAAAAGTCACTTGGAGGGAAAAGGTCAACAACGAATTAGGGTTTCGAGAAGCTATAAAGGAAGGGTAAAGCAACCTAATTGATTATGAATTGTTATGATTTGATGTTGAGAGTTCTGAGAGGAGGAGGAGAGCCAACCTTACTGTTTTGTGGATTTCTGGAGGAAACCACCACCATTGATCGGTTTCGGTGTTGAGAGACACACCCTAGCCCATCGGAGATACCATCCAGGTATTTCACCGTTCATTTCAGGAGTATTCATTGTGGAGGGCGCAGCTCAGCCAAGGAGAGCGCAAGCTATTTTGAGGATTCGGAGATCTGCAATAGACCTGTGTCCCGATTGCAGATTCATTCCAACCCAGTAGAGATCCAACCAGGGCGCTTCCATTGAGCCATCTATCATCAGATTCCGACGGTGGAATCTTGCAGATCGATTCATCCAGCTATTTAGGGCGCAGTCATTCCGGACAGACATTTGGCATTGCATGCAGATGTTTCAGGGCAGATCCGGACAAACCCTTCCGACCCATTTCATCATTTGACGAGACGATCGTTTCGAGCCATATAGCAACAGATTCCAACGGTGGAATCTTGTGGGGCGCATTTAGTGTCCCGGGAGGGGCGCAAACCCCCCAGGGGTCCAGATCCAGGACCGTAGAGGTCCGATCCGAGTTCCGACAGACATCCATCCCAGTATAGAGACCAGGGCGCATCTATTGGAGCAGTTTCGAGCACATTCTGACGGTGGGTTCTTCAGGTCGAGTTTTCCAGCTGGTAGCGGTTACCGCATTTCTCCGGAGTCGCACATTTTTGTCGATCTATCCGTGCATGCATCGGATCTGCTATCTTCTTATGATCACGGGTATTTTGTTATTTGATTGTATTCCAGTACAGATTCAGGAGATCTGACTGACATCTAGATTCTATTTTTCCAGTAGGCTATTGTATTTCCATGCTTGAACTGTTATTATTCATGATATTGAGCAGTTGACATTCTATACTCTTGCATGCACTCTTATATGATTGTTAAACATTAAATATGCAACATGCACATGTAATAACCAACATGCACCTGCAATAACCAACATGCAACCACAATAACCGA
Source organism: Picea mariana (assembly GCA_032191745.1). Taxonomy (NCBI): domain Eukaryota; kingdom Viridiplantae; phylum Streptophyta; class Pinopsida; order Pinales; family Pinaceae; genus Picea; species Picea mariana. The sequence goes on along the minus strand of JASDQU010101589.1, from coordinate 16,750 downwards.
AGAACAACTCAAACACACGGCTAAAACGCATCCAGAAACCCCCAGTGTATCAGATCTGCACACCAGAGCATTAGAACAGTAGCAAATATCTTGATCAGCCGGATCAAGGATATTTCACTTATCCCAATATCCTCTCCTTGAAGTGTCCTGCAAAGCTTAAACAGAATGTGAGACGAAGATAGATAATGATGGCATATATTAATAATCAAAACTATTTTTAATCATTAGTACATGCAGATCAAATAAGCTAGCAATTATACAATCACTAAACTTAGTTAAGTAAACTACTTTACCCAACAATCTACCTATAATCACACAAATATTTAAAACAAAACGATTTCACCTCATATGCACATAACGAGCCCAGACTACTCTTGAGATACGTGTATCCTCCAAAGCATTTCCTTTTATTATCCAAATGGAAGAAGTTGTAGCAAATGATTGCTACAAGTTCTTCAAGAGCCACACCAATGAAGAAAGGTGACAATAATGATGAGAGAGGAAGAGAATAAGATGGTGAGAAAAGAGTAGCATAACAGTGCAAATAATGAAAGGTGATGAATGAGGGAGTGGGAGGTCTCTTAAATAGCTTGAGGAGCTAAGGAGACCCCTCTTGGATCTTCAACAAGTGTCAAAGATCCAAGGGACAAGACAACTCATTTGGGAAAGCAGCCAATGAAAAACTAAGCTTTTAGGGTGAGGGGAAATGGAAAAAGGATGAAGAGATGAAGAGAAAGTAAGGAAAGGAGGGGGCGAAATAAGCAAGAGGAGACCCACGTATGGGTTGGAGGAGGAGATCCATGCTTTCATTCCACTTTTACTGAGATGTTTCCATCTCTGCATGAGACATTTCCCAAATAAACTGAGGATAAAGCGTGAGTTTAAGGGAAAGCATGAGAGTGAATGAGGGCGTGTGGGGGGAAAGCGTGGGACACACTCCCAAGTGATACGTGATAGGTAGAGAGTGGTATGAGTTGGAAGAGGGGAAGCCCACGCTCTAAATTCAAGCAATTTCCAACTCACGTGTGGGCTTTTCAAGTTTACATGAGGGCAAGCGTGAGGTAAGGAATGAGTGCGTGAGTGTAAAGAGGACGTGTGTTGGGAGTGTGTTGGCACTCCTACCTGACAAGCGATTGGTGGAGAGGGGATGGTGCATGAGTGGAGGAAGGGAGAGGCCCACGTTCCAATTTAAAAGAGCTTCCAAGCTTTGACGTGGAGAGGGTGACGTAAGCTCACATGAATTAATTCGTGAGGGTGAAGAGTACGTGAGGTTTGAGTGTGAGAGGAGTGTGGTAGCCACACTCCAAAGAATGATGTGGAGGAGTGAAGCGTATGAGTGGAAGGGAAGAGGGGCCCTCAACAAATTTAAATAAAAATTCAAAATCTCACGTGGGGAGGGTGTACGTATGGTAATTGGGAAGTTAATTAAAAAAGGTGAGAACTAAATTATAAGTGGGTTTAAGGGGTAGGTAAAGGTTAGGAATAGGTTAGGTGGGTCCCTCTCATCATTAATGCCACTTACTTCACCCGATTTGACTAACTATTACAAAATTGGCATTTGCCCATGTCTTGGGTTTGGCAATTAAAACTATCGTTTTTCCGAAAAACTCCTATGCGGACAAACAACCTAGCAAAACTTGTCCGACTAAGTTGAAACTTGGTACACGGGTGTAAGAGGTCTCATTAGTTTTCTTTTGAGTACAAATACCCCTATCAAAAATCCCGGGACCTAAGTTTTACAATAATTACCCAGAATTAATTAATTATTTAATCAATTAATTAATTCAAAACCTTAAAAAAAACCTAGCTATACTTGACGAAATTCCGCGAAATTTCACGTGCTGTCTTACATGGTCATTTACAACATTCCTAAACACTAGCTACCTAGGAATGACTTCGTTAGAACGCCTTTCACCACTTTGGAGGATTTATTGGGTAGGAGTGAAAAACTCAAGGGAGAATAACCCAGCTGATTAGGCCACATTAACCTCCTGAGGATAAAAAACACTCAGCGAAAGGAACTCTCCTAATGAAGAAACCCTAAGGCAACTGACCTAACATGATCCATGTAGACCTATTACATTATAAACCCGCGCAGGGGTGCGGTAATCCCGCTTACAAAACTATGTACTGGAGCAAAAATGCCCTATAGAACCAAAAAGTTTTCGACATGTTTGCATCTATTGATGCATATCTTCATGATACATGGAGTTGACCCCCTAGTTGAAGAGGCGGTCAACAGAAGTAAATTTCTGAAATTTGGTTCAAGAGTGATCCTTGGCGTGACTTTTGAGTGTGGGCTATGAGTGCACCTTATTCAAAGCTCTAGTGGGTATCAAGGAGACTAGACTTGCAGCTAGTGATGTGCAAGGTTTTTAGCCCTTGTCACTATGAGACTAGCCTTGCAGCTAGTGATGTGCAAGGAAAGCAACTTTGACCACCTCAAAAGAAGTCAAGGAATGCAAGCAAGAACGACGAGGAGTTCTTCTCTATCTCAGTCTTCTCAGGAAGACCAAAAGCAAGATTGAGCATGTTTGCAGACTAAGGTAAGTTTTGTACTAATTTCCTTAATTGATTTCATCATTACTCTTTAGTAGCTTGTTTTTTATAATGAAGGGTATTATCCCTGGTATGAGAGCCCTCATGACTTGGACCATGATCCCTGGTACGGGAGCCCTCATGACTTGGACCATGATCCCTGGTACGGGAGTCCAAGTTTTCTTGGGTGGTTATTATCCTAGTACAAGAGGCCATTTTGGTTGTTATCTCTACGGGAGGCCATCTTAGTTATTATCCTAGTACGGGAGGCCAGATTTCTTATTTCATTATTGAAGGGCCATGATCCCTGGTACGGGAGCCCAATTTTTGGTTGGTTATTATCCTAGTACAAGAGGCCATTTTGATTGTCATCGCTACAGTAGGTCATCTTGGTTATTATCCTAGTACGGGAGACCAGCAAAGTACTGTAGAGGCAGTAGAGGACCTAAGAAGAAATGGGATTGTCTCCAGGTTAGCAACACCGGAAAAGGAAGATGTTTATCCTTCCGACTTTAGAGGGAGTCAAACTATTTGAGAAGAAGGAAGAGACAATACCTTCTCCCCCTTCAACAATTCAGTGGGAGACAGTTACTAATCCAGTTGATCCAGTTGATCCCACAGCCCCAGTTGATGTTCCCAAAGACATCGTAGTAGGCCGAGAGAAGCCTACATGGGCTCGACAGACTCTCCTGGAGGCAGAGGAACATGCAGCTCCTCGTGATACATTCCGAGAGAGCAAGAGACAACAGATATTTTCGAGCTATGTTTCATCTATGAGCCACATCATTGATATTGAACCTTCGTGTCATGGAGAAGCAACAGGACGATAGTTTTGGCAAGATGCCATGACCGAAGAGTATCAGTCCATCTTGAAGAATAATGTGTGGGATATTGTTCTGAGACCAAAAGGGAAGTCTGTAGTGACTTCCAACTTGATCTATAAGATCAAACATGCAGCTGATGGAAGTGTTGAAAAGCACAAAGTGAGATTTGTGGCTAGAAGATTCTCTCAGGTGGAGGGAATAGATTATGAGGAGACACTTTCTCCTATTGCCCGATACACTTCCATCCGTACGATTATTTCCCTAGCTGCATCCATGGGTTGGAAACTACATCAGATGGATGTAAAGACAGCCTTTCTCAATGGAGAGGTTGAGGAAGAAGTTTACATCGAGCAGCCAGATGGATTCGTGATACATGAGAAGGAGTCTCATGCGTGCAGGTTGAAGAAAGCCCTGTATGGACTAAAGCAGGCACCTCGTGCATGGTATGAGAAGATTGATGGATACTTGATGAGTTTGGGCTTTAGCAAGAGTGTTGTTGATCCCAACCTATACTACCATATTGTTGGTGACAAGTGTCTGATTTTGGTCCTATATGTTGATGACCTATTCCTCAGCAGTTCAAAAAGACTTATTGATGAATGCAAGCGTGCATTGGCTTCTGAACTTGAGATGAAGGACCTTGGTATGATGCACTACTTCTTGGACTAGAAGTATGGCAGAGGATTGATGAGATTTTCCTAAGTCAAGGAAAATATACAGTGGAGATATTCGGGATGATGGACTGCAAATCCATGCTTACACTGATGGTGATGAACTTGAAGAAGATGAACGAGGCTTCTTCCGATTCAGGCGAGATTGATCCACATCTTTACAGATAGTTGATTGGATCATTGATGTATCTGGTTAACACCAGACCTGATATATGCTATGCAATGAATGTACTCAGCCAGTTCATGAGTCAGTCGAGACAAACACACTGGATAGCAGAAAAGCATGTGTTGAGATATCTACAAGTTACAGTTGATTATGGCTTGAGATATGCCTCTGATGTAGACATGAGATTGCAGGGATATGCCGATGCAAATTGGGCAGGGAGTGCAGTGGACCAGAAGAGCACATTCGGTTGTTGTTTTACTTTGGGATCTGCCATGGTTTCCTGGTGCAGCAGGAAACAGAGCTCTGTGGCTTTGAGTACCACAGAAGCAGAGTACATAGTGTTATGTGGGGCAGCCCGCGAAGCAGTGTGGCTTCGCAAGCTCCTTGCAGACTTATTAGGACATGAGATGGATTCCAACATTATCCATTGCAATAACGAGAGTTGTGTGAAGCTCTCAAAGGACCCTGTTTTTCACGATAAATCGAAACACATTGAGATCAAATACCATTACATCAGAGATAAGGTGCGGAGGAATGAAGTACACATGCAGTACCTTTCTACACACGAGCAGGTTGCAGATGTCTTCACCAAACCGCTTGCTAGTACGAAGTTCGAGTAGTTCTGTGAGAGACTTGGCCTAGTGGAGAATGCCTCCCTAGCTGAGAGGGAGTGTTGATGATTGCAGCGTTGTGTGACATTCTCCAGTTCGTTCTCCTCTGGACTGAGTTGAGACGATCTGTGAGAGAGCCCATGTGTTGGGTGTGCCCATGTGATGGGTGTGCGTCAGACTCTGGACTGAGTTGTGATGACCTGTGGTCTCTTGTCTACTCCTCTGGACTGAGTTGAGATGACTTGAGATGGTCTCCTGCCTTGTACTCCTATGGACTTAGTTGAGTCAGCTTGAGATGGCTCTCCAGATGGTACTCCTATGGACTCAGTTGACTGATCTGTTGAGAGTGAAGTCCTTGTGGATGAGCAAAGGAGGACGTGTCCCTAGTGGCAGAGCACTAGAGGATGTGAGAAATCCCTTGCTATATTGTCAGAGAGTGAGACTTTGGTAAAACCTTAATTTATGTTGTAAAGGGTACAAGTCAACCCCACCATGTATAAAGATAATTAATATTGTGTAATTATTAATTATATTATTAAGTTGTACAAGTCAGCCCTATTGTGCCAAGTGTCATGTCTATTCGTTGAGTTAAGTTTTGTATAAATAAGAGATAGATCCCCTTTGTGGATCATATCTCACACACTAACTCAACGCATGGTCTGAAATTATGAGGACTGCAGTGCGCACTTTTCTAGGCACTAGTTTTCTCAATCTTAGAAGCACCCTCTTGTGTGCTAGGGTTTGGTGGTGGATCTTCTCTTGGCAGTATAGCAAAGGATTGTTGGGTTTTTCCCTTGATTGAGAAGGGTTTTCCCAGTATATTTTCTGGTGTCTTTTGTGCATGGTTATTCTTCTTGTGATCTTGGTTTACTGCAGCTAGTGTTATTGTAGCTGCATTATTTATGGTTGTAGCTTATGCTAAACTAAATAAACCACATGTGCATGAGCTAAAGATAAAAACTCAACAATTGGATCAAATCATGTGATTTGCAGAAGGCCGTGAGGCCCTAGAGGAGACCATGTAACCTTGAGGAGGTCGCGCTGGCTTGGATGAAGGCTCGTGGCAAGTAGAGGAGGTTGTGGGGGGTTCTAAAGGAGCCATCTCCCTTTCTTATTGCAGGTCGTGTGGCTAGACGGGCTACTAGAGATGTTTGGAGGGACCAATTTGTCCCACTCTGCAGATTTGTGAGGAATAGGAAGGCCGCAAGAGTATTGTTGCAGGCCAAGAGGGTTTGGACAAGAGTCGTGGCTCTTGGGAACTGAACAATGAGAGTTGAGGTGGGCCGAGGGCCCTATCTGTTGAGACGAGAGGGTTAGAGAATGTATAAAGCAGTTGGCAGCAGCTTTGAGGAGACTTTGGCATCATACCAGGTTTTGGCTTGAGTTTATAGTGTTTTACTGTTGTTTTGCAGTTGTTGTAGCAGCCATTAGAGATCTAGTGTTTTGTGTACTAGATTCCATTCATAATAAAATGCCAATGTTGTCTCTTCAATCCTATATGTAAATGGATTACATGTAATATGTTTGACGGAATGTTCATGAGTAGAATGCATGCTAAATGTTTGGGAAAAGTTGTCAATCAAGTTATAATATGAAACAGATGTAATGCAAAGTGTTTGACAAAAACACAACCAATAACCCATAAATTGAACACAAAATATTAATATCCTGGCATAGCTCTATTGGGGATATTACACTCAAGCCCAAGGAGTTAGCTCAATCAATTGTCGCCAATGTTGTTGGGCATTTTCCTAGCTCTGTGCCAGCAGGTGGTGCCCAGTTCAGATCCCCCTAGGTTAGGCACACTAGTCTATGCTAATGGGTTTAATAGGGATGTTATCCATGAATTTAGGGAAGCATCCCTTGGGTTTCCCCGCGAGGTTTTCCTTGGAAAAAAAAAGGTTATATAATATACTTTATATCCTATTAGGTCAAGATGTGTGTGTGTGTATGCAGATTCTTTTGTTTTTTTAAACATGCATACTCCAGTATCGGATTCATACTGATTTTTTTCAGGTAAATGTTTTTTTCTGTATCATATCATATTTGTATCTATATTCATCTTCAAATTTGGTAACTATGGTTGAAAGCTTAAAAACACCCCAAAATCTATCTTCTCTATGTGAAACCCAATGGGTTCGATTCCATCACCAACATCCTGAAATGAAGGTCCCACTTTAACTTTTAATGTTCGAATTTAATTGAACGTTAACTTTAAGAATTAAGATTAAAAGTTATATAATTCCAAAAAGGAGACCCTTCTTCTCTCTCTTTTTTCTGGTTTGTTTTTTTAAGGTTATTGGCACACGGATCAGGTTTGTACAGAACAAATTGTTTCAGAGGACCTGTCTCAACTGAAATTCCTCCAAACCAACCGGTTCTAATAACCATGGTTCATAGTACAAATCGATAACCATCCATGCTACCTTCTTCAAAGTTGAGCCTGTTACCACTTACACCGCATGAGGCCCACGCGACATGGCACTACTCCTATAGCAACTACATAGGAGGGTACAAGAGGTTTTCTCGAATCATATTCGTCATCCGCCACACCAACGTCATCAAAAGAAAGGACTAATGTTATCTTCTAAAGGTGGATGCTATCAAATATTTTCACGAAGGTAAAAAGGGGCACCCCTCATGGATCCCACATATGCACATCATATGTTTTAGCTCAACTAGAGAGAGGGCGCACTTTTTGGGCCCCACCATAAAAATTAATTGAGAACCGTTTTTCTATGTGTCTCAACCTTGTAAGAAAGAGGGAGGGCACATCAATCACGGGGCCCACGTTTTGTTTGTAATGTAATGAGTTTATAAAAGGGTGAGGTGTGCACTCCTAGGGCTCACCAAGCTTGTGTAATGGGTAATGTTCAGCATTTGAAAGAAGTAGAGCACACCTTCTAAGTAGGGTCAGCTTCTAGAAGAAACTGTGTGCCCCCCCTCTCCATTGGAACCTAGCCGTTGGGCGTAGCCTTGTCTATTTAGGCATCCCTACTCTCCATGATACAAGTTGTTGAAGAGTTGTGAACTGAAAGCTCTGTTCATACTTTTATAAACTGCTTGTGGATGGTCCTTGTAAGGCGTCCTGGAAACTGGAATTCGCCCTGTTCAAGAAATGAAACCTAGAGATGTTTCGCCCAGGGATCCCCGAGAAGGCAATAAAAAGCCTCTCGATATAAAAACTAAAAGGACCCTAAGAAAAATAACAAAACAAGACCTAACCAAGAGGATGGGAGGTCTCATCACGAGCTGGCCCATTATGTTCATAGGTATCCAGCAGTGTGGCATTGCCATTATCTGGTCACCACGCCAGGGCAGTGACCTTTGGTTGCATGGCCAAGGGAAAGGGGGTCTCATCACGAGCCAGCCTTATCAATTTTGTGAAGATACCAGTGGGTAACACTGTCAGCTCTGGTCACCACGCCAAGGCAGTGTCCTCTGGTCAGACCTTGAAGTAAAAAAGAAAGAAAAGCAATAAATGAAAAATAAAGGCAATAAAGGGGCTTGGAAAAAATGCATCCATGACGGATACAGCTCGCCTCCTACAAAGGCACCCACAGACAACACCTGCCCTTGGTCTTACTGTGACTGGACATCCCTAGACCATATCACCTCATAAAACATGGCTTGAATGATCCTCTGAGGAAACTTTCCTTCTCTTGTGGGTATTAGC
>JASDQU010101588.1:291930-302507 GCA_032191745.1 Picea mariana | reverse complement strand
AAAAATTACTTACTTGTCAGAAAAAAATTAAGTTAACTACGATGAGTGATCTTAAAAAGAAAATGAAATTAAATATTACCACTATAATATACTTAGGGAGGATAATATGGGTTACATATGGAGGTACCTAAGGGGATAATGAATCTAATGTGGCCATAATATTGGAATAGGCCAAATATGTTATTAAAATAAAATATTATTTCCATTATGTAATTAAAAGGAAATATTTTAATAATAAGGGGTAGTTGACATAAGACACCTAGGAATAATAATGAGAAAGCATAAATACACATGAGTCTCATTGTATTGGAGATGTGTTGGATTGTATTGTGTTGTAGCAAGCACGGCTTGTGGAGTGAATACTTCCATAAGGAGTATTTGACTATGTTACCCTACATTAAGGTTCTTTTCTCTATATTTTTGGTGTTGTTCATGGTGAATGCTTTGGTATATTTGGTGTTTAGGGTTTATTTGTGAAGTTTTATGGTGGATTCTCTCGCATATATTTGAAGATTTAAGGAGTATTTGATGGTGTTACCCTACCTTAAGTGTTCTTCTCTCTATATTCTTGTCTTGTTCATGGTGAATGTCTTGGATATCTTTGGTGTTTAGGGTTTATTTATGAAGTTTTATGGTAGATTATCTCTTATATATTTGAATTTTTACTACAACAAGACAACACGATTTAATAATGGTAACAGTGGTGGACAAATTAACCAAATATGCTCACTTTATTCCAATTAAGTTGTCTCATAATACAACTAATATAACAAATATTTACTTGAAAGAGTTTGTCATGTTGCATGGGATACCTAAGGCAATTATTTTAGATAGAGATTCAAAGCTTGACTCAAAATTTCATAAAGAATTATTTAAGGGTTTTGGTACAAATATGAACTTCAATACAACCTATCATCCACAATCAGATAGGAAAATAGAGAGATTCAATGAAGTGATTAGAGACATGTTAAGAATATATGTGATGGATAAGCCATCCAAGTGGGAGGATTACTTGCATTTAGTGAATTTTCCTACAATAATGGATATCAAGCTTCACTAAATATGAGTCCATTTGAGGCATTGTATGGAAGAAAGTGTAATACCATAGTTAGTAGGGACAATCCAACAAATAGAGTAGTACTTGGGCTATAGTTTCTTCAAGAAATCAAAGAGAAAATGGTCAAGATCAAGTAGAATTTAAAGGCAAAAAATGATAGGAAAAAGATTTATGCAGATAAAGGTAGAATACCAAGGAATTTAAAAATGGAGAGCGCGTGTTTCTGAAAGTGTAACCAAAGAAAAATTCCTTGAACTTGAGGAGCTGCACTAAGCTAGCAGCTAGATATTGTGGTCCATTTGAGATCTTGGATATGAAAGGGATTGTTGCATACATGCTCTCATTAATTGCTACAATAAGTGTTCATAATGTGTTTCATGTGTGATTGTTGAAAAAGTATGTACATGATCCTAACCATGTTTTTGATTGGGATTTGATCTAGGTGGAAGTTGAAGGAGAATTCTAGGTACAACTAATGTGTATATTTTTTTTGACAATAACGATTAGAGGAATTATATTAATGGTTGCAAAGCCACAGATCGGTTACAAATGGCAGGGCTACACAGAGCTGCTGCCTACATTAGCTGAGAGACAATGCTAAAATTGCTAGAATCCTAGAAACATTACTCAGAATACATCTTGTTGATAGCTATTTCAGCGAGCCAGAGCGGCTTCGTGTCATTACATCTTCCCGCTGATAGACGTTTTTTTTCCTTTTGGTGACGACCTGCCATTCATTGCTTTGACCCTGGTTATGAATTTCCGGCTGAGTTTGCACTTCTTCTGCCTCAGCAATATCGGCCCAGCTTGAGACTTTCTTTGTTGGGCTTGAAACCTTGGGCAGAGCTTCTTCCGCTGGGTCTTCCCCCTTAACAGGTTCTTTGAGGATGGAGACAGATTCCCCTTCAGCCTCTGATGGCGGGATTTTTGCTTCAGCTTGCTTCTCTGGTTGCGCTCCTGTCCACCAAGTGGGCCTTTGGCGTCGGGATGGTCTTCTTTTCCCGGATGACTTCTCACAATTCCGGGCTATGTGCCCTGTTTCAAAACAAAGCCTGCATCTGAAACAGAGGTTCTCGAAATCGATCTTCTGGGTCCAAGAGACGTTTTCTCCGAGGAGGATGATTTCTGCTGGGAAACCCTTGTTGAAGTCCATCTCTACACAGATCCGGGCAAAGGTGGAGTTGACTGGGACAGCTTCAGGGCAATTGCAGAGATATTTCCCTATGCCATTTCCAATAGCTTCAAGAGTTTTGGCCCCCCGGAAGTGCAGGGGGAGTGACGGGAGACGCACCCAGACCGGAGCAGTAGAAATAGAGGCCGTGGCTGGATCGAAGTTCGAGGTCCACGACTGCACGGATAGCCCTTCTCTGCCCCAAAACATTGGCCCGGAGCTGGAAACCAAGTCTCTTTCATCAGAAGAATCAAAGATAGCTGTGAAAAAACCCTTCGCAAGGGGGCAGACTGTAATCTCACCCTCAAGAAGCGGGGCCCATTCGGAGTCGATTCAGGAACGAAGAGCAACCAGATTCGGCCAAAAGCCGTTAAACCTGCAAACCATGGCGAACTTGCTGAGCTGAGAGGAATACTCCAATACTTCCTTCGGCAACTGGATAGAAACTACCAGGGCTTCAACAATCGAAGTGTTTGGAGCCGAAGAACCCCCTCGAAGGGAAGCAATATCTTTGAAAGTATCCCGTCCCGCTCGGCCCAAAGAGGGACCCTGATCTGAGGGCGGGCAACCCCCGTTGGGCTTGGCACCGGCATTTGAAGAGGCGCGTGCAGGAGCAGTGGAGGCACCGGCCGCCATGGAGGACGTAGCCACAAGAGGGGGCGCACCAGCCGCAGGTGCAGCCACGAGGAGCTTCACAGCCGCCATTGGGGACTGCTTGGAGCGGGCTTGATGCCTGGATCGGGTCGGGAGGAGGCCAACGGGCCTGTGGAGAGCTGCAGGACCGGGCCGAAGCCCTAAGGTTGAATCCTCGCCTTCTCTGCCGCCGCCGCTGAAGAAAAAAAATGAAAACAACAACTAATGTGTATATTGGACATGAAGGTCACTGTTCTTAGGAATAGAGACATAGGGTAGTTAAAGGTCCAATGGATCCACTACAACCTTGAATAAGCAATGTGGGAGTTGGAGGATCTATGTGGGAAGCATATCCACGTTTATTTTGAAAATTTTTGATGTAAAAATTTTTGTTACTGTATATAGTGATGATGTGCATCGAGGATGATGCAAAATCTAGGGGGAGGGGAATATAATATCGTAGTTTTGATCCCCAAAACAATAATGTATACATGTACATGATGAATGGATATAAGCCAAACAATTGTGACTTGTAATTGTGGAATGAATGTTAATAAAATAAATCATAGGTTGTAGAAGAGGCAGGACAAAGAATGGGGGCTATGACTCCACAAGAGGGGAAATTCAAAGGGGGAATTAGGGGGCTAGAAGAAAATATATATATTTTTAATCTTATCCTAAGTCTTTAACCTTATTTAATTATTTATATTCAATCCATGTATTATTTTATCCTAAGTTAGGTATTAATTGCATAAAGGATGTATGTGGGCTCTCCATAGAGATATGTGGCCCCTTCATGCCATGTAATTTTACCCTATGCATTTTTTGTCCATGTGGGGAGAGAGTTTGAATCCCTCGAGATTTCAAATTATGAGGTAGTTTGGAGTCCCACGTGGTTCAAGTGACCATTCTGTTCGAACCACAATTCTAGTTCAAACTACTAATTTGATTTGAGTCATTACTCTATTCGAATTATCATTCAATGGAAAAATTCAAATCATCAATTTTTGGGAGAGTTTGAGTTGCCACTTAGCTAGGAAACTTGGAGAGCTTGAATTGTCATTTTATTGGGAAATTTGGGAGATTTCTTTCTAAGTGTAAGTAGCCATAGAGATGCTATAGAAATGATGCCAAATTACAAATGTGTTATAGCAAAGTTTTCCACACTCCATGCATATTTCTTTGATGGCCTTCTGTTTCCCTCTACATACCTCATTTCCCCTTTTTTGTTCACTACAGAGCTATAAATACACATTTTTGTCCATGTAATTGACCTGTCAATTATACAACTCAAATATGTACGTGGGATGCTCCATCACAACCCACGTACATCGGGTTTGGTGCTCAAAAAATAAAATATGTGTCAGGTTTCCATACCATGTCACAAGATCTATGGTCCTTGACCTTCCATATACTAGAAATGCTCCGACTCGACCTTTCAATTCCATTTGAAGGCTATAAATTGAGCCATATATAAGCCTTGAGAGTAGACAATACATGATTGAGAGAAAAGATACTCTAGAGAAATTTCACCTCAATTGAGTCTGCATCCCTTCATCCTTAAAAGTCTGAACTTCTTGTGTTCATCCCCCAAGCTCTTCCTTTCTTGTGATGGAGAACTTCATTGACTCCTCCTTGTGAGATTTCCTTTGTGGATGATTGAAGTGGTAGAGGCCCAACTGGAGGGACTTATTTTCTCGCTTTCGATATGTGCCATTACAAAAGTTTGTCACTTATGTACTTTTGTTGATTACATTAATAGAAATACTATTTTCTCATCCAATTGATATCTTGAAAATATTTATATTTCTTTCCATGTGCGTATTTGTTATGTATGTTAATGGATTATGCTAATTTATATGATAACATTATATATCATCACCACATGCTTGCGTATCTTTGTTGTTGAAGACAAGTTGCAGGCATAAAGCTTTGGGTCGTGTGCTCAACGATGGTCTTCTTCGTACATCCATACGAGGTAGCTTCTAGCCTTATCTTGTTAGCATTTCATTTATATAGCATACTTGTGATTAGAGTTGGTTTATGGGTGTCATTCCATTTTTTGTGGTTTGCCTGTATCCATAGAGATATTTTCCTCGTAACATAATTGACGACTTCACTAGAGAGATCTCCTTTTTGGGGCATTGGGTTTTTTTCTTCTTTATTTTCTCTATGTTTTCCTAAGTTTCTTTGTCGCTTGTTGCTTGACATCCTGCATTTTTCCTTTTATCTAAGTTTCTTTGCCTAACCATTGCCTTGGTAGTGTCTTCTTTGACATACACGAGCTGTCTTCCTTTAGGGCATGTACATACGTGAGCTGCCTTCCTTTAGGGAGCGTACATATGCTAGATTTCTTCATTTAGTGCGCGTACACTATTTTTTGAGTATTTTTGGATGAGTTTAGTGACTGTTGGGTGAGTTTTGCTAGTTGTTGAGACTTCTTGGGTCCCTATTCTGATTGTTAAGTGCATATAAAGTGATAAGAAGCCGCTTTAATGGTAAATTCTTGGGCAAACTCTTTGTCCTTATTTTTGTTGCCCTTGCATTTTGGGTCTGGGTAGTTACTTCTTGGTGTATTGCTTGGATTGTCTCTTGGTGCTTACAATAGGGTATTTATGAGAGGTTCTTTATTTAGTCCTTGCATTTTCATTCTATTATACTGAAAATACAAAAATAAAATAAAATTTTCACTTTTATTTAAAGCATTTGCAATTTTGTTTAAATTGCATTAGTTTTGACATATTAAAAAAGATTGCACTTCATTGAAATTGTAGAGATTGCATTTTGGAAGCAACATTTAGAAGCATACCATCTCATTGAAAATCAAGACTAGTTATCAGAAATGGTTTTATATTTGCTTCTTTTTATCTTGAGTCATCATACCATCAGTTTCATGATCACACCTCTTCAGTAAGAAGAATCCATTAAAATTAATGTTGAATAATTAAAATTGATTAGAAACGATTTTATTTTTTAGGGCACGCAAACAAATATAGGACCTGGGGCCTTGTAATATGATTTTCTGAGTAAACTTCTCCAAGGCTATAAAACGAAACGCATGTGTCTGACTAGGTAGTGGTGAAACCCATTATATAATTGGTGTTCTCAGGAGGCTCCGCTCACACCAGATTTAAGCACGAGGTTGCATGAAGTTGGTTGCAGAGATAACCCTTTAATACCTTCCTAGCGTCAACGATATTTTTGGGGTTCTATTCATATTTGGAGGTCTTGCTAGTTCATTTACCTCCGTGACAGGCGATGATTTCTATATTTCAGGCTTTGCTACCCTGCTCATATGGTGGACCGGAATTGCGACTTCTCGCCTGAGCATTGGTTGTATCGTGGTGACTCTAGTTGCTTGACATAGGTAGATACATAGGTTGCTTGCAGGGGTTATTCTACAGGTACCCTGAGTTAGATAGGGATAAAAAAACACACCGAATTTAAGGAGGATTTCCTTTCTGGAGGAATCTGACCGACTATGTTGTGAAGCTTACGTGGGTCCTTATAACTAGTTATGATACCTCCACTCTATTGCTGCGGAGCCTCAGGCCCCTCTTGGGAGAGGCATGCCTACTTTAGTTTGGGAGGTCCCTTTCAACCATCATATCCTGTTTGTGTGCATTGGATTTTAGTTTTTCTTAGGAGTGTGCTCTCTGATTATTAGTTGGATTTAGGATTTTGTATTGCGTCGTGAGTTTTCAATGCTATGGTTGGTGGAGCCCCTATGAATCCCTCAGTTAGCACTACCTAGCCCATGGTCTCTGCTTAGTCCATGGGGATGAATATTTTTGTATTTTCGTGTGGTACGCTGAATCATAGTCCTCAGTCAATGCCTTGGGCCTATAATCCTTTCTCTTTTGGTATGCTAGACATGACTTTGCACTTGTCATCCTCTATTTCGTCGTCTTATGTGAATCCTAGTTTTGGGTCAGGGGGCATGATGCCTAAATATTCTCCCTTTTCGTTTGGTGGGGATCATATCCCTCAAACATCTCCTATGGTAGGAGGTTGGAATCCTCCTTCCTCTGGACCCAATACTAGCTTCACTTTTCTAGGGGAAAGTGCTCAAATGGGTGGTCCTTCTACTTCTTATATTTTGTCCATCTTTCCTTCTTCTGTTATGCTGGTTCCTACAAACACTTTTCTCATGATGATCCTCCCTCTAACCTCTGGTGTTTCATCCCCGGGGAGTCATTTTTATAGTATGGGAAACCCCTTGCATGAAGTTCCTTCGTCTGGGGGAAACACATATCCTCACATGAGTAACCCTTATCATGTCAGTTCTCCTCACAAGCGGATTCCTCGGTGATGATGACGTTACAACCTTTTATGAATAAATAAGGAGGGGGATATTATCCTACTGGGAAGGGCCATGGTGTATACCAGAATCCTGTTTGTCCTGTGATCTCTCAAAACCGATCTTTCCCGGGACCATGGTCTTAGATGCCGCTACCATCCACTGCAAGTCATGCTGGAAGAACAAGTCTAGTCACTGCAAGTCATACTAGCATTAAGTCCCCAACCTCTGCAATTCATGTTGTAGACCTGAAACCAACCTCTTCTAGTCATGTTGGAGACCTATCACCAACCTATGCAACTCATGTTGGGGGAAATACACCAGCCGATACAATTCATGATGGGGGAAAAACTCTAGTCATTGTTAGTCACACTGGACAAACATCACCAACCTCTTCAAGTCATGTTGGAGATGTGCTACTAGCCTTTGCAAGTCATGCTAGGAGCATGTCACTGACCATTGCAAGTCATGTTGGGGGAATTGATATGATTGAGAAGCCTAGACATATAGGATGTAAGCCCAAGTTCCTTTGTAGACTTTGCAAAGGAAATCACCTAACTCGTTTGTGCCCTGCTATTGAAGTGGCACGAGAATCACAATCCTTGTCTAGTGGCTCTTCAAGTTCTGAGTCGTCTTTGGTTTCCCAACATTCTAATCCTTCTTTGGTTGATACAGCGGTCATGCCAATGCAATCTTCGACCGACACCACTCCTATTTTGGGGAGTGATGCATCTCTTGACCATATTGTCTCGCATCCTGTTCAACCAACGGTCGTGYCGATGCWATCTTCTGCCGACACCACTCCTCTTTTGGGGGGTGATGCGTCTTTTGACCATATTGTCTCACATCCTGTTCAACCAGTGGTYGTGTTGATGAAATATTCGACAGAMACCACTCTTGTTTTGGGGAGTGATGCGTCTCTTGACCATGTTKTCTCGCTTTCTATTCAACCAATGGTTGAAGAAGTGGTCGTGYTGATGYAATCTTTGATTGGTCCCACTCTTCTCTTGGAGGGTGAGAAGTCTAAGGAAGTGACATTTCCGATGCAATCTTCGACCAATCCCACTCTTCTTTTGGRGGGTTTTACGTCTTTCGACCATGTMTCTATCATTTCTAGTTCTGTACCTTCYGAACAAGGGATCCCTCCACTCTCTCCGAGTACGCTCCCTCCAAGTCCTAGGATGGTTTCCTTTGATTGGAATGATCTTGTAGAGCCTCGCCTTCCTTCTTCTGCACCCTTCCAGATAATGGGCGTTCGTTGATGTAGTGTAGATGAAATTGTTGATTTTTAAATAATATAGGTTAAGCATGAAGTTCATTCCATTTTATCATTTAAGTTAACCATAGAAAATAATGTTGCAACAACCAAGATCACAAGAAGAAACACCATGCACAAGAACACAAGAAGTATCCTGGGAAACCCTTCTCAACAAGGGAAGAACAACCAGCTAAATCCTTTGCTATATTATTCAAGAGAAATACCTTCACCACCAAGAAAGACCTAGCACACAAGAGGGGGATCAAACCCTAGAAGACTAGAGCCCAAGAGAGGTGCACATCTTTTCCCAAGTAGATGTACTTGCTGAAATTTTGAAACTCACAAGAAAGATATGTTTCCACAATGGGGATTTTACTTTTACTTATACTAACCTAAACCTGTCAACTGAAGTGTCTATTGGCTCAACATGGCCAACCTCTCTAAGTTGCATAATAATAATAATAATTATTATTATAATTAATATTAACCAGATTAATTATCTTTTACATTTATTATTAATTACATTAAGGTGGGGCCGACTTGTACCCTTTACATAACAATTAGGGTTACAGGAAGGTCCGACTCTTGAACAATATATAGCAAAGGATCTGATACACCAACTAGTGCTCATCCACTAGGGGAAAATCCATAGGGATGTCATCTCTCTGGTTCACTACATTACACAGAAGAACCAGATCTTCACACGTTCACCTGTGCTCGTCCACAGACACGTCCACTCTACAGATCTTCATTCCCACTGCCTCACACATGAGAATCATTTGGAGTCTTCTCATCAACTTTGCTACTCAGAGGAGGCTAATACATCATCTTCGTTTATGTTCACATGATGATGCACCCAACACTTTGGGATTTCACACGTTCACCTTGTGCTCAAACACATGCACGTCTAACTCAACAGATCGCCTTTCCCACTGGATAATCATCTGGAGTTATTCTCAACTCTCTGAATGGAGGAGGTCATCTCTACGTTCCTAGCTCTATCTCATGCAGGAACCACATACGTCCCTTCTTAGGGGATTTCTCTCAAGTTTGTAAGATGAGAGAAAGACTCACATAGATGCAATGATCCACATCTCACAGGTTTGTAAGCTGGAGAATTTCTCACATAGTTGCATTCATCAACATAAATATCCTCTCAAGTATTCTATCCTCCTTGGCTTGGAAATATTTGAGTTCTCCCAAGATTGTGTCAGCTACTAGTGAGGTGTTGGCTTTTGACATAAGACCTGCATGGGAGCCCTGGCCTTCCCCATTATATGTTGCTTAGAACAACATCCTATAGTCTTAGTTATTCTCTTTTCAGACTAAAAAAAATGAAAATATTGTCAAGTGAACTTGTCTCTTTCACACTTGTTAAATGGTTTTGAAAGGACATCTTTTTTGGTATAAGTTTAACCCTTTTTCGGACTAAGTAGACTACATACAAAAAATGAGAGGAGTTTTCCTGGGTATTATTTTATACTTTTTCGGGCCTAGGCGACTAAATCTACGGAAAAAGACATTTTTTAATTAAGTTGTAATTGCATCCCATTATCCTTCTTGCATTGTTGAGCCTATTTCCGGCTCTTGCTTTCTTCTTATAAGCCTTTTTCCCCAACAATTCTCAACATCAGCCAGGTAGTGCCTTTCATATATCCTTTGCATCTTGACACCCTTTACCCGTAGAGGAAACATCCCCCTAAGTTTCCATGCCCCACATGTGTTCTTTTGCATTGGGAATAGGTATGTTCTGCTGCTTGGAACTAGTTTCTTACTTGCGACACTTGTTTCCTCTCCTATATCATAACATTTATTTGACTATGAAAAAACCAAAAAAACACGGGCGGGAAAATAATATTATCTCCTATAGAAAATAGTCGTTTCACCTTTGAATAGAGCACAAGCTCTTAAGTCCATTTCATCCAAGGTTTGAGTTTAGCATTACCTTATGAAGCCGAGCTCATTACTTAGAGTCTACTCGTTCGACTGGTTCTTCCAATCCCTATGGAGAGTTTGTTGATGCCTCCCTCATTGCAAACTTTTGTCAATGATCAAGTGTTAAGCCTATGTTGCATGAGTTATCCATATGTCTCATGCTCTTGTTCAAAGGAAGTATAAAGCCTATGTTGGCCACTCCTTAGAACTCTTTACTTTGCAT
>JASDQU010101588.1:225956-244178 GCA_032191745.1 Picea mariana | reverse complement strand
CAAGTTTCGGCCCTTCTGGGTATGAAAATTTATTTTATGTAGTTCTATGATATTTCTTATTTGCAATTCCATAGGTATGATCAAAATTGGATGTGCCAAGTGGAATTTACGATAACTTCCCCACAACTTGCTGATTTGTGTCCTTTCCATGAGATCTCACTTGTATAGCATGCCCCGCACAAAATAATTGATATAAATTTATGAAACTTGCACCAGAAATACTACAGCCTGTCCACGATCCAATGAAACCAGTCCCACTCAATTTGAATACTCTAGGAATAAGTTATGATTGTTTTACCTAAAACACCTTCTTGAGACTAGTCAATAGGACTAGTTAGATACCCTATCTTACACAGGGTGTATCTACAAATTTAAGATGACCCAGAAGCTAAAATTTTTACCATAGATACCTTACTAAGTTCTATAAATATACTCTAGAGTTCAGGGTTTGAAACATTACATAAAATATTTTATAGAAAAACTTCCGCAATGACTCAGTTCAGGATGATTCCAGAACCCTATCTTGTATAGGCTGTATCTATGAAAGTATAAGGCCTCAGGAGATGAATTTGGAACCCAACGTACCTTGATCCATCTACTAATTATCCTCCAATCCGTTCCTTCTGAAACATTGTATAAAATACGTTATAGCAAAAATTCCAAGGTGTCTCAAATGTAGCAGCGAAACCCCAAGACCTTGAGCTCTTATACCATATTTTAAGAACCAAATATCAATATAGCATAGAAAAACCTCAGAAAAAGTACTCAACGCCTTGAAAAAGAGATAATTTAAGATAATAAGCCTCTTCGAGGGGGCAAACTCCTTTTACCCCACATAAATGTTCAAGTACAAGATGATTCAAAATGAAAATCTCTCCTTGGTATATATAGGAGACTAGGAGGTATAATTACAACTAATGGCCTAAAGCTAACATAAATAAAATAACATTACTAATATAATATGCCTGAATTAAGGGGTAATGAGCCAATATTAGGGACTAACACCAACTCCCAAGTGGCATCTACTGGTTGTGTGTCCTTCCACTGAACGAAAACTTCCTTGATAGTGCACTGGCAGAGACGACGCTCGTGCTGGTCTAAGACTACTTATGGTTGCAACCAAATGGAACCTTCTTCATCTAATTTAGGTAGACTTGTCTAAGTTTGGCACCTAGTGTCGAGCACTTTCTTTAAGAAGGAAACATGAAAAACAAGGCATAGCTTAGAGTGACTGGGAAACTCTAACTAGTAGGCCATTGGCCTCACTCTCTTGTGAATATGATAATGACCATAAAATTTGGGGGTGATTTTATGTCAATGGTGGGATTTGAGTGAAGTTTGCTTATAATATTGATGAAGAAACACATGGTCCCCTTCAACAAATTCACGTTCAGAATAGGCCTAATCTTCTTTTTGTTTGAAGTGATTCTGAGCCATTACCAAATTTTCTTTGAGAGTACGGAGAATGGCCATGCGGACTATAAGATTTTGATCCACCTGCTAAACCTTGGAGACATTGGTCATGTATAAGAGAACTAAGGGTGTATTTTTCCATAGACTACTTCAAAGGGAGTCATGCAAGTGGTGTTATGGTAAGAGGTGTTGTACCAGCATTCAACGAGGGGTAACCATTGAACCCACATATTTTTTATATCAGATGAAAAATATCGTAAATAGGTTTCCAAACACTTGTTGACCACTTCAGTTTTTTGAACAGTCTAAGGATGATATGTTGTGCTGAGATGTAGTTGGGTTCCCTAGATTTGGAACAATTATTTCCAGAAAGTGATGGTGAAAGTTGGATCAAGGTTAGAAACATTAGAATGAGGTATGCCATGGAGTTTAAAGATATTATCCAAAACAAATTGAGCCACAGTGGATGTTGTGAATGGGTGTCAAAGAGCACAAAAATGAGCATATTTGGAAAGACGATCCACTACTCCCATGATGACTTACTTATTTCTTGATTTAGGTAAGCCAACAATGAAGTTCATTGAGATATCTATCCAAATAGTAGGTGGAATCAAAAGAGATTGGAGTGTTCCTGGAGATTTAACTATCTCTCCCTTATTGAATTGACATGTATCAAATTCAGCCACAAATGTGTGGATGTTTGATACCGTCCCCAAAAAAAGAACGTTTGACCCGTTCATAGGTTTTGGTAAAACCAAAATGCCTAGTTGTAGGTGAAGCATGAAACTCAGAGACCATGGTGGATTTAAGGTTTTACTATTTTCTTAAATATAGGAAACCTTTATAACAAATCTCATCAGGATTCTATGAGTGCCATGGACAAGCTTGTAGATCTTGTTGTAGTGTTTAGATCATTCATGAAAGTTTGGGGTCTTGCAACCATTCCTAGTTTTTGTGAGAAATATTACCTTGCGGACATGCGAAGCGCCCCTTTGGACCAATACCCCTAACTGTGTTCCAACTATAGAAGAGAAAAAGTGTTTTCTACTTTCCCTATAGATCTAACTCAATCAATCAAGAAAGAGACAATAAGAATGTGATGTGACATTGATACGAATTTTATGAGCAGAACGAAATGACTACAGATTATTAACAGATGCTTAACACAGAATAACAGAGATACAATAAAACTAGTTTTCTATTTGTTAAGAACCAAATATCAATATAGCATAGAAAAACCTCAGAATAAGTACTCAACACCTTGAAAAAGAGAGAAATTTAGATAATAAGCCTCTTCGAGGGGGAAGCCTCCTTATACCCACATAAATGTCCAAATACAATATGATTCAAAATGAAAATGTCTCCTTGGTATATATAGGAGACTAGGAGGTACAATTACAACTAATGGACTCAAGCCAACATAAATAAAGTAACATTACTAATGTAATATACCCAAATTAAGGGGTAATGTGCCACTATTTAGGGCTTAACATGCCCCTCCCCTTGAGACAAGTGTTGTTCGCAATGCTTGAGTAACTCTGGATGCTTTTGTATAAAAGATTCATCTTCCCGAGTGGAATCTTCAAGCAGTAGTTTCCTCCATTTAATGAGATACTCTGAAATGGATATATTCCTTAGCTAGTGACTTCTTGTGTCAGTGATGGCTTCAGGCTCCAATATGATTTTTTCTTCCTCGTCAAGTTCTGGAAATATAGTTTGAACTGGGATCTTGTCACCTATAACCTTATTTAAGCATGAAGCATGAAAAACTGGTTGTACTCGTGAAGATGCAAGCAACTCCAATTTGTATGCCATAGTACCAATATTTTACAACACCTTATAAGGGCCATTGTACTTTGGTGCTAATTTTTTATCCTTCTTGGCTTGCTTGAGGTACATCTGTTTGTATGGTTGTAGTCTTAAAAATACCCAATACCCTACTTCAAAACTTCTTTCACTATGATGTTGATCTTCTTGTTGTTTCATGCGATTTTGTGCCATGGTTAGGTTATCCTTTAATATTTGGAGAACTTATTTTTGATGCTTGATGCGATCTTCCATTGCTTGAACCTTAGATTTTTCTTTTAGAGAATAATTGATGGAAGGAGGGTGGTATCCATAGAGTTCCATACATGGTGTCATTTTTTTTGCAGCATGAAAGGAAGTGTTATACCACCATTCTTCCAAGGGTAACCATTTGAATCATTGTGTTTGTTTATCAGAGACAAAGCAACGAAGTAGCCTTCCAAACATTTGTTCACTATATTGGTTTGTCCATCAGATTGAGGATGATAGGATGAGCTATGAGCCAATTGAGTACCCAAGAAAGAAAATAATTCTGTCCAAAAATGTCCAGTGAAGATGGGATCTCTATCACTTACAATAATTTTTTTTCTTCCATGTAGCTTTTAAACTATCTCCATGAATGTAGTGGAAACTATACTATCTTTGAAGGGATGAGAGAGTGCACAAAAGTGTGTGTACTTGGTCAGTCTATCAACAATCACCATGATGAAACTCTTTCCTTCAGACTTCAGTAACCCTATGATGAAATCCATGGAAACCTCCTCCTAACGTTGACTTGGGATGGCTAATGGTTGTAAAAGACCTGGGGCCTTAATTGTTTCCAACTTATTTTGTTGGAAAACCAAACATTCTACCACAAACCTTTGAACATCAGTTTTAAGGCCGTCCCAAAAAAATTACTTCTTGACCCTATGGTAGGTTTTCAAAAATCTCGAGTGCCCTCCTACCGGAGAGGTGTGCAATTATAATAGTACCTTTTGTTTGAGTTTGGATTTCTTACATAAATATAAGCGATCTTTTTACCATAGCAAATTATTTTTCCATGTAAATGTATTTGATGCAATGGAATCTTGTTGCAACCTTTGAATGAGAGTCCACACGCTTTTTTCATTCTTCCATTCATCCCTTGCTTCTATTATCCAATTGTCTTCGATAATCGAGATAGCATAGAGAAAGGCCTCAAAATCTTCATCCTTTCTTGAGAGTGCATATCCCACAACATTTTTCTTCCCTGTTTTATAAATGATTTCAAAATCATAACCCAATANCCAAGAAGTATTTAAGACTATCATGATCTGTTTTGACCTTGAATTGCCTACCTATTAGGTAAGGGTGCCATTTATTTAATGCATGTATTATTGCCATCATTTACTTCTCATAAATTGGTTTGTGTAAGTACTTTCCCTTGAGTGGCCGACTTTCAAAAGCCAGGGGCCTTGCTTCTTGCATTAGGACAACACCAATTCCATTTCACGAGGCATCAGATTCCATAATAAAGGTTTTTGTGAAGTCTGGTGTAGTTAAGATAGGAGCTTTGCACTTCACCTCTTTAAGTTTTTCAAAATATTTAGTTGCCTCTAGAGTCCATGAAAATGCATCCTTCTTAGTTAGTGTCGTCAAAGTTGTTGATATTCTCCCATAGTTCCGAACAAACTTGCAGTAGTAACCTGTCAAACCCAAAAATCCTCTAAGATTCTTCAATTTTTTGGGAATCGACCAATCCATCATGACCTTAATATTATTAGGGTATACCTTGACACTTTCATGAGATACAATATGACCCGAATACTCTACCTTCTTCACCCCAAAGAAACATTTGGATGGTTTGGCATATAGTTGTTGATCCTTTAGTAGTTGTATCACCTTATCAACATGTCACACATGATCCTCCCAAGACTTTCTATAGATTAGTATATCATCAAAATATACCAACACAAATTTTTGAAGGAAGGGCTTGAAGATGGAATTCATCAACCCTTGGAATGTGGAAGGTGCATTTGTAAGGCCAAAAGGAATGACCAAAACTTCATAATGGCCTTCATGAGTTCAGAATGTTGTTTTTGGGATATCTTCTTCCTTCATAATAATATGATGATACCTTGAACGAAGATCCAAATTTGTGAAATAGATTTATCCATATAGTTCATCTAACAATTATTTAATTACAAAAATGGGAAACTTATCTTTAATAGTGATCTTGTTGAGCTCTCTATAATCTAGAAACATATGCCATGAGCCATATTTATTGAATACCATTACCACCGGTGCAGAGTAAGAACTTTAGCTAGGTCTAATAATGCCAGCCTCTAACATTTCTTCAACCATGTGCTCAATTTTACTCTTCTAGGCATAAGGGTATCTGTATGGCCTGATATTAGGAGGAACACTCCCAGGAATTAGGTGAATATCATGATCATGATTTTGAGTGGGTGGAAGACCTTTGGGAATATCTTCAAATACTTTGGAATGCTTATCAATGATCCCTTGGATATATAGGGGAATAGATGGCTTAGATGTTTGAACATATAGTGAGCATAGTTGTGCAATTACACCTTGACTCCTCTTTTTCAATAATTTTGTCATGCCATTAGATCTTTTCACCTTACTGAGTTTCCGTGTGATACCTCTTAACTCAATTTATTTTCCTTCCAATGAAAATTTCATGAAAAGTTCTTGAAAATTAAAATCCATCGTTCCCAATGATTGTAACCATTGGATTCCTAGTACGAAATCAGCACCACCCATGGGTATAGAAATCATTGGAATATTCATTATATATTCCCCCATAGTAAGATTGATCTTATTGCATTTTCCCGAGGAATTGATAGTTCCTCCATATGCAATCATTACTTGAAACTTTGGTGATAGATATACAAAGCAATTGAGAGCTTTGGCTAATTTATAGTGAATGAAATTATGAGTACTACCAGAATCAATTAGGACTATTACCTTTTTCTTTTTGAGATATCCTTTGATATTGAGGGTTTGAGGAGTGCTAATTCTAGCCAATGCATTACACTATATCATGGGAGTCAACTCTTAAGAATAAATAGCTTCTATGTTTTCATCTTGAGATGATTCTTATTCTTGTTCTTGTTCTTCTTCCGCTTCACACTCTATGTAGAATAATTTCTTCTCACCACACTTATGTCCCTTGCTATACTTGCTGTCACAATTAAAGCATAAACGTTTTGCTTTTCTTCCCTCCAATTGTTGAGGTGTAAACCTTGTAGGTTGAGGTGTTTTAGAAGAAGGAAAATTATTCTCTCGATAGATGTTAGGACTGGTCCTTCTAGTTACCATAGCCATATTTTTACTTTTGACATTTCTTGCCACCCTAAATGCATTCTCCAATGATTTGGGTTCCCAAAGGAGAACCTCATGTTGAATGTTATCTCTTAAATTTTCTATGAATACATCAATCAAGTGATCATCTGGAATATATGTTACCTTTATATTCAATCTTTGGAAGTTCCCAGTGTGCTCTATAACTGAACCCTTTTGCTTGATATTTATCAATTGGCTAAAGAAGGTATTGCTCCTTGTATCGTCATAGTGTGCTATCATTTCTTCCATGAAAATTGTCCAAGTGACAAGTGATTTGCTATAACAAATCCATTGATACCATACAAATTGATTGGGTTCTAAATATAAAGAAGAAATTTGTACCTTTTGTGTATGTGGCACATTATGTAGATCAAATAATTGCTCCATCTGAAGTATCCATGTGATTGGGTCCTTTCCATAAAACTTCCTCATATCGATCTTAGGAATGTGGTTGGTCTTCAACCCAAAGTTGGAGTTTCTCCATTCTTGATTTATCTTCCTTGTGTCGTCATCATGAATTTCATGGGATACATTTTCACTTTCAGGTGTCCTCTCTATTAAGAAATTTTTCAATCCTTCCATGATCTATCTTTTTAAACCATCCATCTTAGTATCCATTATTTCCTCCAATTTAGCTTCAGTTGAATCCATCATCCCTTGTAGTTCATATTTTTTCATTGTCTTCTTTTGTAATTGATTTATATCCCTACACATTTCTTCACCTTCATAAAGAGTCCAAGTAGGACTGTATGGAGGCTTATTTGGTGTATAAGTTTCCTTTTTGGGTGGAATGTTGGCCAAGTATCACTTTTGAACCTTGAATTTGAGGTGGTTTTGCTAGACAATATTTCTTCTGATGTATCTCCAAAGTTTCGAACCTTCTGGGTACAAAAATTTATTTTTTGTAGTTCTCTGATATTTCTTCTTTGAAATGCCATAGGTCTGATCAAAATTGGATGTACCAAGTGGAATTTACGGTCAATTCCCCACAACTTGCTTATTTTTTTCCTTTTCAGGAGATCTCACTTGTATAGCGTGCTCTGCACAAAATAATTGATATTAAATTCTGAAAACTGTACCAGAAATACTCCGGATTGTACACTATCTAATGCAACTAGTCTCACTCAATTTGGATACTCTAGGAAGAAGTTATCATTGTTTTACTGAGAACAAATTCTTGAGACTAGTCAGATATCCTATCTTCCACAGGGTGTATCTAAAACTGTAAGATGAACCTGTTAGAGAAAGATTTGCATCACCCTATGCAATCTTGTAGAGAGGGCCTTATTCCATTTCTCTATGTAGACTTGTCTTCCCTGTTACTAAAATCCAGAGGCAAAAATATAATTTTTTCCACTTGTATGCATCTTGCACCCTATACAACAAGCATATACGTAGGTTGCTCCACTACAACCCGCGTACATCACAATTTGTGCCAGAAAATAAAAATTAAATGTCAAGTTTCCATGTCATGATAGGAGATCTATGATACTTGGCCTTCCATATACTGTAAGCGCTTTGACTTGTCCCTTCATTTTCATTTTGAAGGCTATAAAGAAGACTATTCTGAGTTGCGGAAAAAGAGAAAGAATTCAACTTTGAGAGCAAAGTTACTATGGAGAAATTATTTACTTCACATTGAGTCTGCATCCCTTTGTCCTTTAAGTCTGAACATAGCGTTCAACCCCTAATCTCTTCCCTTATTTGACGGATAGCCTCATTATCTCCCTTATATGAGCTTTCCTTTGGTGGAGGATTGAAGTGGTGGAGGCCTAGCTGGAAAGAACTCAATTTATCGGTTCCAAACTGCGCTGACATGGAAGTCTGTAATATTTTCACTTCTGCTGATTATTTATTAATAGAAATACTCTCTTCTCACCCAATTAATGTCTTGAAAATATATGAATTATTATCCATGGGCTTATTTGTTATGTATATTGATGGATTGTGCTATCTAATATGCTGACCTTTTATATTGCCACTATATGGTTGTTTTTTATTGTTTGTTGAGAACTTGTTGTAGGTATATAGCTTTGGGTAGAAGTGCTCAATGGTGGACATCATCAAACATATGGATGAGGTAGGCCTCTTTATTATCTCCATTTCACATTGTTTTATATAGCATATTGTTGGAATAGAGTTGATTTATGCAGTCATTTCCATCTGTTGTGGTTCACCCTAGCCATAGAGATATTTTCCTCGTAATAGACCCAGACGCTGAAATTTTTACCACAGATACCTTACTAATTTTTGTGAATAGGCTCCATATTTCAGGGTTTGAAATATTACAGAAATTTTGTTATAGCGAAAGTTCCACAATGACTCAATTCAGGATGATTCCAGAACCCTATCTTACATAGGTTATATCTCCAAAAGTTTAAATCCCGAGGAGATGAAATTTTAACCCAACGTACCTTGATCTGTCTACTAAATATTCTCCAAGTCATTCCTTCTGAAACATTGTAGAAAAATAGTTATGGCAAAAATTCCAAGGTGTCTCAGATGTAGCAGCGAAACCCCAAGACCTTGAGCTCTGATACCATATGTTAAGAACCAAATATCAGTATATCATAGAAAAACCTCAGAATAAGTACTCAATGCCTTGAAAAGAGATAAATTCATATAATAATACTCTTTAAGGGGGCATCCTCCTTATACCCACATAAATGTCCAAATATAAGATGATTCAAAATGAAAATGTCTCCTTGGTATATATAGGAGACTAGGAGGTACAATTACAACTAATGGACCTAAGAAGACTTAAACAAAGTAACATTAATAATTTAATATGACCCAATTAAGGGGTAATGTGCCACTATTTAGGGCTTAACACTATTCAATAAGGAAATAAGCCGAAACTGTAAAATGTAGCAGAAATAAAGCTTGTTGGAATGGTGGCGGCTTATCTCTGAGAAGAGATGTGATGGCTACGCTCATTCACAAGAAGATGATTGTTAAAATGAGGCTCCAAAGGCATTTTTAACATAATTAAAATCCAAAATGATAACCGCAGAAGATGAAAAGAAAAAAGGTTTGTGGGCCCTGATGGGGGTAGTTGATACGTCAACTTCCCGAGGGCGTAACTTTTAAATACAATCTTTGTTTGGGGTGCTCGATACACCATTGAAAAGGTATAACCTAGAAGAATGATTTTTGACTGGTCCAAGCTACTGACTTTAATAACCTCTTGGAACCCAAATCCACAAAAAACATCGTTTAGGGATTCAAAAGGGCCCCAGAAGTTTGGAACCCGAAATACTATCGAAAAACTGCCAAGGTGGAAAACTATTTTTTGAGCCAGTGGAATAGGTGGGTGGCCACCGATATCCACCTCGATCAATCCTCCCTACTTAGGAAATAATTTTCTCCATTGCGTTGAGTTCTCGGGGGAGAGGGGAAAGCGATTGTTGAATCTGAATCTTGGTGGGTTTCCTTCCTTGCTGGAGATGTCGCGTTTCTTGGTTTGTGGAAGGCTGTCGTGAACCTATTGTTGGTGGGGTTGAATCTATTCAACTAGTCGAGCTACCTGAGATGACTATGTGAAGAAGGAATGTTTTTGCTTTGTTTCAATATTGTCATGCTTCTTCTGTTGGATAGAAGGTTCTTGGTCAGAGACTGTAGCGGTTGCAGTATCCTTTTGTTCACCTTTTGAATAGATTGCGAAGAAGATGAATTTTGTAGTATGAGATACTATCTTGCAGCACTATTTAGGTGGAATAGTCGTTGGAACTACCTCTAGTATTATGTAGATATGCCCCCCATAGAGAAAATGACACTGCGGGGTCGAGACTCATAAACAACATGGCTCTTTCACATATATGGTTGGCCCAAGAGAACATCACAGAAATCCAGTGGGGAAACATCACATAATACCTCATCCTTAAAGGGTTGGATGTCGTATGAAAATCGACATTGTTGGTTGACACAAAGATCTCATCCCTAGAGAAGCTAGCTGATGTTGTATGGTTGCAGGTGTGGTGTTGTCGACAATCCCAACTGTTTGACAACCTCTACCGAGATGAGTTTCTTCTGTCTTCCGCTATCAACAATAACATGTAGCGGGGTCCCCTTCACCCACATCTGTGAATGAAAAATGCACTCCCCCTCTTTAGGATATGTTGGTTCTTCTGGTTGAATTGTTGCGGTTGTGACAATAGTAGTGGGATCTGCGTCATTGATCTGTCTTTTACCATTATTTTCATAATTAGATTCTGAATCAGGGTTTGACTCCTTGTCTTTTATCTCGACCACCAATGGTTGTTTTGAGCGACATTCATCGGTTTTGTGCCAGGGGATTTTGTGGAAATTGCACCATTTTCCGGTCTCCTTCTTTGTCTTCCCATGACCCTTTCTTTCCTATGGCTTGGAATGGTTTTCGGAATACTGTTTGTTAGGTTCGTCTTTATCATACTTTGGTTGTTGTCAATTTTCATACCTAAACTTCCATTTTTTCTAGTTCTTAACATTCTACTCAATTTTAACAACATATTGATAAGCAACATCGAGTGATGAGATGTCCAGAAAATCCATTTCAGTTTGGATGTATCTATGTAGAGCCCCACAGTATTTTAGAACCAAATGTCATTCAAAGTGTTTGATACCCATCTTGGTGCGCAAGGTATGGAAGCTATTGGTGAACTCTGGAACTGCTTGGCCCCTCTCTTGTCCTAGTGTGGTCCATCTCATGTATTGGTCGTAATAGTTTCCAACAGGGTAATACTGTTCCTTTACCACATCCACAAAAAAATCCCAAGTGGGCTCAGCCCCATATATTCCAGAATCCTCTCTAGAACTTTACTCTCAGTAAGTTTCCCACCAATGTTTGACATGGGGGAGAGATTTAAGGAGTACGAAGGTGATATTTTCCCTGTCAGAAAAATTATGAACAGAGAAATAACCTTCTAACATATTTAAGCATTTGTCTAGGGAATTCACATCTATCTGACCTTCAAATATGGGAATATAAAAATTATCATGTACCTTGAAAGGATATGTGCTTCCAAAGTGGATGTTTGATGAATATGCACTTGTTTCTATCGGCGAGCATTGAAGGATGTGGGAAACATTTTCCATCATTTCGTCCCTCTGTCACGTGAGAGATTTCTCAAGCAATAGATTGATAGGATCGTCTGCTCCATCGTTTTTCTTTTCTTCCACCATGGAGGGTTTCTTGGGTGTGCAAGAGAGATTGTCTTCAAGAGAGACAAGCCGGAGACCCAACTTCCTATACTCGGACCTTGTCAAGGACATGCAATGAAAAAATGATCAAGAGCAGGCTGCTATGATACCACTGATCCATATTTTATGAGAAGAAAAAAATGAATACAGATTATTAATAGATTCTTAACACAGAATAACAGAGATACAGTAAAAATGGTTTTCTATTAAATAAGGAAATAAGATGAAACTATAAAATGCAGCAGAAAATAAACTTGCTGGAATGGTGGCGGCTTATCTCTGAGAAGAGATGTGATGGTTGTGCTCATTTGCAAGAAGATGATTGTTACAATGAGGCTCCAAAGGCCTTTTTAAAACAAGTAAAATCCAAAACCCTAACCCTGGAAGATGAAAATCTAAAGGTATGCAGGCCCTGATGGGGGTAGTTGATACATCAACTTCCTGAGGGTGTAACGTTTGCATACAATATCTATTTGGGGTGCTCAATACACCATTGGAAAGGTCTAATCGAGAAGAAATTTTTTTAACTAGTCCAAGCCAGTGCCTTTGGTATCCCTCTGGACCCCAAATCCCCAAAAAACATTGTTAAGGGCCTCAAAATAGCCCCAAAAGTTTGGAACCTGAAATACTACCGAAACATTGCCAAGGTGGAAAACTATTTTTCGAGCTAGTGGAATAGGTGGGTGGCCATCGATATCCACCTGGATTAGAAATACCCAATTGTGGTGTTCATCCTTTCTGCTCTAATCCTTGGCTTGATCCCCAATATCCTCAACACAAATGGAATCCTACAAACACTAGAAAAGGTTCTCTTCTTCCTACTCTAGATGATTATATAAAACATATCTATCTATGAAGACTGAAATGACAATAGACAAGAAAATGTAGAACACATGAACTTGAAGGGAATAGCCCAAGTTGATATTAATTGGAAATCCAAAGAATTCACTTATAAATAATGATTGAAGATGGAGTCATTTTTCCAAGCTCTCTTCATCCAAACCTTGCATGAATCTTGACATCAAAATGTTGATCCTTTCTCCAGAATCAAAGGATTGATACCTTTAATCTTCCCCCCTTCACCCTGGAAATACCTTCAATATATAGAATCGAGAGGTAAAACCAACATGATATAATGAAGGATATGGTTGAGGATATGGCTCCTTAAGTTGGGATTTTGATCCTAATATAGAGACATAGCATAGGGGTTGAACACAACCAACGTCATCCCAAGAGATCTGGCCCTTAGGAAAAGGTGGGAGATCCCTTGATTCCCTCTAACAAGACTGTCGCTCCCCCAAAGTTGAATATAGGATACCATCCTATAAAATGACATTCCTCTAACATGGAAATGGGGTGCCACCCCATGAAGTGGCACTCCCCTAGCATGGTGAGGGGGTCTCTAGCCTTCATAAATGCCCAAAATTGGTCGAATTTTCTAGGAAAAATGTTTGTTTATGTTGTCATATGAGAGGGATTTTTCTTCCAACATGACTTAGAGATTGCGAAAAAAAATTTCATGGTGTCAAGGGGTTGTGACACTTAAAAACGTGAATGCGACACTAGGTAAGGTGCATATGACACTTGTGAAAGTGCATGTAACACTTAATGAGGTGCATTTGTCACTTTGTGACACTTAGGGTGTGAAACTCAAGTGTGACATTTTGGTGTGTAACAGATGCCCCCTAAAGTGTGAGGTCAAAACATAAATTGATGGCAGAAACACTTTACAAATTCTTCAATGGAAGGTTGTTGGAGTAGCAGAACCTGGAAAAAGATGCAAACAATCATCAGTCGGTATACAAATATGTTCCATTTTGGAGGTAGGCATACCTATGCTTGGAATATGATATGAATCAAAGCATGGTTGTCGATCAATACATTGTGGATCCATTAGAATTATGACTAAGGATATGGCCACAAAATATACATTGCGGATCCATACCTCCATGGCATATACTAATCACAACCACAAAAAATACATAGTGGATCTACAAGATGACAAAACATAGCCATGGATCAATACACTGTGGATCTATGTGACAACATATATATCAGTAAGATTGAAATCATGGTGATTGTACTGAAATATTTTACATGCTAAAATGATATCCATCGCATCATGGGAAAAGAACATAACAGAGTGAATTCCCAACCCAGGGTCTTCGTCCCAATATCGATGAGGAATGAATCTATCCATGTGAATAGATGATTTGGTGTCGAACATGGTAGAAACCACTTAATTACTGGTCATTGATGTAAACCATTAACAAGTGCGAGGGAAATCACCAATGATCATAATGACTCCCAAGGTACCCTAGTACATTCCAATGAATGTGAATAAATGACTTGATCTCAAACATTCATGGAATCATCCGATCATAGGTCGATGATGTAACCTACTATCAGAAGTGAGTAGGCCTTCCATTGAGGCATGTGGGTCCCAAGGTAATAACTGGTTTCTAAGTCTAATTCATGGATAATGTGTTGAAGTCGACACGAAAATACCCGTCAAAGGAGGGCCTTGATCTATCCCTCATCATCGACAAGAAACTAACATAGGAAAATGATGTGAGATAACAGATCAAATGAGTATGGACTAACACAAGAAATGGAAACTGGTAATACTATAGATGGATGGTTTGTAGTGAAAACTTCCCTTGAACATGCCGAGGCACGAAAACAAACTTGGCAGCATTGACTCGATGAATACCAAGAACATAATGTGATGGAAATAAAATCACCCTTAGACTGGAATGAAGAAGTAAAACGACACATGAAATTGGTATGAATTAGAAGCAAGAATATTACCCAACTATAAGATGTGATGCAAACAGGTGCCATGTTCAAGGGTGACAATAGGTTTCATAAAGGATTCCAAAAAACTTGACCCACTTCAATTTTTCCCTCATCTAGATAAATGAGTACCTCTTTATTTTTTAACAAACTTGAGGAGGATAATGGATGCTCGGAATAACTCACCTTCGGTAATTCCCTCTTCACATGTTTAATGAACTTGAAGAAGTAAGGGTTTGGTCTTGTATGGGTCTTGGAGATTGGACTCACATAGGTCCTTCGATGCATAGTTTTATGATCCCAAAGAAGTTTAACTTAGTGGTTTTTCACATTTAGAGAGTTTTAAAAGAACTTAAAGATGACTCCATGGATGTATTTTTTGTAAATTTAGTCTCCCTATCCCGAAAAAAGTGTAACACAACATAGGGAATAAGTCTTCTAATCATGCTTGACTAGAGTATTCCTTTTTCGTAATTAGTATCTCAAGGACAAAAAAGAGATAAAATACCACTCGAAATACACCCTTTCCAACCTTTTAATGAGTGTGAAATGAAGCAAGCTCACTCGATAATATTTCCATGTTTAGAGAGTATGAAAAGATCTTAAAGGAGACTCCAAAGAGTTCCTTTTTCATATAGATTTTATGAGTTCGAAAAAGATATAAAAGTATACTCGGTAACATATTCTCATGTATTAGTGAGCATGATAAAGGAAAACAATTGAGCTCGATAACCTATTCTCTTGTATTTATGAGCACAAGAAAGAGAAAAGACTAAGATAATTCTATAAAAGACTATTACATTATGGTGGGAATGACCCCCAAATGAGGATCACTCCTAGAAGCATGTCTCTCTAGAGGCAATTTTACTCCATCTTGCATGATATAATCTAGTGGCTTTTCTCCAACATGATGTCCTAAGGATGGAGAACTTCCCCAAAAGCATCATTTCCTCCAACGACTCTTCTTCTTTCCTCGTTTAGGTGTCTGGTTACTAATAGGAATATTTTCACTAGGTGGAGGAAAAGAAGGTTCAAGTATTCGATCTAGAGTGAGACTTGATTCTAATGGACGGGGTATGTTTCATTTTTTAACAAGCTTGAAAGAGACAATGAAATATTCTCATAAGCATCCGTTTTATTTTTTAACAAGATTGGAACATGAAAAGAACTATTCTCATGAGGTAGGTTTCATTTGTACACAAGATCGAAACTAGAAACTATGCTTGAGATCCTCCATTTCATTTTTTAACAAGCTTGACACAAAAACGAGAACTCATTAGCTCAACCATATCCTTCATTAGCTCATGGTTGTTGTACCTCTCAATCCTATATATTGAAGGTATTTCCAAGGTGAAGAGGGGAATATTATAGGTATAAAACCTTTGGTTCTGGAGAAAGCATCAACATTTTCATGTCAAGATTCATGAAAGGGATGGACAAGGAGAGATTGGAGAAGTGATTGTTGTTGAGGAAAAGATATGAATTGATCTTACTCAATCATTCTCAAACTTTAAATGGCTAAAGTAAAGTAGACGAGAATATCACCCTATGTTTATAGCCAACAAAAATATATATCCTAACTCACAAGTATTAATTACAAGTGCTTAGGCTAGTCTTTTATCAACAAAAATCTTGCTGGAAAATCACTTTTTATGTATTTTTCTAAAAATATTAGTTGTTTAAATAAATGTGAGGACAGAAGTAAAGACACCAAGATCATAATCAATATAGATGAGACATAAATCAATCCCTTATTTCATTCCAATTCACCAAAGATTCATTGTCTTTACAACACTTCACACAGAAATCTTGGACCAAAGTCAAAATTAGAAATCCCCGATGGAACATACTAAAGGACCTTTGACAGAAAACCAAAACTGAACTCTAAAATATCGATCATCTTGCCACATGTTTTTTCCCACTTGACTCTGCACAATAGCCTTTATCAATCATGAAAGTTAATTCACAAATAGACAAGTCTACATAGAATATCAAAGATAGATCAACACCTCTGAAGAACAAGTGTCTGAATGATTTGATTCAACCCTGAATGTTGTTGTCTACAATAAGACCCTGCTATCACAAAAGAGAATTAGGCTATGATGAATATATGAATGAATGAAAACTAAACTATCTCAACATAACTCAAAGAGAAAACCTTAGCATGCTTTGTGCTTCTATCCTCCTCTTGTTCCTCCCCTTAGTTCAACTTTTAACAGTTTAGAATTGGTTAGAGTAGTTGAACTAACTTATTAGTTAAGATAACATAAGGCCTTAACTAACTTTAGTTAAGGAAGGGATAAAAAGTAATAATCATAATAGGGTCATAATTAAATAATAACTAATAGGTTAGACCCCCTTGTGACTCCTTTAGTGAATAAAAATCATCACATGATAACATAACCCATTTGTTAATAAAACACACCCCTTGTGCCTCCCTTCAAAAAATATTTTCCTTTGACAATTTCAGCTCATAAATTTGAAAATATTTCAAACTCATACTCATATATCAAAATAAAACATGTTGTCCAAAATCCATGGAGTCCACTATCATAAAACAATAAATAACATAAAATTTAAAATCCATATTTTCCAGTCTGTGAAGCAACCCTTCCTTGGTTGTTGTTGTCACCTCTTGATTTCCCTGGAATTGCCTTGAGTTGGGTAGAGCCTTTAGGATTTATCTCATTGATCACATGGAAACAATCATCCCTCAAATGCATCCGTGAAGACACGGATTTGTCAAAGTCATCGGAGGATGAGGAAGGGGAAGCCCTAGCTTTTCCTTTATCAAATGCATTATGGGATTCAGTCTTCAATCTCTTGGTGGAATGGGAGGATTGCAATGGAAAGTGGTTAGGGGAAGCTTGGGAAATGGGGTTCAAATGTGGGGGAGTAGGCAAGGTTAAGTTTGGATAGCCACAGTGTTGGGATACTATCGGGTGAACAATCTCCTGCCACCCATCATTTTCTAGGACTTCAGGCTGTAAAGAGACATGAGGAGTCACAGGTATACTGGGGATTGAGGGGCTTAGAAGGGAGGCCTTTCAGGCCTCGGCTGGACTATTCCGTGTCCAATCCAATTAAATAACCTAGCATGGAACAATTGTCCAATCTCTTTAGAATCGACATCAAAATATATTGAGAACCTAGGCCTCCTTGGGCCTTGGTTCCATTTACCTCTACCTCTGTTTCCTCGGCTATGGCTTACCCGACTGAAAAAAATCATCTTGCATATGTTAAAAATTAGAAAATAGTCATTTAAATAACCATGCATGACAACTCCTTAAAAATACAAAATATATTTGGCTCAGAATGTATCAGGCTCATGCAATCCAATCCATGCAAATTGTTCTAATGTTAATCAATGAGTAGAGGGGTGGAAAAATTGTTCAGGGATACATGAGGGGTTTGTAATTTGAGAAAAAATTATATAATGAAAGGGAATGGATATGGTCACTTCTCAATGATAACAACAATCAACTATAAGAAAACCAATAAACCTCACTGTTAGGACCATATATTGTACCCTTTTTGCCCATATTTTTGCCCATATTTTTTCCATGGTTATACTCCCCATCACCTATATTTAGACTTATATTATCATTCCACTTGATCATTCCAAGGTACATAACGTCCTTTCTCATTACTACACGTTTAATTTGTTTTGCATGATATTTTACATTACTTTTGGTCTTAACC
>JASDQU010101588.1:162910-196167 GCA_032191745.1 Picea mariana | reverse complement strand
CTTTTTCAGGTTCCCTAAAGAAGCCTTGAGTAGAGCCCACTACTTTTAAACTACGTCTATGAAATTAACTGAGTTACTATATTACTAAGGACTATAGGCCACTTCTCCAAGACAATTTTTGTGTTTAATAGTAAAATCATATAAAAGATTTGGTGTACTTGACATGGTACCTTTATAAAAATATAGTTATCTTTATATACATATAGTTGTTGTCTTTTGTACTACAGTTACATAAAAGTGTGTGTACTTTACATAGTACATTTATGTATATTGTAATATTCTTTTTCGGGTCTACAATATTGTAAAGATAAATAAAATAATTGATAGAAAACTATCACGTCCACTAAGTTTGGCTACAAGCAAGCACTATTGACTTGCTTCTGTAAGTCAATTAAGACTTGAATATATTTGTTCTTTCACGATTCCATCAGGAGTTGCTGTAATGAGTTGTTTATCAAAAATATCCCCTTTTTTTTTTGACTGAGAAGCGATCAAGTATGCTCATATCATGAATTTCGAAAGTTTTTGAAAGTCATCTTCAATCAGTTTAATTATCAGGTCAAGAGACTTTAAAACATTTTTAACCTCCTTCCAAATTCATTGAAACCATTTAATCCATTTATCCTCACTATCTTCTAGTTCCCATCTTCTGCTGAGCTTGAGCCTGCCTGTGATTTAGTTTAACCTTCTCACAATGCTTCTCGTTACCATAGCACGTGAAGGGTTTTCTGTAATTCGGTCACTAATCCTTTGAAGTGGGTACCAGAATATCAATTTCCATATTTAACAGTTTTATTCTCGGAATATTTTGCATGGTTTAAAAATGCGTTTTTGAGCACCTGAGTGGGCCTAATGGTTAAGAACATGTGTTATCTCCGGGGAGGTCACAAGTTCAAAATCGACGGGGGTAGGGATGCTCATATTGGCCCATTGTGACAAGGCTGGAAAGGTAGACGACCCCTGGGATAGAGGTTCACAAGGTTCACTTCGGTGGACCTTCTTGAAAGGTTGCTGTTCCCATGGTCAAAAAAAAAAAATGCGTTCTTTGTCATGAGCTAAAGACAAATGGAACTGGTTGATTTATCTACAATCCAACCAGACAACGTTAACTGTGAAAATCCCAAAATTCCCTGCAAATGTGAAGACCTCTTCCCTGAATGCTGCTTATATGCACAACTAGAGAGGATTCATTTCCTTTCGGTATTAGGAAAATCCAAATTGACCTGGTTAAAGGATGGATCATCATGATGGAACTTCCTCTCAACGCTGCAATAACCTTTCAATGGTCCTTTGCTAACACCAGTACCAAAAGTTGTTTTGACATAGTATGTGATTACTATACGGCCTTTTCACGTGGTATGGTATCTATAAGATGGTCTCTCTAAGGGTTCCTTTTTAATTTTCTCGCATACATTGGCAATAAAAGTAATTGGTATACACAATTGTGTTGATTGTAAATAATTTCATTTTTATTTTCATCGGGATTGGAATTTGGTGTTCGTGTAAAAAGATGAAATTTGGTGTTGGTGTCACTTTTCATGTTAAAAAAAATTAGAAATTGGTATTCTAAACATTCTAATAATCGCACTAAAAATTTGGAAGAATTGTTGAAATTACAAATATTAGTTGTTGAGATTGCATATTCATTTTTTTTTACTTTCGATCTTTTCTAATTCATTTCACTTACATTATATGTTGCACAAAAAATTATGCATTTCTTTTACCAATCTTTCATTTCATGTAACAACATCTCTTTGGTTCATTTCCTTTAATTTCTATCTTGTTTAGTTCATTTTACTTGCACTTGCATTATATGTTGGGCATGAATTTTTGCATTTCATGTTTTAGTTCTTGTAGCAACACTCTATTTTCATATACCAGAATTTCTAGCACATTGTGTTAAGTAGTTTTATGATCTTTTGCCATCACCAAGGGAGCTAGGTTAACATGGATTGTCTTAGCCTTATGGAAAGATACTTCAAAAGAGGTCAGTTTGTTTCGTCATGCCTTACTTCAGTTTTTTGAGGAGAACAATGTACTATAGGATTTAATCTATTTTCATTATAATAACGTAGGTAAATAGGGGGCTCTATGGTTTAGTCCTTAGCCCTAGGTGTGAGAACTCACATAATGTCTAGGGTTTTGATATTTAGTTCGACATTCATATATGAGGAGATTTCAATCTATAGGAATGGTTTTACAAGGATTTCTCTCTTTTTCGTGTCTGGTTTCTTGTTTCCCAGCTAGAATCTCGCGAGAATAATCGGTATGGAGGGTGAGTTGATGGATTATAGGCATAGTCTTGTTTGATATTTAGTTCGACATTCATATATGAGGAGATTTCAATCTATAGGAATGGTTTTACAAGGATTTCTCTCTTTTTCGTGTCTGGTTTCTTGTTTCCCAGCTAGAATCTCGCGAGAATAATCGGTATGGAGGGTGAGTTGATGGATTATAGGCATAGTCCGTACCATTGCTAGGATTTCATATGATGATTCTGATGCAAATATTTGTCTATTATGTCTTTACTCTATAACAAAAGAGACTATAATTTACTAGATTTAGAATCTCTAACAATCATATAGATAGTCAACTTTGCATGACTGTACATTTATGAAGGTCAACAGAAAATACATCCATGACCATCAAAATGTCAAAAACTAGTTATATATTCATGACCATCATAATGTCAAAAACTAGCTGAATAGCAGCTTCACTTAATTTATAGATTGTCTTATTTTGGTGCAGTTTCACCCCTTCACTCCTTCACTTACTTTTTAGATTTTTTTTTTTTCAATTTCACCTTTCTTACAAAATTATTAAATTATGAAAATAAATAATTTAAATAAAAAATTAATATATAAAAAAATAAAAACTATAAATAACCAATGTAAAAAATAAATAATCATTGAAATCTCAAAGAAAATGATATAATAATATTCCAATATCATTTATGTTATTATAATTTTTTTAGAGGCCTACAACATGCTATAGTATTGAGTTGATGGGTACAAATTGACATCATTTAAGGAGATCATATTTGTTATTATAATTTTTTAAAGGCCAACAACATGCTATAGTATTCAGTTGATGCTGCGTACAAATTGACATCATTTAAGGAGATGCATATTTTCAAAAATTAAAATAAATTATATATTATATTGTTAATTTTTATGTATTTTAGTTTAAAACATGAAATTTGATTGTATAAATAATGTGTTATATTTGATATATTTATTTCTAAGCATCTTTTTATATCATATATATTTTATTTTCAAACATTAATTTCATTTCATTCTTATGAACAAGATGAAAACATTGGAATCACTGATATCAATTGAGGATATCAACAACAATATAATATCAATTGACTATATCAACGGAGGATATCAATAACAATATAACTGGAAATGTTTTTTATGGTGATTTCCATAAAAAAAAATTCAAATAATAGAAAAAAAATTATTCTTTTCAAATACAACAATTGCACAATTATCACACAACACATATCCTTATCTAATTGGTATAATCTGCCCTATTGCCATTTCAACAACAAAAACAGGCATGCATCACTACTTAGAAATCAAGGATGGAAACAGTGATGATGACAAAGCAATTGTAAGGCCATATTCATTGTTGTGTTTCAAATATATATATATTCATTGTTATGTTTTAAATATATTGACTTAATTTTAATTTTTTTCTATGTCTCATACATGATTCTTATCAACAAGTTCAAGTACATGATACTCTTTTTCCAATTTAAGCTTCCATCAAAAAAGAATTGCAACAAAACCAGTTTCCACTTATACTATTAAAAAATATAGTTAAAAAACAAGGACAAGGTTTTAGAACCTCACAATCAACATTTATATGCTAGTTATGAACACAGAAAAAAGTAGAAAATCTAAAAAAACTGAATGCTTCACAGTCCATTTTGTACACACTTTATACACAGTAAACAAGTATATATATATATATATATATATATATATATATATATTTGGTATTGTATTACTAACGTTATTTTTCTATATCAATTT
Source organism: Picea mariana (assembly GCA_032191745.1). Lineage (NCBI taxonomy): Eukaryota > Viridiplantae > Streptophyta > Pinopsida > Pinales > Pinaceae > Picea > Picea mariana. The sequence goes on along the minus strand of JASDQU010101588.1, from coordinate 192,124 downwards.
TGCAGCAAATACAAGGAACCTTGATGACAACAAGTACATATACAAATCCCTTTAAGCATACATGTGCAATATGAAATCATCTTACATCTTTTAGAGAAGTAAACTAGACAATAGTTTATTGTATAAACTGCAAAGAAAAACGACCATTGTCTACTCCGATTGCTTGAATTGAATTGTAGTATATACACTAAAAACAATACTCCTAAGAATTGCATCTTGAGAGGCCAGCAATTAGAGAAAGTATGGTTTGATTTAAAAAAATTTACATATAATAAATAATATTAAAAACAACCATTATTAATTTGGTAACAAGTTTCCATGTATATAGCACATTTACACTAGATCATCAGAATGCAATTGTGCACATATGGTTCTTCACAATCACATTCCTAAGTTATACATTAAATATACTTGAATTGAGTTTGCGTGGCAAAGTTTGGTACTGCATAGGTCAAAACTATGACGATTGTTCCATGAGTATTTTGAAGAGAAATTTCAATGGCGGGTCTGATTTCTGTTCTCCTGGCATTCATGACCCCAAGTCGTAGAAAGAATCCGGGATTTACTTCAACATGAAGTTCTTTGAGGAACTTGTGATAGCAGAAAAATTTGATGAGGCCGAGAGGTTCTTGTCGAGCTTTATCGAATTGGAGAACAACAAACATTCTGTTAAGATATTATTTGAGATACATAAACATAACTGTCACATAAGTATCTATAAGAACTGGATAGGTATGAACTCTCATTTTCTTTTCCCTTGGGTTATTTCATTTATGGGTATTTCATCTTTGTGAATGCCGACGTAGTATGGGGTTTCTCGCATTTTTGTGTTTGTGAATGTTGAACTTAGAATTTGAGAGGGAAGTCATTGCACAAGATTTACACACAAAGAATAGTTTGTATTACTTAATAGACAAATGGAGGTTACATATATAGCATGCAGATCACTGAGTCCTAGCAATCTAGATCCTAAGAAAGTGGATCTCATTAGCTAAAAATAGTAAACCTAGAAACTCACAGTTACAACAGTGATAGTTGAAACTTACAGTTACAACAGTAATAGTTAACCTAGAAACTCACAGTTACAACAGCTAACTCATAGTTACAACAGCTGTAAGGCTAACTCACAGTTACAACAGTTGTAAGCATTATCTCTTACTAAAGTAAAAAGTAAGCTTTATTCTAACACCCTCCCTTAATGCTTACTTTATAAATATCACAATCACAAATTACAAAACATAACAAAAGGTTACAACACTAGAACTTTCATCTGTCTGTCTGATCTGGTCTTCCTCAGCACTGAAACTCACTCTGCAATCACCCGGTTTCCGCTCTTTCTTCTCCACACATTCGAGCTACCCACTGACACATTTAAAGTCAAAATGCTTCTGACCATCACTGTAGCACTTGTATACTGGACAATTTGACAACTCGGCTCATCGGGGCTTCCGTGATAAAAGGTGCCAATTATTGATGCATTCTATTAACTTGCCTTCATCTGTCGGATTTTTTTGCTTTCGGCTATCCTTCAGTATATAGAAGAACAATTTGGATACTGAATGTCTTCAACATTCCTTTACACAAGGTGACTTCCAATAAAAACATTGTACTTGAAACTGGTGCTACCAGCTTGCATCAAGATACAAGTTCTTATTTTTACATAAACACTTATATAAAAACTTTAAACTCACCACACACCACACATAATAATATATATAACAGTTAAGAAAAATGTATTGCAGCAGCTTTTCATGAATCGACATTCGTGCATCCAGATTGGTGGAAATGGACAGTCAAATCTTCGAATAAACTCACAATAGTGCACGACTCATCCTCTGCCAACAAATTAGTAATACTCCACCATGCAATCAGCGTGGTCTTCACCATAGGCGACACCTTCAACACCAACAACTAGCAAACGAAATCACACTCCACATAATACACACCGAGCTGCACTCACACTGGAAACTCTCTACTCACATTCTAATCCTACTAATATAGCGGAATCTGCTCTCACATATTCCCGGCTCTTCCGTGAGGGATTTAAGCTAGAACCAGCTCTGATACCAACTTAGAAATCGAGAGGGAAGCCATTGGACAAGATTCACACACAAATAATAGTTTGTATTACTTAATAGACAAATGGAGGTTACATATATAGCATGCAGATCACCGACTCCTAGCAATCTAGATCCTAAGAAAGTGGATCTGATTAGCTAAAAATAGTAAACCTAGAAACTCACAGTTACAACAGTCATAGTTGAAACTTACAGTTACAACAGTCATAGTTAACCTAGAAACTCCCAGTTACAATAGCTAACTCACAGTTACAACAGCTGTAAGGCTAACTCACAGTTACAACCGCTGTAAGCATTATCTCTTATTAAAGTAAGCTTTATTCTAACACTCGAGGGATCACTTTATTTAGTTTTTGATATTTTTGTTGAGTTTATGTTTTTGTTATGTTTGTCAATGGCATCGTTTGGTTGAGGTATATGCTTAAAACATCCATGACCGTAGATGATGTTTGATCTATTTGTTTACATACGCAGAAAATGAACAGGACACTGTTTGTTGCAATCCTTCGTATATTGTAAAAGTAGGGTCATGAATTCTCTATTTTATTATATTATCATATTATATTGTAAATGACGAATTTCTCAGTGTTCTTGGTTTTATAAATTTTGGGATATTAGCTTTGTGCATGGTGTTATTGCCTGAGACTGCTTATGGCTCAATCAACAGTGCCAGTCACATTTTGTTTCATATTTAAAGAATTTATTGCTTTTTGACTTGATAAAGATTATTAAGTTTTTATTATCAAAATAAAAGAAGCTCGACTTCGTTATTATTAACTTTTTATTATCAAAATAAAAGAAGCTCGACTTCGTTAATGAATTAATTTATGATAGTTTAAAAAGATGGAAGAATCAAAGAAATACAAAATCATACGTTATTATTAACTTTTTATTATCAAAATAAAAGAAGCTCGACTTCGTTAATGAATTAATTTATGATAGTTTAAAAAGATGGAAGAATCAAAGAAATACAAAATCATATAAAAGATAGGGTATCAATCATGGATAAATCCTATTTTTTAAATGATAGGAGAAAGAAACATATATTTTTAATTATATCATGAAATTTATGAAATAAATAAGCACTCACAAACAAAATACAGGTCTTAACTTACACACTGTAAATCAGAGGAAATTCTGTACCTCCTTTGTTTGTTTTTGATGAATTACTCTACAACAGAAGTATTACTGTAGAGCTCATAATATAATAAAAAAATCAGAAGTTGAAATATAGGGTGAGCACATATGTAACAAGTCACATGAGAAAATAACAAAATTCATAAAACGAAATCTGAGAATTTTTTCCTTTTTGATATAAAACATATTGATTACAGAAGATAAAGTATTGATTTCAAAATCAGAAAGCCAAAAAGCCATTTCTACGTCTCTATAACCATACTCGGTTTAGATCCTATTTTCTAGTTAAACACAACTCATGATTTCCAATAAAAACATTACATCCGATCAAGAAATTAAATCCTCCTCTAGCTTTGGCATATGACATCATTAAAACAACTGTATAACTTCTAGACCCTCTCTAGATGGATGATGACCTGCCTTCTAATCTGTTGGATGAAATCTGGCCGCTTTGTCTCTCTCTAATCTGGGAGCATATTTTCATCCTATCCAGGATAACATTTGGAGGTTCAATACATACATTAAACTCGAACTCAAATGATTTTGTAAATAGATGGGAGGCCGCTTGCAGGTTTTTCCACTGCTTGCTTTGTATTCAACTATTCTATCTTATGATTTACCAGATATTGATTAATCTGCTGCAGAGTTATTTGGGACATTTCACTTATTGCATAAATATCTGGTTTTATTTAGCATAAATACCCACACACAAATTCGAGCAGGGGCAGGATTTTTAAAGCTAAACGGTTTTAACAATTTACTTCTTATATTCCATCCATACCCACTGCAGAACATTTAATATTCTGCGTACTTAAATGTGAGCCCACACAATTGATGTTGCTCATTTATGGGGTGAGATTTACACTTGTTTTTAATTACTGTAAGATTTAAGTTGTACTTTGCTAGTTGCAATTAATTAGGTGAGAATTTGTTAGATTTGCACATTTGAGTGGTTAATATTGTATAATGGTATCCCAGAGATTTTTTATCATATTGAATCTATGTATTAAAAATCCAATTTAAATAATAGAAAATTGTGATTTCATCTAAATTTATATAAATATAACTGGATTTTGATGAAAAAAACCAAAACTTATAATAATTACACAGCACAATTATATTTCCTTTAAATGTATATAGATTTACACTTGTTTATATAATTTTTTTAATTAGAATAACATATTTTTACTTAATACATATTTTTAAGTTTATATCACTTTAAATATATAAAGTGTTCAAAAATATTAAATATAAATTTCTGTTAAAATATTTCTCATATTAAAATATTATTATCATTATAGTATTATTTTATTATCATTATAATATTATTAAAACAGAAAATAGGGAAAAATCAATATAATGTTTAAATTTTCAATTATTTATTGCCATTATTGCAATTGATATTATTAAAATTTAGGTATTTCATTAATAAAAAGTTTTATAATGAAATTTATTATTAAAGTGCTGGGACATGTGTGTCATACATCTTGTAAGGATTTTTTGGAGTATATAATAAATGTGGTTTGCAACATATAAAAATGGAAAACTATAAATGGTTTATGGTTTTACTATGCCTATTTATTCAATGCCACTAGTGGAGGGAAATAAAGCTGAATATGTAAGTTTTATCTTACTATTATGTTGTGAAAAATTACCCAGAATTATGCATGCTAATGTTGAATGTAACTATTTAGTTTATTTAGTTGTTGAATAATACATTGGGTGTGATTTAGAGTGCCCGTTTTTCTCTTGGAATAGATTTCCACATGAAATAATCTTGTTAATAGTTTGTCGTTTATTTCATTTGCTTGCAACTATTATTTAATTATTCTCTCACGAATTAGTGTAGGGAGAATATTTCTCACCTCTATTTCCTTTCATTTGGTATTTTAGCCTCATCACCACATATTCAAGGTGTTAGGATTCTCTCACTAATTAGTGTAGGGAGCATATTTCTCACCTCTATTTCCTTTCATTTGGTATTTTAGCCTCATCACCACATATTCAAGGTGTTAAGGACAAGGTGTTTGGTATAATCTTTGCTTGAGTGGGAACTTGTGTAGAAAGAAATCTTGTTACAAGGAAATGATGAACACATCTAGATTAGAAGTTTAAAAGTTTAATGCCACTAACTTTGAGCTATGAAAGCTCAATATGGAGGATCTTTTTTTAGATCAAGATCTATCTGATCCAGATTATTTTCGACACAAAATGAGAGCAGAGATATAATAAAGCAATGTACAGAGATATCTTAGATATCCAATAGTATAACATAAATGTATCAGATATGCAACCATAAACACATAGATACAGTAATACACAATTTTCTATTAATGAGCAAAAATGTACAAAGACTGTAAAAATACAGAGTGAAAGACTCATTAGAATGGTGACAACTTATCTCTGAGAAGCGATGTGATGACTACTCGCATTCGTGAGAAGATGATTTTACAATGAGGCTCCAAAGGCATTTTTATCATAAAGAAAAAACAAAACCCTAACCCCAGAAAATGAAAAGCCAATAGTTTTGTGGACCCCGTTTTGGGTAGTTTGGTGTATCAACTTCTCGGGGGCGTAACTTTGGCATACGATCTCCATTTGGGGCACATGATAGCTCGTTGGAAAGGTATCATCGAGAAGATACATTTTGGGGGCTCAATCAAAGCCTTTGGCTATGATTGAAAAGCTCGATCCCGAAAAACCTTGATTTAGGCCCTCAAAATGGTCCTAGAAGTTAAAAACTGCTAAAAATAGTAAATTGCCAAAATTGCCAGAAAACTGTTTTGAGCGAGTTGGAAAAGGTGGGTGGCCACCAATATCCACCAAAATCAATCCTCCCTCCTTAATAAGAAATGGTATCCATTGCATTGAGTGCCCGAGGGAGAGGGAAAAGAGTTTGTTGAATCTGCATCTTGATGAGATGCTTTCCTTGTTGGAGAAGTTGTGCTGCTTAGCTTTTTGAAGGTTTTCACGAACCTATGCTGGAAGGGTTGGACCTTTTTAACCATTCTATCTATATGATATATCTGTGTGCAGAAGAAATCTTTATGCTTTGTTGCAGTCTTGTTGACCTGCTTCTGTTGGGTAGAAGGTGTTTGGGCCAAGGATGTAGTGGTTGCAGTATCCTTCTATTCACCTTTTGAACAGATTGTGAAGAAGTTGAATTTTGTAGTATGGGATACTACCTTGAGGCACTGTTTAGGTGGAACAGTAGTTGAAACCACCTCTGGTATCCTGTAGAGATGACCCTCCAGAGTAACAATGACACTACGGGGTCGAGACTCGTATATAGCATGGTGCTTCCACATATATGGCTGACCCAAAAGAACATCATAGACATATAGTGGGGCGACATCACATAATACCTCATCCTTGAAGGGATGGATGTTGTATGAAAATTGACACTATTGGATGACACAAATATCTCGTCCCTAGCGAAGCCACCTGATGTTGTATGGTTGTAGGTGTGGTGTTGTCGACAATTCCAATTGTTTGATGACCTCTACTGAGACGAGGTTCTTTTGGCTTCTGCTATCAACAATAAAATGCAGCAGGGTCCCCTTCACCCACATCTGTGAATGAAAAAGGTGCTCCCCCTCTTCATGATTTGTTGGTTCTTCTGGTTGAATTGTTGCGGTCACAACAATAATAGTGGGGTCTGCATCGATGATCTGTCTCCTGTTAGTATTTTCTGAATCAGATTCTGAATCTTCGGCTCCTTGTCTTTGATTTCGGCCACCAATGACTATTTTGAGCGACATTCATCAGTGTTGTGCCAGGGGATTTTGTGGAAATCACACCATTTTCTGGTGTCCTTCTTCATCTTCCTGTGACCCTCTTTTCTAATGGCTTGGACTGGTTTTCGGGAGACTGTTTGTTAGGGATGTCTTTATCATACTTTGGTTGTTGCGGATTTGCAGACCCGAATTCCCATTTGTTCTGGTGCTTAAATTTTTGCTCGATTTTAACAACATATCGATAAGCAACACCGAGTGATGAGATGTCCAGAAAATCCATTTCAGTTAGGATGTATCTGTGTAGAGCCCCGCGGTATTTCAGAACCAAATGTCGTTCAAAGTTTTTGATACCCAGCTTGGTGCACAAGGTATGTAAGGTATTTATGAACTTCGGAACTACTTGGCCCCTCTCTTGCCATAGTGTGGTCCATCTCATATACTGGTACTCATAGTTGCCAACATGGTAATACTGTTCCTTTACCGCGTCCACAAAAAATTCCCAAGTGGGATCGACCCCATATATTCGAGTCTCTTCTGTGGATATTTGCTCCCAGTAAGCTTCCCACCAATGTTTGACATGGGGGAGAGCTTTAAGGAGTGTCAAGGTGATCTTTTCCCTGTCGAAAAAATGGTGAACACACATATAACCTTCTAGTAGATTTAACCATTTGTCCAGGGAATCTGCATCTATTTGACCTTCAAATATAGGAATATCAAAATTAACTTGTACCTTGAAAGGAGAGGTTCTTCCAAAGTGGTTGTTTGATGAATATGCGCTTGTTGCTATCGAAAGGTGTTGAAGGATGTGGGAAAAATTCTCCATCATTTCGTCCCTCTGTTGCGTGAGATCTTGCTCGAGCAACAAATTGATAGAATTGTTTGCTCTATCATTTTTCTTTTCTTCCGCCATGGAGGGTTTCTTGGGCGTGCGAGAGCGATTGTCTTCAAGAGAGACAAGTTCAAGACCCAACTTGATATACTCGAACCTCATCAGGGACAATCTCTGATACCTCTAATCCAGATGATTTTTGGCAAGAAATGAGAGCAGAGATATAATAAAGCAATGTACAGAGATATATTGGATATCCAATAATATAACAAAAATGTATCAGATATGAAACCATAAACACAGAGATACAGTAATACACAATTTTCTATTAATGATAGAAAATCTACAAAGACTGTAAAAAGACAGAGTGAAAGACTCGCTAGAATGGTGGCAGCTTATCTCTGAGAAGAGATTTGAAGGCTACTCTCATCCGTGAGAAGATGATTTTACAATGAGGCTCCAAAGGAATTTTTATCATAAATAAAATCCAAAACCCTAACCCTGTATGATCTAGGTGGATATTGGTGGCCACCCACCTATTCCAACTAGCTCCTTATGTCCATTTTTTATTCAACACGTTCTTCTGTACTGCTTTGTAATTGTGGGTTCTACACTTCTGGGGATGTCTGAAGCCCCACACATCCTCTAGGTGGATACGGGTGGCATCTCGCCTAATCCAACTGACTTATTTTGTATGTTTTCATGTCAACACATTTGGTTGTACTTCCAGGGCTGTTTTGGGGTCCTAAACATTGTTTTGTTGTCTCACCATAATCAAATTGAAGACTGAGTTAAAGTTTGATGGAAAAATCTGTATTTCTCTGAAAGATCTTTCCAACGGGATATCATATGCCTAAAATGAAGGTTGTATGCAAAAGTTATGACCCTAGGAAGTTGAGGTCCCAAATTACACCAACTTACCCATAGGTCCCACATGAATTTTGGCGTTTCACCTTCTAGGGTTAGGTTTTTGGATGTATAGGGTTTTGGAATTCATGAGTAATATCAAAAATACCTATGGAGCCTCATTGTAATCGATTCTTCTTAGACAGATGTGCGAAGCACCCACATCTCTTCTTTGAGATAGCTACCACCATTCGAGCAAGTGTTTCAGTTCTGCAGTCTTACAATTTCATCCTATTTCATTATTTAATAGAAGATATTGTTCATTGGATATTTGTATTATTATTCATATCTCTGTGCTTATTGTATTCATTTTGTTAATCATTTTGCTTCACTCCTAAATCCGAATCAGTGGTATCAGAGCGGTCTGCTCTTCATTTATTTTTCTTTATGCATGTCCCCAACAAGATATGGGTACAAGAAGTTGGGACTCGAACCAATCGAGCCATTACAATATCGTTCGCATCATTCCCGAAAACAACCCATGGGGGAAGAAAAGAAATATGATGGAGCAAGATATCCTATTAAAAATTTGATCGAGGAAGCCCTTGCACGACAAAGGAACGGAATGATGAACAACTTTGCACAGATCCTTCGCCGACTGCCCAAGGAGAAGCATCTTCATCAAGAGGCCATGCAACCCCCTTCAAGGTACAAGTAAATTTTGATATTCCATTATTTGAAGAACTGATAGATGCATATGTTATAGATAAATGGTTGAATCTACTCGAAGGATATTTTTTGGTCCACAATTTTTTCGATAGGGAAAAGATCACCTTTGCACTCCTCAAGGTTGTTCCCCATGTTAAATACTGGTGGGATACTTACTCTGAGAAAAGGGCTGTGGAGGAATCTATAATGTTCGTGGTGGACCCTACATGGGATTCCTTTAGAGATGCCCTTAAAGAACAATACTACCCTGTTGAAAGCTACGAGGACCAGTACATCAGATGGACCACCCTCTGTCAAGAAAGGGACTAGACAGTACCAAATTTCACCAATATTTTCCATACCCTACACACCAAATTGGGTATCAAAGACTCTGAGTGTCATATGGTGCTCAAATACCGTGACTCTTTACATAGATACATTTAAACAGAAATGGAGTTCTTGGACATCACCTCATTGGGCACGACTTATCGATACACTATTAAGATCAAGTAGAAATTTAAGCAAAAACGACGAGAGTTTGGATTTGCAAACGCTTCACAGCCAAAGAAGGGAAAAGGAAACCCCAACCCACACAACAAGGGACCAAGTCGAGATGGCCGCCCTCAGGACAACCAGTACAAGTCGCAACACAAGAAGGGAAATGAGAAGAAAAAGAAGGACACAGAAAAATGGTGTGAGTACCATAAAAGTCCTTGGCACAACATTGAAGAATGTTGCTCCAAGCAGTCCTTCTTGGTCGAGCTGAAGGCTTCCGAGTCAGAGGCCGATTCTAATTCCAAGTCAAATCATGAAGGAGGGAAGCATATTATCGATGTTGAACCTAGTGCCACTGTCCCTACCACCAAAGTCCATCCAAGAGAACCAGAAGAACCAGAGAAAGGGGAACGCCTCTTTCACTCGCAGATGTGGATCAAGGGGGGCTCTGATTCCTTTCATTGTTGACAACGGTAGTCAGAAGAACCTGATTTCAGTAGAGGGCATCAAGTGGCTGGACCTGCCAATGACACTACACTCGAAACCCTACACCATTGGTTGGCTTTGCCAAGGAAGAGATCTCTGTGTCAACCAACAGTGTCGTCTTCCCTACGACATCAAGCCTTTCAAATATGAGGTACTGTGTGATATTTCTCCCCTTGAAGTTTGTGATGTTATTATAGGACAACCATATTTGTGGAAGCATCATGCTATGTATGAGTCTAAACCTCGCAGTGTTGTTATTACTTCGGGTAGACAATTGTACAGAATCCTAGAGGTAGCGCTTCCTACTACTATTTCTTTAATCTCTGCTTCACAGATCGAGAAGTTCATCTTCTTTGTGGTCTGTGCTCATAGTAAGTAGAAGGTCGATGCCACATCTATGGCCTCTGCACAACGCCTCTCTTTGCAGCAGAAGCAAATGGATAGGATTGTGGAAGAATACAGAGACATCTTCGCCTCACCTACAGGGGTACTAACACACTGTCAAGTCAAGCATCTAATTGATCTGACCCCCAACACACCTCTACCTAATGGACCATTCTATCGACGCTCATTGATCCAAGAGATTCTTCAAAAGGGGCACATCAGAACCATATTCTCCCCTTGTGGAATCCCGATTGTACTGGTGCAAAAGAAGGACGAGTCTTGGTGACTCTGCATTGATTACATAGCCTTAAATAAAATCACAGTCAGTAACCGCTACCCCATTCCCAAGATTGATGACCTTCTTGAACAACTGAAGGGGGGAAATTTCTTCAGCAAGATTGACCTAAAGTATGGCTACCATCAGGTTCCCATCGATCCAACTGATGTATGGAAGAAAACCTTCAAGTCTAAACAAGGTCTCTACGAATGGTTAGTCATGCCATTTGGCTTAAAAAATGCACCAACCAATTTCATGAGGTTGATGGATGATGTATTGAGACCCTTCACCAACTCATTTGTGGTATTATATTTGGATGACATCCTCATATTCAACATAATGTGGGAGGAGCACATGCAGCAGATTTAGCAGGTTTTGAGCACTCTGCGACAACACAAGCTTTATGACAACTTGGAAAAATGATCTTTTGGCATGAACAAGGTCCAATACTTGGGATACATTGTTGATGAGCACATGGTACATGTTGATCCAGCTAAGATCCAAGTCATCTGTGACTAGCCAACCTCAACCACATTGACCAAGCTTTGAAGATTTTTGGGACTAACCAACTTCTACCAACGGTTCTTGTTGGGATTCTCCCATATCGCATGGGCCCTCATCCAAGTGACCAAGGGTGGAGGTAGGGCCAAGTTTGTGTGGGGGAAGGAGGAACAACGAGCATTCAATGATCTAAAACATCGCTTGTGCTTAGCTCCAATACTCTCCTTGCCCGATCTGCAACAACCATTCGAGATTGAGACTAATGCATCTGACTATGATGTGGGCACAGTTCTCACTCAATACGGGCATCTGGTGGAATACCATAGTGAGACACTCTCTGATATTGTTCGGAGATACCCCACCTATGAAAAGGAAATGTATTCCATTGTACAAGATTGTCATCAATGGAAACATTATATTCTGGGGAAAGAGACGATCATACACACTGATCACAAGCCTCTGTAGTTCATACAGACACATAGGAAATTGCATAACAACCGCCATCAGAAGTGGTCCACCTACCTGAAACAGTTCCATATCAACATGAAGTATAACACAGGTATCTACAATCGTGCCACTGACTACCTCAGTTAGCCTCTTGTGGCTGCACTCACCACTGTGCTCCATTCCTGTGGACATGAAGCATCTGAGTGGCCCCAACTTTATTAGCAAGATCCACACTTCGCCACCACATATCATCTCTTTGGTACAGACGCAACTGTCACTGATCTTCACATTCAAGACAGACTCCTATACCACCTGGGCCATCTTTGTGTTCCTACAAGGAAGCGTGCAAAGTTGATTTGGGAAGCCCACTACAGTCGGGTGGAAAGACATTTTGGTGTAGAGAAAATTGTGTTCGGTCTTCAAAAACACTTTTATTGGCCAAAACTTTGACAGGACGTCAACAAGTATATCTGATCTTGCACTGCCTGTGCAATTGCCAAGCCAACCATTAAGAAGCAAGGATTATACATCCCTCTTCCTATCCCCGAGAATCCTTGGGAATCCATCTCAATGGATTACATGTCTGGTTTTTCATCCACCAAGCAAGGAAATGATTGCGTGTTTGTGGTCGTTGATCATTTTTCGAAGATGGCCATCCTCACAACCTGTAAGAAGAATGTCACAGCGACAGATACTGCCAAGCTCTTCTTCGAACATGTGTGGGTCCACTTTAGGATACCACAGACCATCATCTTTGACCGAGACATCAGGTTCTTCAACACGTTTTGGTCGAGTCTCTGGTCTCTATTGGACACCAAGCTCACAAAATCCACTGCTTTCCATCTGCAAACCGATGTCCAAAAAAAGGTTGTCAATCGGATGATTGTGCACATCATGCGCATGTAAAATTCTAAGCATGCATGTACATGGGATGATAGTATCCCTTATGTCCAACACAGTTACAGCATGGCTCTCCATAGTTCCATTGGCCATAGCCCATTTCAGGTGGGTTTGGGATTCCAACCCTTGGGACCCATTGATGTTGCACTTCCTCTTGCCACTGCACAGATAGAATCTTCCCCTGATCAGTCTGTGATCGAAAATGCCACCAGATTCATTGAGAGAATTCAACACATCCACCAACAGGTCCAGGAAATTTTGCAGAAATCCAACGCTAAGTACAAGAAACACCATGATCAACACAGGGCACCACACCAATTTTAGGTTGGTGACAAAGTCTGGTTACATTTGTAGAAGGAACATCTAACTGGGCCCCATCAAAAGCTTCACCCACTTCGTTATGGGCCTTACACTATCACCAAGGCTGTGGGTAGCAATGATTTTGAGCTCAACATTCCACCCTTCCTTGGTCTGCATCCAATATTCAATGTGGACCTCCTGCGACCATATTTTCCACCGTTATTGGAAACCTCCTAGATCGTCGAACAACTGACACCCACATAGATCAACCCTGATTGCATGGAACAAGCATCCACTGACCAGATAGTGGACACATAGGTCAAGGGCACTCACCATCAACAGATCCAGCTTTATCGGGTTGTCAAGGAAGGGAAAATCATACACCAAGGAAAGTGGCTCAACCGGGGCCAAATCCAATAGAAGTTTCCTCATATTATGGGGGAACTCAACGCAATGGATACCATTGCCTCATAAGGGGGAAGGATTGATTCATGTGGATATTGGTGGCCACCCACCTATTCCAACTAGCTCTTCATGTCCATTTTTTTCTCAACATGTTCTTCTGTACTACTTTGTAATTATGGGTTCTACACTTCTGGGGTTATCTGAAGCCCCACACATCCTCCAGGTGGATACGGGTGACCTCTTGCCTAATCGAAATGGCTTATTTTGTATCTTTTCATGTCAGCACATCTTGTTGTACTTTCAAGGCCGTTTTAGGGACCTAAACATTGTTTTTTTGTCTCACCACAGTCAAATTGTAGACAAAGTCAGATTTTGATGAAGAAATGTGTAGTTATTTGAAATACCTTTCCAACGGGCTATCACGTGCCTAAAATGGAGGTCGTATGCAAAATTTATGACCCTAGGAAGTTGAGGTACCAAATTACACCAACTTACCCATAGGGCCCACATGACTTTTAGCGTTTCACCTTCTAGGCTTAGGTTTTTGGATGTATAGGGTTTTTGAATTCATGAGTAATGTAAAAAATGCCTATGGAGCCTCATTGTAATCCATTCTTCTCATACATATGCGCGTAGCAACCACATCTCTTCTCAGAGATAGATACCACCATTCGAACAAATGTTTCAGTTCTGTAGTTTTACAGTTTCAACCTATTTCATTATTTAACATAAGATATTGTTCATTGGATATTTGTGTTATTCTTCATATCTCTGTGCTTATTGTATTCAGTCTGCTAATAAGTTCGTTCCTCTCCTAAATCCATATCATCGGAATATGAAAATCCAACAATTTTATGGACCCCGTTTTGGGTATTTTGGTGTATCAACTTCCCGAGGGCATCACTTTGGCATATGATCTCCGTTTGGGGTGCACAATAGCTTGTTGGAAAGGTATCATTGAGGAGATTCATTTTGTGGGCTCAATCAGAGTTGTCAGCTATCATTGATAAGCTAGATCCCGAAAAACCTTCATTTAGGCCCTCAAAATGGCCTCGGAAGTTAAAAACTGCTAAAAATAGTAATTTGCCAAAATTGCCAGAAAATTGTTTTGAGTGAGTTGGAAAAGGTGTGTGGCCACCAATATCCACCTAGATCACTATCGGTTGTAGTGTTTGGAAAAAAACACACTAGTATGAAAGATGAATAATGGGTGGTGTTGGAGAGAAAGGTGAGAAGCCTTATCAGGGTCTATTTTTCCAATTCAATATTATTGAATGTTTCTAAAGAAAAGGCTATAACAACTCTTTGGAAGAAGTTGGGTGATTTGTATCAAGCTAAATCCTTGGTTAATATTTTTTTTTGGGAAAAAAGTTGTTTTCTTTGAGAATGGGTGATGATGATTATGTAGTTGATCACCTGGATAAATTTAATACTATTGTGATAGAGTTGATATTAGTTGGAGTGAACATGGATGATAAGAGATCACTATATGACCCTCTTGTGTTCTTTTCCAGATTTATGGGACAACCTGGTAATCGTCATTGGAAGCACTGTAAAGACATTGGTGCTTGATGAGTTCATAGATCCTTTACTCTAAAAAAAGGTGAGGTGAAAATATTTTGAATCCATCAATGAGGCATTAGTTGTTTGTGGAAGATCAAAAGAGAAGGAAAAAAGAGAGAAAATGGCATATCTAAATCCCATGGGAAAAATAAATCTCTTGGAATGTCCAAGGAAAAATGTTGTAGTTGTGGCAAGGTGAGACATTTCAAAAGGGACTGGAAGGAAGAGAAGAAGAAGAATACAAAGGAAAATGATAATTTTGATGATGAATCTAAAATTTATTCTCAAGAGGATAGTGTAGATTCCTTTGTTACGAATTTGGAAAATCGTCTATGGAAGAGTGCATGGATTGAATGATTGTTCTTTTCAATTTGCTATTTTGAGCGTTGCATATATGGTAAATAGAATCATGCTCAATTTTATTCTAGTTCTCACAATTATTCTAGGTTATTGAAATTAATTCATTATGTTGTATTTGATCTAGTTAAAGTTCATTCGATTCTTAATGCTTTGTATTATGTGTCACTCATTGAAAATTATTTTAGGATATGGGTATATTTTATTGGTACTAACTATGAGGTTTTTAGTTGGATTAAGGAGATTAAATATCTCTTCAAAAAATCAAATTGGTAGGAAGATTAAGGTGTCAAATATTGATAATGGAAATAAGTTTTGTTTTATATAGTTTGATAAAATTTTAAAGGAGAATGGCGTTGAAAGACACAAGACAAATCCATATACCCCTCGACATAATGGAGTTGCATAATGGATGAATGGAATGTTGATGGAGAGAGTTAGGAGTATTCTTGGTGAATCTATATTAGAGAAGAAGTTATGGGAAAAATCAACTTCTACTCCATGTTACTTGATTAAGATGTCTCCCGCATTAGCTTTTGTGGATAAGACCCTATGGATGTCTATAAGGGAAATAAGCCCTCACTTCAACATCTTTGTGTTTTTGGTTGTGAGGCATATGTTCATCTTCCTAAGGAGAAGTGATTTAATTTGGATAACAAATCTATGAAATGTATCTTGATCGGCTATGGCATTGGTGTGAAAGGGTAAAATCTTTGGGATCTTGTGGTTGAATGTTTTTTTAGAGAAGTAATTTTTTTTTTTTTCTGGAGAAGTTAAGTCTTCTCCTAGAGTGGTGCAACTAGAAGAGTATGATAAGAATTCAGTGATTCAACTACCACCTAAGACTAGGAAAGTTGAACTAGAAAATGAACAATAAGTTCATTATGAACTTGAAGGAGTATGGTCAAAATAATTTGGATGAAGAGGAAGAAACTCCACCTTAAAATTTAAGTAGGTCCACTCGGAAAAGAACACAACCAAACACGTATAATTATAATTTATTTCATTTTAGATGTACATTTTCTTTATCTGTTAACACTGATGAGATGAGAACTATGGAAGAGGAAATGGAGATGGAATATATGGAGTCTTAAAGGTTGGAAATGGATGAGGAAATGGTTTCACTTAGAAATAATTATACATGGGACTTGGTCCCATTTCCTGATGGATGGAAATCCATCGGATGCAATTGGGTATTCAAAAATAATATTGGTTTTGATGTCAATGCTGAAAAAAACAAGATAATGTTAGTTGAAAAAGGATATTCCCAAGTTGAGGGAATAGATTTTGGTGAGATATTTTCTCTAGTTGCTAAGTTAACATCTATTATGTTCCTATTCTCTTTAGCAACAAACTTTTATTTAGATATAGAATTGATGGATGTGTAAACAAAATTCCTACATGGTGAATTGAAGGAGGAGATTTATGATGGCTAGAGACTATATGTTGAAAAAGTTAAATAGTCATTCATTTTCAAGTTAAAAAAGTCTTTAAATGGTTTCAAGTAGTCTCCCAAAATGTGTCACCAAAAGGTTGATTCTTTTGTATTGGGATTGGGATTTCTAAGATCCAAATAATATCATTGTGTTGTAGGTTTCAAACCTTTACAATATAACAATGCACAAATAGATTCTTTATAAAACTGAAAGAAAACAATATCATTCACACATACTACTCAGAAATTTACCCTGTAAATCCTTAATTGGGAAAACCAACAAATGTTTAGAGCCACACCTCTAACTCTCATTTGATTAAATTCACCATTACAATACAATATATAGGATCCCACAACATCCAAAACCCTAATCTATTGACTTGGATTAGATTCCTTAACTGAAATTACATTACAATGGGATGAAAAACACCAAAAACAGGCAAAAAATGGACCAAAAAACAACCTAGTTTTTTTTCTCGAGGGATACGCCCCCAAACTCCAAAAAAATAGGGACCAAATCCCACCTCTCCCCTTTCTCCCATTATGGTGTACAATATATGAGATAATCATGCAGATAATATTAAACATACACAACATTCTCCCACTTGTTGTTTCCTTTGCATACAAGGGGGCCCAATATTACATGATCAATAATCTAGGGAAACAATGCCCATTGTTTCTCTACACCAAGAAATCTTCTCAATGCTCATAGAATTTGTTAATTAATATGAAACATTGTTCAAATTTTCCATCTTTACTAGCATCAACTTCTTGTCTTCAACCACGTCTCTCACAAAGTGATACTGAACATCAATATGATTTGTCTTAGAATTATAACCTAGGTTCTTTGCTAGGAAGATTGCACTCTTACTATCACAATCTAACCTTACAAATTGTTGTAAAAACCCAATACCTAAAAACAATATATGTAACCATTCAAATTCATTACTTGTATGAGTGGTTGCTATGTATATAGCTTCTGTAGTTGAGAAAGAAACTATAGACCGTCTCTTGCTCATCCAACAGATTGCTCCTCCAAATAGGTTAAACACATAGCGACTTGTAGATATTTTGTGATCTAGCTCTCCATCCCTACATCAACAAAGCTATGTAGGCCCAACACTCTATTTTCTCCAGTTCCTCCTTGGTAAAAAATTCCATAGTCTGTAGTGCCACAAAAATACTTGAAAAACCTCTTTACAACTTTCTAATGCTTCTTCCCTAGTTTTGACATATACCTGCTCAAAACTCCCACTGAATGTACAATTTATGGTCTAGTATAGACCATTACATAAATCAAATTTCCAACAAAACTATCATAAGGAACACAAGACATGTGTGTTTCCTCTTCATGTGTCTTGGGACACTAATTTGCATATAACTTCACACCTATAGGAATAGGGACCTTGACTGATGTACTAATCCTGTTTATTTTCGACACGAAATGAGAGCAGAGATATAATAAAGAAATGCACAGAGATATCACAAATATTCAATAATATAACAGAAATGTATAAGAGATGCAACCATAAACACAGATATACAATAATACACGATTTCTATTAATGAAAGAAATGTACAGAGACTGTAAAAATACAGAGTGAAAGACTTGCTAGAATGGTGGCAGCTTATCTCTGAGAAGAGATGTGACGACTACTCGCATTCGCAAGAAGATGATTACAATGAGGATCTGAAGGCATTTTTACAATAAAAAGGAATGACAAAAACCCTAGACATCCAAAAACCTAACCCTAGGAGATGAAGTGCCAAAAGTCATGTGGGCCCCGTTTGGGTAAGTCAGTACATCAACTTCTAGGGGTCGTAACTTTTGCATACGATCTTCGTTTTAGGCGTATGATAGCTCGTTGGAAAGGTATCGTCGAGAAGATTCATTTTGGTGGCTCAATAATGCCTTTGGCTATCATTAATAACTTTTATCTCGAAAAACCTTCATTTAGGCCCTCAAAATGGCCCCAGAAGTTAAAACCTGCTAAAAATAGTAAATTGCCAAAATTGCCAGAAAATTGTTTTGAGCTAGTCGGAAAAGGTGGGTGGCCACCGATATCCACCTGGATCATGTACACTACTGTATATTAAACCTCTGCAATATTGTCTCAACATATTTCCTCTCATTCAACCAGAGTTTTATGTTTGCCTGCTCTCTTTTAATTTCCATTCCCAAAATAAAAGTTGCAACACCAAGATCTTTCATATCAAATTTAGAAGACAACTAGGTTTTTACCTCTTCGAGATTGTTTTAATATCACAACCTTGGAGATTGTTTTAACCCATACATGGACATTTTTAGCATGCATACCAACTCTTTCTTACATTTCACTACAAAATATTATAGTTGTTTCATGCAGATTTACTTTTCAAGATCCCCATGCAGGAATGATGTCTTTATGTACATTTGTTATACTTCAAGATAAAAAGTAACAACAATATAAAAAATAAATCTAATAGAAGTCAAATTAGCAATAGGAGAAAAAAATTCACCAAAATCTATTCCCTCTACCTGGAAATAACCCTTTTCTACTAAGTGAGATTTATACTTCTCCACTTTAACTTCTACATTCAACTTCTTCTTAAACACCCATTTGCTACCAACAATCTTTCTTCTAGCTAGCAACTCAACTACATCCCAAGGCTCATTTTTATCCAATGAAGCCATTTCTTCAACCATGATTTTCTTCTAGAGTTTACCATCCTTTGAATCCACTTCCTCCCTACCAATTATGGGATCATAATCAATTATATACAAATAAAAATTAGAACGAAAATTTGGTGGAGAATACATTTATGGTTGTCTTTTTTCTCGAATTGATATCGTCAATAATGGAGTATGAGGTTCTTATTCTTTTGATTCCTATTCTTCTGTTGAGTCAAATCCTTCACCCTCCAACTCAAAATCTATTGTCTCTAGTTCTTTTTCTTTTGGTGGAACTTCTTGTTTGGGAACATATTTAACCTCTCTAAAGACAACATCTTGACTGTAGACATCCTTATTAGCTTTTGGGTTCCAAATTTTTTATCCATTTACACCATCTTTATAACTAAGAAAGATACACTTTTCAACTTTATTACCTAACTTACTCGTATTTTCCTTTGGAACATGTACATAAGCATCACAACCAAACATTATAATATGTTCAAGAGAGGGTTTCTTACCAATCAATTCCTCATGCAGATTTTTTTCCACCAAAACTGATGAGAGTGATCTATTTACCAGGTAACATGCAGTACCCACTACCTATACCCAGAATTCCTACCCTAACCTAGCAACACTAGTAAGGCTCCTTGATTTTTCCATCAACGTCCTATTTATCCTTTCTGCAACCCCATTCTATTGAGGTGTGTATGGATTAGTATTCTTCCCTTCTATACCTCACTTCTTACAAAATTCCTTAAATTATTCCTGTGGAACCCTCCACCATTATCTGTCATCAAAATCTTTATTTTCTTCTCTGTGTGATTCTCCATAAGAACCTTAAACTCTTGAAATTTAATAAAGACCTCATATTTATTTCAGAGGTAATAAATCCATGTATTCCTCGAGAAATCATTAATGAATGAAACCTAGTACATATATTTACCTAGTGATGTAACATGAGCATGTCCAAAGACATCACTATGTACTAACTCTAAGATCCTCGTTGCTCGTTTAGCACCAAATAAGAATATTACTCTATTCTTCTCATGAGAATGGATCATGATTATTGTCATTAAGAATTAACAACACTTTTATAAAGAATTCATTGTACCACACCATAACCAGTGATTTGATACACATAATGACACCCAAAATAATTCCAAATACACAATAAAAACTGATGAAATATCCAAGGAAGAACTAAGGCACAAAAACATATGCTCCTTTCCTTGGTTAAAGATACACATCACAAAGAATAGGAGGGTGAGCATTGGGGGTCAAATCCCCATTTACGTAGGCACCAAGAAATAATAATCCGCATTCTCACAACTAACGGTTTTTTTGGAAACCTACAAAGAGACGAATTGGTTCAAATGAGGAAACATAGCTAAATAAATTCACACAATGAAAAATTTAAAAATGCGAGCATATACGCATTAATATTTATGACACATATATTATATATTGTGAAATAGAACAAGAGATACCATGTATAAGTAGGATGTAAAAAATTACCCAAAATGAGTGCAAAAAGAGCAAAACTAAAAGGGATCAAAAGAACATGACATGAAGAAATAGGTTGTAGGGAGGTCACTCCATGGGAGAGTGCAAGAACAAATCTAAAAGAATAAAGGTGGATCAAATTTGATGATAAATAGCCATTGGTTTCTTAGATATGATCATTGTTTGGAAGCTCTGTCCCACTTGCAACAAGGCCTTGAAGATCTCAAAGATTATAGTTATTCACCAAAACCAAACCTAAACTAGAAACAAACCAACATGATTTGAGAGCTAAGTGACATCCACATATAGTAGGGTATCAACAAGAGGATACGAAGGTAGGCGAGGTCAGTGGCAAGAGAAAAATAACATGCTTTTCATAACATGTATCTCAACAATCTTGGAGAGAATATATCAACTTAAATTATAGCAATAAAATTTGTTAAAGATCACATCTCAACTGATAATGATAATAGGAAACCATATAAAAACCTATGACTACTTTCCCTACATTGATTTTCACATATAAAAAACCTATGAAAATCACATATAGACAAATATTGAATATAATACTTAACTATCCTTATCAACATGGTCACTAGAGTTAGGGGTATCATGTGATATTGTTGATGGTGAGTGGAATGTGTAACCATTAACAACTTCATTCCTATGTGATGGGTTTCTCTCCTAAGTATAACCCACAAGTGAGGAGATAGTGAACATGGGGTGATATTTTTCCCATGGTAATGTTGCTGTTGCACCACATTGTGGTAGACCAATGTCAATGGTCAATGCTAATAAATGCCATAATAAGATGTATAAACTACCCATGCCAAAACGTGATAAATTGTGGCATTTTTGTGGTCTCTATGTAATTTGGGGAAACACATGCTGACTAAGATTGACTTAAGGATGGATCAACATGGGTTGTGTGTGAGAAACAACAAGGGTAATCAAAAGCATGAGATTTATAGATAGTTATCATTGTACTGGTCAAACATTTTTCATAAGGCACAAGGGTGGTTAGTGAACACCATTGTATTTCACATCTTTCTGGGTTCATTCTTGGGTGGGGGAGGGATGTGCCTAGATCCTAGGTTTGGCAAGAGAAAGGTCACTACTTGTGGGTGGAAAAGGTTCCATAAATATGGGAGTGTAGGGAATAAGTTCATGGCATGGTCATTCACAATGCGAAGGGTGGAAGTAGGTGGAATCTAAGAAATGACAGTGGTATAAGTGGTTCGGGGGAAGCACTCTTGAAGATAATTTTTTGGGAAAATTGCTTTGTGAAATATTACAATTGCGTAGTCAATCTGGACTGCTCATTATAAGGTCGCAAATTTGATGGTAGAAGTTATGTTAGGGTTTTTTCCCTAGAAGGAAACCCTATTTTATGAAGAATTAGATTGTGGCTGTGAGAGTGAGAGAGAATATTGTGTTATGAGAAAGGATATTGTGAAATAATGAAGAGGAATTTACAATGGAAGTGTTGTTGGTTGTATCCCTTCATTTGATGGATAACAATAAAAGAAGGACTGACAATTTCTCTGGTGGATGTAGCCCACATTGAGTGAACCACATATATCTGTGTCTTTATTTTAATA
Organism: Picea mariana; assembly: GCA_032191745.1. Classification (NCBI taxonomy): domain Eukaryota; kingdom Viridiplantae; phylum Streptophyta; class Pinopsida; order Pinales; family Pinaceae; genus Picea; species Picea mariana. Next base: position 169,482 of record JASDQU010101588.1, on the reverse strand, counting down.
AGTTTCTTTTGTGTTTTATTTCCGCATCTTTTTTATTTTATTTCTTTGTGATCCTCTCTTTTCTAACAACTAGTATAAGAGTGAAAGGTAACTCGCAGGAAAAGAGGGTCCCTGGTTCGAGTGGGAGAAATGGTGGAATATGGATAGTTTAGGGTCGATAAATTTAATGGCCAAAACTACCACTTATGGAAAATGAAGATATAATATTATTTATATCAGAAGGATCTTTTCCTACCATTGGGATGAAAGACAAAGTAGTCGGAGAGTATGAAGGACGAAGAATGGGAGGTTCTTGATAGAAAGGCACTTGGAATGATACGACTGTGCCTGGAAGCATCGATGGATTTCAATATTTTGAAAGAAAAGATATCAGAGGATCTGATGGAGGCATTGGATAAACTATATGAAAAACCCTCGACTTCCAACAAGGTATTTCTAATGAAGTGTTTATTTAATATGATTATGTCAAAAGGTGGATCTGTTGCTAACCATTTAAATGAATTCAATATGGTTACTAATAAGATAAGTTATTTAGGAGTGAAATTTGATGAAGCGGTTAGGTCCATCCTAATCTTATGCTCATTTCTAGAAATCTAGAATGGCTTGGTCATGGTTGTAAGTAACTTTTTCTCTGGTTCAAACACTCTGAAATTTGATGATGTTGTTGGTGTTATCCTTAGCGAGGAAATGTGACAGAAAATCGCAGGTGAGACATTAGGTAATGCATTGACCATGGAGAGCATGGGAAGACAAAAGGAAAGAAGAAAGAGCTTAGGGAACCGTGGGAATTCTAGGAATGGAAGATTCAAATCCAAAATAGGAAAGATAAAATGTTGGAATTGTGGGAAGAAAGGACATCTGAAGAAAGACTGCAGAGATCCAAAGAAACAAACATATGGACAGTAGGAGAAAAATCAGGAAGCAAATGTAACAGGTGATTTTATACAATATGATTTGATTCTTTCTTTAGGTAATATCACTAAATCGTAGGTAGTAGGTTTAGGGGCTCCATTTCATTCCACATCCCATAGGAAATATTTCTAATATGATGTTCAAGGTGATTTCAGGTAGGTTTATTTGGGTGATGTTGAACCATGTCAAATTGTTGGAATGGGTAAGGTACAAATAAAGCAATGGAATGGAAACCAATGGTTACTGAAAGAGGTGAGACATATACCATTTCTGAGAAGAAATATAATTTCAAAATGGAAGTTGGCAAGTGAAGGTTGTATATCTACATTTATAGATAAGGCATGGAGGGTCACTAAAGGATCACTATTAATGTCAAAAGGAGAGAAGGTAGGTACATTCTATTTATGTATTGGTGATGATGACTCTTCTATCTCTTTAGCTTCTATAGGAGTGGATACAACATTATGGCATCATAGCCTTGGACACGCGAGTGAGAAGGGGATGCGGATACTCCACAAAAGGAATTTTTTGTTAGATATTAAAAAAATTGATTTGGATTTCTATGAGCACTATATTTATGAAAAATAGAAGAGAGTCATATTTCTCAGAGTCGAAAAGGAAAAGAAGAGAGAAAATTTAGAGCTTGTGCATATAGATGTATGGGGACCAGCTCAAGTATCATCTTTTGGTGGCTCTCATTATTATGTTACTTTTATTGATGATGCAACTAGAAAAACTTGGGTTTATTACATTTGAAAAAAATATGATGTTTTTGACACTTTTAAGGAATGGAAAGATTTGGTTGAGAATGAGACAAGAAAACATTTGAAGTGCCTTAGTTCAGACAATGGAGGTGAATATTGCAACAAGGATTTTGATAATTACTGTTCATACCATGGGATTTGTAGGGAGAATATAGTTCCAGGAACACCACAAGAAAATGGTGTGACATAATGGATGAACAAGACAATCATGGAACATGCAAGGAGTATGAGATTGCATGCTAGGTTTCCCTTTCAGTTCTTAACAAATGTTGTAGATATTGTTTTTTACATAATAAACAAAGGGCCTTCAAGATCCTTGGATGATGACATTCCAAAGGAGGCATGGACATGTAAAAAGGTAAACTACTCATTTATGAAGACTTTTGGTTGTGAAGAATTTGTCCATATTGATAAAGAAAATAGGAAAAATCCAATACGTGTACCTTTATTGGATATGGTGTTAATGGTTTCAGTTATCGCTTGTGGGATTATGAAAATCATAAAATCATTAGGAGTAGAGATGTGGTATTCAATGAAAATTTCAAGTACAAAGATCAGTTGTAGGGAAAGAAACATGAAAAGGAAATCACAGAATACACAGTGTTTGATGAAATCAAAGAAAATGAAATTCCAATGGTACCAAAAAATCAAAATGTAAAACAACAGGAGTAACATGCACCTCAAACTCCTCCAAGTGTTCTTAGAGGATCTACCATGTTAAGTAGATCCCCTAAATGACAATCTCCTTCATTGTATTATTTATTATTCACTGACTCTGGTGAACTAGAAATTTATGAAGAGGCAATGCAGATAGAAACTAAAAATAAGTGGGAGCAAAGAATGAAAGAGGAAATTGAATCCTTGGTAAATAACTAGACTTGGGACTCGGTTTGGTTTCCTGTAGGAAAAAAAGCATTGCATAATAAATGGGTTTATAGGTTGGAGAAAGAAGATGGAGAAAAAAAGTGCTACAAGGCTAGACTTGTTGTAAAGGGGTTTGCACAAAAGAAAGGTATATATTTTGATGAAATGTTTTCTCCTGTTATTAAATTGACTTCAATTAGGACTATTTTAAGTCTCGTGGAAGTAGAATATTTGCATCTTGAACAGTTAGATGTAAAAAAAAAAAATTCTCCATGGGGATTTGGAGGAAGATATTTATATGTAGTAGCCACAAAGGTATGAGGTCAAAGGAAAGGAGAATTCAATATGCAGGTCAAAGAAGAGATTGTATGGACTAAAGCAAGCTCCAAGTGATCCAGATTATTTTTGAGGAGTGATATGAAGGAAAAGATATAACAAAGATATAAAAAATAAATACATAGAGATATGGCAAGGAACATAGTAATACACTAAATCTCAGTTTCTATTGATGATTGTATGAAATACAAAAGACTGTAAATGCAAAAACACACAAGCTAGCTAGAATGGTGGTAGCTTATCTGTGAGAAGAGATGTGTCGGCTACGCTCATTCGCAAGAAGTTGATTACAACGAGACTCCAAAGTCCTTTTTAACATAAAGCATAAATGAGAAAGCACTAAACATAAAAAAAAACTAACCCTAGGAGATGAAGTGCCAAAAGTCATGTGGGCTCTGATGGGGTAAGTTGGTACATCAACTTCCTGGGGTCGTGACTTTTGCATACGATCTATGTTTTAGGCACACGATAGCTCGTTGGAAAGAAATATTCGAGAAATACAAATGTTTCCATCTCACTTTAGATAAATCCTACAGTGTGACAGTGCCGCTCCCAAAAAATGTTTTTTAGGGCCCCAAAACAACCCCAAAATTTTAGGACCCGAAAAACTACCAAAATGGAAACTGGTCTTTGTGCTAGTGGAATAGGTGGGTGGCCACCGATATCCACCTGGATCACCAAGGCATTGGTATTTGAAGTTTGGTAGGTTTATGACATAATAAGGTTATAGTATATGTCATTATGACCATTTTGTTTATTTTTAGAGGCTCTGGAATAGAAGCTATATTATCTTGCTATTGTATGTAAATAACATGCTTGTTGTAGGGTTTAACATGCATGATATAAACATGATCAAAAGAAAATTATATAATTCATTTTCGATGAAGGATTTGGGTGCTGCAAATAAAATCCTTGGTATGAGAATAATGAGAGACAAGAAAAATTGCAAATTGACATTGTCATAGGGTGAGTACATTGTACTAGCTAGAATCCTGCAGACATGTTAACAAAGGTAGTAACCAGGGAGAAACTAAGTTCTTGTTCAGTTTCAGTTGTCCTTCAAGCATGAAGGTGAAGATTGAAATTTTTTCCAGGTCCAAGGTGGATCATATTCCATGAGGTACAACAACAGTGGAGTTATTGTGATCAGTCTCCAAGTGAAAGATTGTTGGTTGTGGCGCTTGATTATCTTCATGATTCAGAGGTTTTTTTTTTCAGTTGTGTTTGGACCCAATTTCTTGATGGTGGAGTGTGGGAGGGATTCTCCCCCTCGACATTTGGAGCTAGGGGGTCCTAGCAGGGGTTCAGGGGCAGTGCCCCCGAAGAGAAAATTTTGGAAAAATTGACTTGTAAAATATTGTAATTTTCTAGTCAATCTAGACTATTCATTATAAGGTCGCAGGTATGACGGTAGAAGTTATGCTAAGGTTTTTTTCCCTAGAAGGAAACCCTCTTTTATGAGGAATTTGATTGTGGCTATGAGAGTGAGAGACAATATTGTATTCTGAGAGAGGATATTTTGAGAGAAAGAAGAGGAAGTTACAACGGGAGTGTGGTAGGTCCTATCACTTCATTCGTTGGATAATAATAAAGGAAGGACTACAAATTTTTTTGGTGGACGTGTCCCACATCGAGTGAACCACGTATATCCACATCTTTGTTTTATTGCTCTGCGATCCTCTCTTTTCTAACAACAACTTAGTCAATTTGGTGAGTATCTAAGGTTACTCCAAAGTTGTAGGTGGTGGGATTCTTGGAGGTAGTATGGGGTTACATACTAAGAGAAAGGGTGGTTTTGTTCACAAGTCATGGTGGAAAAAGTGAGGTACCAAACTAGTATCCCAAGTGCAAGGCTAGGAAGAGATAATGAGGCCATCAAAAAGGTTCCTACAACGCCGAGTAGGTTAAATAGGAAGGGAATCTGTGTGATTGGGAGTCTATGGATGCATTCTCTCAGAGAAAACAAGACTGCAAGGAGGTATGATCTTGTCTCTTGATGATGGCATGGTTTCATTAGTGTGAGGCACACTAGATTCAACCAATGATGTCATGAATGGTTCATCAAAGGATGGGATGGTGCACATGGGGGATGATCGTAAGGGGGCATATTGGGGAGGGGAACCTTGATACACTCCAAGAAACAAGGAATATTTGAATACACCTAAACCCATCTTGATGTGAGAGAGGATGGGTCGGTTATCCCTAACAATGAGAAATATGTTCCCAAGGTTTTCAGGTGGGTGGGGGTGATCATATCATATAAGTAAGATGATATGATGTTATAATTTTTCCATCAATAGGGAACATCATAATGGGGAATATTTCATTGCATACATATAAATGAATTCAAAAAGAATACTCTAGTCAAGCAAAGAGCCGACCACCTCTGTATCAATCAAAACCATCCTACCCACTAGCTTGTGGAGGAAATTCTAAAATATCCATTTAGGTCGAAAGGGATGACCATCATAATCTTGAAGGCTAATGGTGGACAACATACGATCAGGAGAACATAACTTCCACTAAACCGTAGTGGACAAGACACAAGTGGATGCCCATTTATCAATAGTATGTCAATAGATAATGGGATTTTTAATCATGAAAGGGATTTGGAATGCAACCAATGAAGGTAACATAGTCTCAAACTTGTATAATTCAAAGGTCATCAAGCATTAATCCAATGGGTTGATGGTGCAAAGAGTTGATAATAAATCCTTCTTCCAGGAATGATCAATTTGGAGGACCTGTAATAACGACATGGTAGTAGGTAATTGAGCCATGTAATCCACAATACTATAGCTATGAGTGGCCCTCATATGTGGGTTATGAGTAGTGTGATTTTGAGGCACCATTGGTACACATGGTCTAGGGTTTCTACTAGCCTACAAAATCCACAACAAATAACTAGTTGAGGGTTGAGAATGATTGTGTTGGACATTGGATTCAACTCAATGTATCCATACACATTGTTTTGATTTTGAAGGTGTACATATGATGACTTCATGTAGAATGGGTTCTCATATTTGTTAACTCATACCCTTTGCTAAGGGAAGGGGTTTTGCAACACTACACGCAGGGGATTAGTAACAATATTTATTTTTATTTCCTTCAACCTATTAAACTCATATATTTGAGGGTAGTGATAAGTGTAATGGCCATACTCATTGCATAGGGAACAAGAAAATTTTGTATTGAGTTGTTTGTTCTTCCCTTTCTTGGGCTCACTATTAGGGCCCAAATTTTGGTTCTAGTTTGTAATGTTATAGGTTTCCCCCAATGTTATTTGTTGGATTGGTTGCATTACCCCTTTCCCCTGAGGTTTTTTCTAGTCTTTGTATATTCCCTTCTTCTTCTCCTTTTTTTTTGATTATGGGTATTATACATGTTTAGTCGTTCAAAATATTGGGTTTTTTGGATTGACAAAGGTTGAAAAAATTGACACCAGCTTGAAGTGAGGAGGATTTTTTTGCTAAGGGCCTTGGAGGAGGACCAAGGAAAGGGTAATAAGGATTCTCATTTTAGAAGGGGGTAAAAGAATTGCTTAGTTTATATGATGAAGATATGCCAATGTGGCATCACAATTTTCACTATTGAATGAAGGACCATCACTACTAAATTTGGGGTTGAAATATGACATTTGGATCCACATTTGAAGAAAAAAATCAATACCAATGTAAAAAATAGTGAAATTTCTCA
>JASDQU010101588.1:83239-100113 GCA_032191745.1 Picea mariana | reverse complement strand
GGGTTTTATACTTAACATATGGATTTATATAGGGATTAACATGCCCATCCCCTTCAATCAAGTGGTTTCCTCAACACTTTACTAACCACGACTATTTCTACATGAAGAAATCATCTTCCCATGCCACCACTTTCACTTGTAGGTTCTTCCATTTAACAAGGTACTCAGTAATTATTTAATTTTGTAGTCACTTAAGCCTTGTTTCAAGAAAATTTTCTACTTCTAGTATTATTTTCCCTTCTTCATTAATCTCTAGTAAAATAGCTAGTATTGGGTGATTGCCATTGATTACCTTCTTTAAGAAAGAAACAGGGAAGATTAGATGTACATGTGAAGATGGAGGGAACTCCAATTTGTAATCCATACTTCAAATACTTTGCAATGCTTTATAGGGGACATATTATTTGGGTGCTAATTTATTTTTCCTTCTTTTTTTGCTTGAGGGACATCTATTTATATGTTTGTCGCCTAAAAAATATCCAATCCCTCACTTCAAATTCCCTTTCAATGCAATGTTCATCTACTTGTTATGTCATCCTATTTTGTGTCATAACCAAGTTTTTATTCAATAGTTTGATAACCTCTTGTTGGTTCCTTATGTCTCACTCTATTGCTTGAACCTTTGTAGTCCCTTTCAAGGCAGATTTGATGTATGGAAGATGATATCCATAAAGTGTTAGAAATGGAGAATTTTTTTTATGAAGTATGGAAGAATGTGTTGTACAACCATTCTACCGAGGGAAACCACTTGACTCATTGTGTTTGTTTATTAGATTAAAAGAAACAAATATAAACTTCTAGAAGTTTATTGACAATCTTAGTTTTCCCATCGGATTGAGGATGGTAAGATGAGTCGTGAGCCAATTTATTACCCAAGAAATAAAATAATTCAGTCGAAATATTTCCAATGAAAATTAGATCTCCGTCACTTACAATAATATTTGGTACTCCATGTAGCTTGAAATATTTCCATGAATGTTGTGGTTATAGAACTTTCTTTAAAAATATGAGAAAGAGAGGAAAAAAGGGAATACTTTTCCAATCGATCCACTACTACCATGATGAAAATATTTCCTTTAGATTTGGGTAAACCTATAATAAAATTCATTGAAACTTCTTCCCAACATTGAATTGCTATAACTAAGGGTTTTAGGAGACCTAGCCTCCATTCTGTCATTTCTACTTCCACCCAATCAGTTTGCGGAATATAAATAACACATAGTGAACCCTTTGTTTCTTCTTTCCTTGAACATGCATCTTTCACAATATTGTGTTTTCCTTTCTTGTAGATAATTTCAAAGTCATAAGATAAAATATTTGTAACCCATTTTTGTTTCTCTTCTGAAGATAATCATTTCTCCAAGAAGTACGCCAAACTATCATGATCTATTTTTACTTTGAAGTGTCTTCCTATTAGGTAAGGGCACCATTTCTTAACTACATGTAGTATGGCCAACATTTATTTTTCATAGATTGGTTATAGTAAGTTTTTAACTTTAAGTTGGATGCTTTGAAAGGCAAGGGGCCTTCATCATTTCCTTAAAATTGGATCAATACCATGGAATGAGGCATCACATTTAACAATAATTTTTTTTTTCAATTGAGGTGTGGCTAGGACACGAGTTGTACACATAACCTCATTAGGATTTTAAAAATATTTTGTTTCTTCTTGAGTCAAAAAAAATTATTCCTTCTTTAATAATGCTGTTAGAGGTGTCTTTATTTGACCATAGTTCTTTAAACAAATGTGGTAATATCCCATTGATCCTAAGAATCCTCAAAGTTTCTTCATTTTTTTTGGAATTGGACATTCCCTCATAGATTTAATTTTGTTAGGGTCCACTTTTACAACTTCATGAGATACAATATGACACCAATATTCCACTTCTTGAACCCAAAAAGGAACACTTGGAAGTATTTTCATAAATTTGTTTCTCCTCCAAAAGTTGCAATACTATGTCAATAGGGTTTACATGATGTTCCCAATATTTGATGTAGAGAAGTGTGTCATCAAAAAATACTAACACCAATTTTCTAAGGAAGGGTTTGAAAATAGAATTCATAAAGATTTGAACTATTGAAGGTGCATTGGTAAGTCCAAATGGAATAACCAAGAAATCATAATGACCTTCATGTGTTCTAAATGCTAGTTTTGGAATTCCTTCCTACCTTATTCTAATTTGATGATAACTTGAATGAAGATCAATTTTAGTAAAGAAAAATGCTCCATGCAATTCATATAATAATTCATCAATGAAAAGAATAGGAAACTTATCTTTCATGGTCATTTTATTGAGCTACCTATAATATAGAAACATATGCCACTAACCATCCTTCTTCGTAACCATCACTACTATTGTAGAAAAAGAAATTTTTCGAGGTTGAATGATGCCATCCTCTAACATTTATTGAATCATACTCTCAATATCACTCTTCTATGGACATGAATACTTGTAAGGCCTAATTTTTGGCGGTACACTTCTAGGTTGAAAATGAATAGCATGGTCATGATCTCGAGAAGGTGGAATACCCTTAGGCATATCTCTAAATACCTTGGAATGGTTGTTGATAAATATTTGGATATTCACTAGAGTAGAGGATATAGATGTTTGAACATCTAGTGAGCACAATTGTGCAATTACACCACGATGTCCCTTTTTGTGTAATTTTCTCATGCTATTAGAGCTTATCAACTTAAATCATTTCCCTTTGATACCTCTAAGATCAATTTCCTTTCCTTCTAAGGAAAATATCATGAAAAAATGCTCCAAATTAAGGGTCACCATTCCCAATGATTGTAACCATTGGACCCCTAATACAACATCAACACCACCCATTTGGATGGAAATCATGAGACTATCCAATAAACAATCCCCCCTATTGAGATTAATACTATGGAACTTCCTACAAGAATTTATGGTGTATCCATATACAATCATTACTTGAAACTATGATATTGGAGATACAAAGAAATTGAGATAAATTTCTAATTTATAATTGAAGAAGTTATTAGTGCTACCAGAATCAATCAACATTGTTAATTTTTCTTTTTGATGGAATAGTCTCTTCATGGAGTACTGATGTCGACCAATGCATGAAAATATATCATTGGATTAGTCTCTTCTAGATCTATATTTGTTACACATGATTTTGGTCATCTTGGTGATGTATTAAAAATGGTGTATTCAGGCTCCCAACAAGGACCTTTTGCCTGAGAAAAGTGGATCTTGTCTCCTTCCAGAAACATATTTTCAAAGTGAGTTCGCAGGTTGCATATGACCTAGGGTGCGAAAATCCCTCATTCTCACAGGCCACCTACACCTAGGGTGTGAACTTCTCGTAGTTTTCTCCATACATAGGGTGAAAACCTGTTTTCAAGCTTGGAAAAGAGAAGAGGTCTCGAGGGTTCTAGAAGGGAATCTTCTAGAAAATGAGTTGGCATTCATATGGTTGTCATTTTACTGACTTCTCATATTTGATGGGATCATCCTCATCCATGTAACCTTCTCTCCTTCTCCTATATATTGAAAGGTTTCTCATGGAAAAGGTTAAGCAAGATTGAATGAAGAATTGGTGAAAGAATTGTGTGAAGAACCCTGCTTGGACAGAGGCTTGAAGGCTCTAGTTGGTCTATCAAGAGGAATTGGATCTTCTTCATGAAAGCACAGAGCAAGTGTGTGTGTTGGGACCAAGGGTCACTGAAAGGAAGCTTGCGACATCAAGGCAATCAGGTTGTATCTTCTACTTTCAATTAATATGATACAATGACATGTCCCTTTCCCATAAAGTCACTCTTACTTTATTGTGTAATTCCTTGATCATATGCATAATTTGACGTTGAATACATTTTGATATCTTCACTTTGGTTGGTTTGTGTTTTCTTGGACTTAACCTCACGTGAGCACCGAAGAAAAGCGGGAGCAACAGAGACCTAAGGAAGCGATATCAAGGTATGTCACTTATTCCTCCTTATAAACAGATTCAATGATCACAACTTAGGGAAAGAGTCATGTCCTATCCTATTTTGTTCTAGATCCAGGTGGATCTAGGGAGATCTGTTAGTGTCCGCACCTACTGATTAGTCCGATAACAAAATTGACGACTCCATTGGGGAGGCAACCCATTTTTTGGTGATTTTTGGTGTTTTCCCTTGGCCATTTTCTCTTACCTTACCATTTTTCATTTATATCAATCTCTGAGTCTTGAGGAGACCTTGACACACTCTCTGGATCCAGAGGTTCCTTCAATTTGTTTTGTCTTCTTTCCAAATTTTTCCTAGTTTCAGTCATTCTTGCACTGAACCCTTTTATTTCATACGAGAACTACTGGATTTCGCACCCTACTGTGCAGTCCAGTGTGAAAATCTCACAATTTGCTTGTGGCTAGCTTGCGAGAATGCTCCATTCTTGCACTGTACACTACTGCTTGCCTGTGAACCCATTTTGCAAAATTTTGAGATTAAGGTCTTTTGTCTGCTTAGATGCCCAGACTTGTATGTGTGCCTGAAGAGAACTTCTTGGGCCACTGATTGATTGTTTCTTGACTTCGGATTTTGTGAATGATCAGTCTTCGGAAATCGAAAGCTCTTCTTGTTCATTTTTCTCAATTGTTATCTCTTGACCTTATCTTAACAAGGATATAATCTCTGGTCCTGAAATCCGAGTGCTTGTTTGGTTGGGAGCCGATGATCGGTTTAAAAGTTGAGATTAATTGGCTTTCTCAATTGCTCATTGCTTGGAAAATTGTTGCCCACATGCATTTGAAAAGACTAGTCTTGTCTGCTTGTTATGTTTGTCTTCATTGAAAGATTGGTTTGGGATTTGTTGTATATTTGTTTTCATTAGTTGCTGGTTTTTCTTAGTTTCACCACTGTTGTGTGGTTTCTATTGAAAATTAAAAAACATTTTCTTTTTAAAAGCAATTTTTTATTTTTGAAAATATTGGCATTCAATTGTTGAAATAGAACGAATAGAGAATTGGCATTGGTCATGATTTGTTGATATTGCATTTTCAAAGAAGATTATATTTCGTAGTTCAAGAGTGTTCCAGAAAACTCCTCTTTCCCTCCTATAAATAGGATTCATCAAACAAGAATTGATATTTTTCATTCCTATCTATGCATTATTGGGTCAGAGTCTCACACAACATCAGTTTCATTTCCGTCTCCTTTGAGTAATAACAACCTTTAATAATATCGCACGTATTTCAAAATTTAACTAGTAACTCTTTTCTAGGACTCTATTACACCAACATTAGCTAGGCTAGAGCTTTGGAATAAGGCAGAGAGATACACTCTCCAAAGAAAAAAACACACAATAACATCTTGTGTTAAGGAGTGTCAAATTCTATTTGCAACATTTTGTCCTGGGAAGCCCTTCTCACACAAGGGTCAAACCCAAGGTCACATTGATATTGATAGAGTTACTCACCCTTCTTTGTTAATATCGTTGTAGAGATTGCACATATTATGGGGGTCACTTGAAGGTATACCCACAATAATGAGTGGAAGCCTCTCAAGTTGATTTTGGGCTAGATACCCTGTCCTTGCATGCGGATCGGACTATCGACTGTCCCCCCAGGCTTTATTGTTGTTGGTGGTAACCTTAGTGGCCTATCTTCTTAGGGTCTTACACAAGGTGACTGTGAAGGAGCAAGTCTTCACGGTACCTGGAATCGACGTTGGCCAAACTCACTCGAGCTCCTTGGAGAGTATACCCACGATTATGTGTGGGATCTTGCACCAGGGTGTAAGTCCATTAAGTAGGTCGTCAACGTAAATTTTCCACCCTAGCCTAGCCCCTTCTTGTCTCGTTGTTGCGATGTTGGATTTCATCACCAATTAGTGACATCGGAATTAGAAATTCTTGTTTTCTTGGTGTTGTTTCCTAGATTTTTTACTAGCACATGCTGTTTGATTACCCAAGTTGACCATAGGATTTTCTTCGTAAGTTTTTAACTCATCCATAATTGACCCTCCACATCATTCACATAGAATGCAAGGCTTATCCACAGAAAATATGGAAGGTTCTCAACCCTTGCCTACCAGCTCACTGGAGGGATCTCCTCAATAGAGTGAAGTCCAAGACGTCACCACTCCACAAGTGTAAAGAACTAAATCACTAGAATGATTCCAAATTTCCAATTCTCGAGAGGACTTTTGACTTCACCCTGACTTTGAGAGACGTATTGTGCGATTGAATTCTTCCGGAGAACTAGTTGTTTAGTCTTCTGGATCACTGATTGGGCCTTTCCTAGGACCCGAAGGTCAAGATCCTTTTTGGGCTATTGACATTTTTAGATGGGACCTCTTTGGCTCGAGAGAAGGTGTTGATATCATTGTCTCACCTGAGCTACCCAAAACATCTAGTCCAGATGCAGTACCATCTACCACTGCTTATTATTTTCCTAGTACAGAAGCCCCGCAAGCTAACCACATCATGACTCTCCCTTTACAAATGACCCATTACATAGACACTACAAGTATTCACACCAGGATTACCATGGCTAGCCAAGACCCTATTGGTACACCACTTTCGCCTAGAGTCACCCCGACTCTTCCACCCTGATACCTTGTGTTGAATGCCTCTATTCCCATTCCTATGCATATCACATACGAAACTCCTGGTGGTCCCTCTTCTTCTAGGGACTCTCCTCTCGGTTTCATCCCGACACTTCCTTTGCCCCCTTTTAGAGGACCTTTTCCATCCTCTATCAGAGGCACTGATTCTAGTGGCACCATTCTGTCATTCACACCAAATTACCAGATTCCTATTGGTGGACAATTTCACCAAGGAGGCCCAACTCAACCCCCCCTTGCAAGGAAAATCCCAATTGGAACACAACCCCCAATTGGAGGACAACCCCCACCGACCCTACCCTATGGAAAAAACATACCTCCATCCTTGGCCTAGTATTGGAACTATCTGATACAACATAATCCTCAATTGACTGGGGGGCAACAGCCTCCAACTATGTTCGTTATACCCCCTAGCATAGGCCAACCCCATGCCCCTGTTCAAGGATAAAATCCCATGAGTTACTTTCCTCCACAACAACCACCGAATCTGTCTGGGTCTTTGCATTATATGCAAACTGCTTACGGTCCCACTGGTTTGCCGATGGGACTCCCTCCCCAAAGACACCAGTACCCGCATGTGAATAGATAGTTACCTTTTTTAGCCACTTTGGACCTCCTAGATTTGTCGAGGATTTTAAACGATCCAATCCATCACTCTCCCCAATGGCCCGCCATATCGGCCAAACTACCATATGACATCCCTAAATTCGATAGCAAAGCAGGAGAGGACCCAAATAATCATGTAATGACTTTTCACCTTTAGTGCTCATCCAACTCCTTGATGGATGACTCTATTCGTTTATTCCTTTTTCAACAAACTCTCAAGAGTTCTATCGTGAAGTGGTATATAGAATTACCATGAGCTTTCTTCACCGACTTCAACACCCTCACTATGGATTTCCTCACCCACTTCCAGTTATCGATTCTCTATGAAACATGGACTGAGATTTTGAGCTCTTTTAAACAAACCAAAGCCACTCATATCTCCGATCACATTCATGAATGGTGGCGGAGACGACGTCTCATCAAACTCAAAATTCTCAATCAGTTGCTGGCAGAATGGTTCATGAAATCATTTGTGAATGACATCGGTCGTGACATCACCATGGGTGGAGTTGTCACAGAAGAATAGGCCATTAGTCGTGCTCAATACCTTGACCTCATTTACTCACAAAAAGGTACTCTTTACAACTTACTCCCTGATGCAACTTGTATTTCTACTTTCTCCACTTCAACTACTCCTGCTACTTCTCATGTGGCCGATAGTGTGATTGGGACTTTCCATGCCCAACCACATTCCATCCAAACCTCTAGCAACAAACCCAAACCCATTTATTCTAATGTTCAAAATGCTCTATCTCCTACCCCTCCCACCGAAAAGACTTCCTAGGTAAATGTTGTTCAATCTACCCCCACTAGTAAAAACAAATCTAGAAAGGGAAATGGTAAGAATAAGGATGACAAAAATAATTCGCAAGCAGAAAGAACCAAAACACCACCTTTTGATGATAGGGATAAGTGCAAACCCTGATACCCTTGTCTTATCTATGGTGATGATCACTACACTAAGGATTTTCCACGACGAGCTGAGGTTACTAAGTTCCTTCAAGGGACCCCAAAACCACCCACTCTGGTCGTATTGTCACAACCCTTCCCTTCTCAACAACAGGCCCAATTGGTCATTCATGACCAACCCTCCCCCTCCAATACATCCTATGTCTTAATGTGTACAGGAGATTCAAAGAAAAACGACATCACACTTACCACTCGAACCAAAGATTATTCCTCCTCTAAAGAGAAAGTTGATGCTATACCTCCTTCATTGGTCCAACCATCTCCCACGAATCCACCTACCAATGGTCCTCTTCATCTTGAACGATCGAGCCTCGACATAGTTCTTTGCCCTCCTCCAAAGGGCATCGTTTGAAAATTGTCTTTCAATCCTCATGCCCGTGCTGCCCAGAACTGCAGTATAGTTGAAGATCTGTCCCAAGCACCATCCGCGATGTCAGCCCTCTAAGTCCTTCAAAGTTTTCCTATACAACAGAAGGCACTGTTGAAAGATATCAGTGGAATCGACCCTATGGATACAAAATTAATAATTTTTTACTTGGAATATCACATTCCAAGGTTACCCCCTCAACTTGCATTTCAAATACAAGTTATTGTCTCCGACAAAAACATTTGTAGAACTGTTATCAACGAGGGTGCCTTGACGTGTGTCATGTCTATTACCTACTGGAAAGCCATTGGCTCTCCCTCTTTGAATGAACCCCACAACACACTCAAAGCCTTTAATGGCTCTGGTTTAATCCTTACGGTGTCCTCCCTTTGTTTACAATCATGTTAGAAGGAAAGACGGTCCAAGTTGAAGTGGAATTCTTTGACACTTCTCTCGATTACAATCTTCTGCTTGGCCGTAGCTGGATTGATTCCATGCGCACAGTTGTGTCGACTCTTTTTCATGTTGTACATTTCCCACATCAAGGAAAGGTAATTACCATCGACCAATTAGACTTCTTTAACTCGGATGCACGTACTGGCAATGTACTGTTCATCGCCAAACCCCCCCCCCAGATATGAGAACGTCAGTGTAGGTCTTCTTAAAGACTCCTCGTTAATGGGTACCTTCCCCATCCCACCACCCGATGTTCCACATCTGTCTCTCACTTCAATCAACATGATCTCCACCTCTATTCATGGAACCCCTGTGTCTCACGACCCATGGATGGTACCCGACCCCGACGTTCATCTTCATTACGATGACGAAATGTCATTGAGCTCGATCGAATCTGCCTATCAATACATTCAAGTGACAACTCCTTCTATCCCCTCTCTTGGTGATTTATCTCCAAATCTGTTCCGCATCATTTTTCCCATGGACGAAATGATTATGTCTATTATGGAAGACACCCCCTAGGATGATGGACATCATCGTTCCATCCTCTTCCTGGAACAACACCCCATCGAGAGCTACCAACAAATCTCGACCCCATCGATCGTTGTCATCATTTCCATTATTCCCGAGTCTACACACGATGTGTTTTCGAAGGGAACTTAAGCAATATCTCACCCACCATTCCCCTCGACATATCCATAAAACTTGGAATTGTCAAAAATGTGCACATCGGAGCTTCGTGTTCCCCTGATGAAATCATCACCTACAAGTCACTTTTCAAATAATTTTGTGATGTCTTCACTTGGAGCTATGAAGAAATGTTGGGTATTGACCCCGACATTGTGATACACGAGATCAAGACACACCCAGACGCTAAACCCGTCTAGCAACACCTTCGTCTGGTCCACCCACATAAAGTGGCCACTATCAAGCTTGAAGTCGAGAAACTTCTCAAAGCTGGCTTTATTTACCCGACCGGGTTTCCAATCTTGTCTTGATCGACAAGAAACAAGGCACAATTCGCATTTTCATTGATTATAGGCATATTAACAAAGCATGTCGTAAAGACAAATTTCCTACCCCCTTCATCGACCAGATTGTTGACGATTGTGCTGAACGTGAAATCTTCTCCTTGATGGATGGTTTCTCTGGATATAATCAAATCAATATTGTTCCTGAGGACCAACACAAAACCACTTTTATTTGTCCTTAGGGCACTTTTTCCTATCGAAAACTTCCTTTCGGTCTCAAAAATGCTGGTGCAACCTTTCAATGCG
Source organism: Picea mariana (assembly GCA_032191745.1). Taxonomy (NCBI): domain Eukaryota; kingdom Viridiplantae; phylum Streptophyta; class Pinopsida; order Pinales; family Pinaceae; genus Picea; species Picea mariana. The sequence goes on along the minus strand of JASDQU010101588.1, from coordinate 89,861 downwards.
CTATGTCTTATGCCTTCCATGATATCAAGCACATTGTGCAGCCATATCTTGATGACTTACCTGCTCATTCCATGCGCCGGGTCGATCATCCAATACACCTTCGAGCCATTTTCCTCCGATGTCGTTTCTACCATATACGCTTGAATCCTCACAAATGCATTTTCTGCGTAGAATCCGGCCGACTTCTAGGCTTTATTGTTTCACGTCAAGGGATTCGGGTAGATGCTTTGAAGGTCAAGGCGATTCTCAATCTCCCTCCTCCTTCTTCACTTCAACAGTTACAAAATTTTCAAGGGAAAGCAAACTTTCTTTGTTGTTTCATCCCAAACTATGCTGAGTAACTCTTGGATTTATGCGACTACTGAAAAAGGGGTCCGAGTTCTTATGGGATACCATCGCAAACAAAGCTTTTGAAGCTCTAAAACTATCCCTGACACATGCTTCGCTTCTTTTCACCCCTGATTACAGTTTCGATTACTTCCTCTACCTCGTAGCCTCGGATTACACCGTTGCTATGGCTCTTGTCCAAGAGGATGATTCTCATGACGAACATGACATCTATTACTTGAGTCGAAGTCTAACACCTACTGAAAAGTATTTACATGTTGAAAAACTGGCCTTGGTAGCCGTCCAAGTAGTTCAATGTTTCTGACACTATATCCTCTCTTGCAAGACTACGGTAATTTCTACTTGCAACCCGATGCAACACATTCTCACACGCCAACTGCTAGGGGGAAAATACTCCAAATGGATCGTGATACTCTAGGAGTTTGACTTGGAATTCAAACACGCTAAGTCCAAGAAATCCTTAGTGTTTGCCGAGTTGATATGCGACTTTCCCTACTCTGAGACAAAAAAGGTGGCAGCTGATTCATTACCTGATGAATCCCTTTTCTTGATTAGTTCTGATGATATTTGGTATGGATATATCATCATATATCTCCAAACCAAGACTTTCCAACCCAATTTGTCTAGTACTAACCGTCGTCGAATCCTCTACCGAGCCCGTCAGTATATTATCCTCGGTGATACTCTTTACCATCATGGGATTGACTCAGTTTTTCGATGCTGCCTCACATTTGACGAGGCTGAGAAATCCCTAAATGAATTCCATTCTGGAGCTTGTGGTGGTCACATGTCTGGGTATGCAACTACCCATAAAATATTGCGAGTTGGGTATTTTTAGCCCTCTTTATTTAACGATTGTATAATTGTCGTCCAAAAATGCCACACTTTCCAGACCTACAACCATAAAATACGATCTTATCCCGATCTTCTTCACCCTATAGTCTCCATCGGTCCTTTTCCGAAATGGGTTATCAATTTCATGACATGTCACCCTCACTCGACCGGGGGGCATGGATACATTATTGTAGCCGTAGACTATTTTACGAAATGGGCCGAGGCGATGCCGCATTTGAAAACACTAGAAAGACCATGGCATTATTCATATTCAATCACATCATAGCTCGCTTTGGTGTTCCTCAGGCTATCGTCACCGATCAAGGTAGCCACTTTAGAAACTTCATGATGTTCGCACTCACTGAAAAGTTGGGTCTTCGCCATGAAAAATCAACACCCTATTACCCACAAGCCAACGGCCAAGTTGAAGTGATTAATAAAGTCCTCATCACCATGCTTCGACAAATGATAGGGATTCACAAAATGAGTTGGCACACAATTTTGTTTTTAGCATTGTGGGATTACCAGACGTTTGTTAAGTCTGCTACCAGGTTTGCACCATTCTATTTAGTCTATGGTCTAGAATCCATCCTGCCAATTGAATGTGAGATACCCTCCCTAAAACTAGACATCAAACTTCTACCAAACACTTATGTTGAAGAAGAACGTTTGTTGTATCTCATGCGGTTAGATGAAACTCGATGCGACGCTACCGTAGTCATAGAATCCCAGAAGAAATGTGTCAAGGCCCAATATGACAAACATGTCAAGCCTCACATTTTCTCCGAAGGTGATATAGTTCTCCTTTACGAACAAGATCGGGATATGCTAGGAGCTGGAAAATTTGAATCTATGTGGCGAGGTCCTTACATCTTTAGGCAAGTGCTGGAGAAAGGAGCTTACGAGTTAGTAGATTACGATGGTATCCATTTGAGTGAACCCAGAAATGGGTTGTACTTAAAGAAGTACTATGCCTAAGATCACCTGTGCATGCGTACTTGTATTTTATTGTATCATACTTCTTATGTGTTACTGTAGTATGCTTTTTCGTAATCTGGTCTCTGCCCTTATGTTACATTGTGTTTGGTTTCTAGATGTCTGAGTCTTCGCTACCCCACATTGGCTTTGCTGATGACGCTAGCCGTAGTACTTAGAACCTTTCTTCTGTTGCTTGGGCAATTTACGCCCCTACAAACAAACTTATCACACTACGAGGTGTGTGTCCCGGCTGTGTGACAAACAATATTGTAGAGTATAGCGTCATTATCGAATTGTTTATTGATTCTATCTCTCTTGGTATCTGTCACTTGGTTGTATGAATCGATTCACAGCTAGTATTACTACAGTTAAGTAATGTCTATGCTATTCGAAGTCCTACTTTATTGCAGGTATATTTACGAATTCACCTCTTGGAATGTTATTTTGATTATATTGAGTATCAGCATATTCCTAGATGTCTAAATACATTAACTGATGCATTAGCTAACTATGTATTAGATAGACATTTGGGCCATTTATAAACCATTCACATCACATGTATCACATAACACAAGATAAGCCAGTAGAAGCCATATATATGTATATAACGATCAAAATATTTTTACAAAAAATTATGTCCAAGGATCCTAATTTCAAAATATGAAGCTCATAGCTTCTACAAAGTAGCATCATGGGTGACGCTCATGATAACACATGACTTTCTGGGAAATCCTACGAAGCAGTCAACCAATATACTTTGACAAGCCCACCATATGACACTGATAACGTCGAGGGACCTCTCTGATAGGCATGTCTGGAATGTCAGCAGTCAACCCCTCTAATTTTTTCTCCACTGCCTCATAATCTTCAGCATCCCATCATGGCACTAGAGCCACCTCTCCTCATCACTGAATAGGAGAGGTACCCAGGGGTCGATAAGGCCCCACGTCTATGTCATCAAAAAGATTTTTTGTAATTAGACCTTGGACAAACATAAAAACATTGCATATGATAAAACTCACAAAAACATTTAAAAAGTGAAAAAATGTGTACTTCTTACCTAGATATCCCCACTGAGCGTCCTCAGGTAGGGCCAAATCATCGACCATCAACATCTTTAGTCGCAACTAGTCAAAGGAGGAATCATTGTATTTGATGATAGGCCCAGCTACATGTCGGTCCATGAGGTTGAACCACCTCAGCATCCTTGGATCTTGTGGGGCTGGTAAAACCCCACTCAACCTGTAATCTCAGTAAGGGGACCCTCTCGAGAAAGAAGGACACCAAAATTGATCCGTACCCAAATTGCTTCAGGTTACCTCTCCTACATTTTGTCAATTGCCTCTTCATACTACAGAGAACTGCGTCCTCCCAGTTGAAGACTTGTGGATCTGTACACTCGATGGCGTATTGGAAGTAGCTCTAGAGATCCATGTGTGGAGTTGTGCTCCCATCCATGCGAGCAATGGTGAACAAGATGGTGCAAAGAGTCAAATCCTAGACCCCCCAAATAGACACCTTTCCTTTGCTTCTTTCCGCCTCTGGAACAAAATACTGACGAAAATACTGACTCATAAGAAGCCCACCACCTCGGCTACCGGTCAAGCTAGCATGGTACCCACGCCATGATAGTCCTGTTAGGAAGTAAATATCCTCGATATCTAAAGACAATGTGTGGACCCCCACGTGGAATACTTGTTGGTCCACATCCCACATATGAACAAGGTACTCCAACAACCTGACTTGAACCCTCATGCCTGGGATCTGAAAGAATTTCAAGAGACCACAATCTCAAAGAGTAGCAACGATGCCCAGGTCATTCCCGGCAATAGCATCATCCTGTTCATGCTCTCTTTTGTGCCACTCTAGCATCGTGATGGTTAAATGCCTGCACAAGAACCATAAGAAGAGAGTCAACAACTCATTTCAAGCCTTGGCATATTTTTCATTGAGCGAAAATAAAAGTAAATTTTCATTTTGCGGCCCTCATAGGTACCCCTTTAGCATAATGCGAGGTTCTTGCAGGTGGCCCATGCATTCTCACATGTCTCGTATGGCCAGCCTGCGAGAACGCCTGGGCGCAAGTTTTAGCCCTAAAACAAACTCAAAAACTTGAAATTTGCCAATGAAAACAAAAAATTGAACCATGAAAAGGTAGAAGACAGAGAGATTACCTCGCTGATGGAGACGGTTCACCAAATGGTTGCTTGTACCTTCTGCAATCGAGCACTGAAATTCAAGGGCAAAAGAGGGGTTTTGGGCTAAATTCTTGGCAAAGTCACAATGACTATGGTAAAACTTCTTTTACCCACTTATATTTACTTTTTACCATATTTGTTGATTTTTATAATTGTTTTATTCATCAAACCTAATGCCTAAGAGCCCTATGAGTGCGAATTTTTGCAGATATAACGACTTTGAAGTCTACACGAAGGAGTACGGGTATTTTCTTTTTTTTCATTGCATGCTTAATTGTTTTTTATGGTTTTTAGACAAAACCTCGAGCTTGATCTTTGTTCGTTCTCACGCTTGAAAATACATGAGAATGTAATCGAGCACACTTTTATCACTTTTTTAGGCTCATCAAGGTTACATGAAAAAGGAACCCCCTGGAGTCCTCTTTAAGCTCTTTTCAGACTCTCGAAACATGAAAAGATTGCCGAGTGATCTTGCTATTTTCATGCTCATTAAAGTATTTGAAGAAAGCTTCTGTTGACCGATAATTTATCTCTTTTTCTTTCTCATCAGACTACTTTATGAAAAAGGAACTGAGAGAGTTCTCTTTTGAGTGTTTTTCCAGACTCTATAATCATGAAAAACCTTCGAGTTTTCTATCTTGGACTCGTTAAACAAACATCGAAAGACCTGTAATGGGACCAAACCACTCCTTCCTAGGGTTCGTTAAACATACTTTGAGGGACTCGTCTAATGGATGAGCTTACATCAACAAGCATATGTTATCCTCCTCAAGCTTGCATAAAAATAAAGAGGTACTTGCCAGAAATGGTGGGGGAAAATTTGGGAAAGAGATGTGTTTTCATATTCATATTATTGGCAGTAAGTGTCACTCTTGAACATGACACCCCCTATTCACTATTTGAAGCGGGTTTGGGAAATCCATTTGTATCTCATTCGACTTTCTACAAGGTCATATTCTGAGTCGTCTCTGAGTCAGTGCTACCAAATCCCTGGTTGTGTCGTTCATATGTTCAAGAGAATTTCATCTAAAACCTTTATTTGAGTTGGCCATCTACAGTTGTCCATTCTTACCAAGTCGGTCTTCCCTGTGTCCATTGTCATCCATATTCATACTTTGTTTCACCTTCAAAATATGTTACTTATTTCGTGTCATTGATGGGGGATACATCAAATCCCTCCTGTGACGAGTCTTGTCCCTTCGACTCCAACTCATTATCCGGAAACAAGACTTAGAAATTATTTGGTACCTTGGAACTTTCATGCCTTAATGGAAGGTTCTCTCGCTTTCGACTGTGGGTTTTCATTATTGACCCCTGATCGGGAGATTCCATTGAATGTTCAACCTCAGCTCATTTATTCACATTCATTGGATTGTACTAGTGTACCTTAGGAGTCATTGACATTAATGGTGATTTCCCTCGCACTTGTTAATGGTTTCATCAATGACCGGTAATCANCACATGTAATCACATGGCTAGATTCATACTTTCAGGTGATGGGATTGAAGACCCTAGATTTCATATTTTTGATCTAGGATGTGATGGAGTATGTATGATTTGCATCAACACATAGATCCACTTTGTATGTCACGTGGCTATGTCATCCAAATTTGAGTCGTCTCGCATAGATCCATAGTGTATTCATGGTGGCTATGTAATATTTTTTACGACATGGATCCACGGTGTATGATTGGTGGCCATGACCCATGTTCATAATGTCATCCATTTGTGATCTGAGTATGGGAATGCCTACCTTGGAACTGGTATTATATTCTGCAGATGCTTGGTTGTTTGTAGGTTTCTGATTAGGTGCACTCCTGGTTTCCAACAGACACATGCAGTTTACAAAGTATTTCGGTTGTCATTGATTCTGGCCTCATACTTTGGGAGGCATTCTATTACACATGATTTTGGTCATCTTGGTGATGTATTAACAATGGTGTATTCAGGCTCCCAACAAGGACTTTTCCCCTGAGAAAAGTGGATCTTGTCTCCTTCTAGAAACATATTTTCAAAGTGAGTTCGCAGGCTGCATATGACCTAGGGTGCGAGAATCCCTCATTCTCGCAGGCCACCTACACCTAGGGTGCGAACTTCTTGCAGTTTGCTCCATACATAAGGTGTGAACCTATTTTCAAGCTTGGAAAAGAGAAGAGGTCTCGAGGGTTCTAGAAGGGAATCTTCTAGAAAATGAGTTGGCATTCGTATGGTTGTCATTTTACTAACTTCTCAGATTTGATGGGATCATCCTCATCCATGTAACC
>JASDQU010101588.1:45850-67048 GCA_032191745.1 Picea mariana | reverse complement strand
ATGCAAGAGAAACCCCTTCAACCTATTTTTTACCCTAAGATTGTGCAAGTCCCTGCTTCACCCCCTTCACCCAGAAACCCTCTAGTCTCGATGAGACAACATGAGCAGACACAAAATGTAGTTGATCTTTGTCTTCAGTTATTTTCTTGGGAATAACCAATTGACAGAAAAGTTGTGCAATCCATTGTACCTAGTTCTAGGATATGAAGAATCTCCAGAAACAAGAATAAGGACTAATCTTCCTGATAAGAATACTCAGAGAGTGCAGAGAAGGAAAGTACGGACTGGAAAGGAGTTTATATTAGATTCCCAGCTAGATGAATTTGAGATTAAGGATGTTATGTTAGATCTAGGATCTAATGTTAATATACTTCCTAAAAATAAAGCTTTAGGAAAACCCTAGTTGACATATTCTCCAATCCAGCTGAGAATGGCTAATCACTATTGTATTTTCCCAATAGGAATACTAGAGAATGTGGAAATAAATGTTGCGGGAGTGAAGACTGTAAATGATTTTGAGGTGATCAAAATCATGGGGGATAAGGACCCTTATCCTTCACTACTTTGTATTGATTGGGATTATGAAAACTATGTGGTGCTTTACCTAAAGAAAGACACTATGAAGTTTGAGGTAGATGGAATAAAAGTAGTTCAACCCTTGCATTCGTATGTAGGCCCTTGATACATGGAGCCAACAAAAAATGATATGGAGGGAGAATACCTAGACCACTTATACAATTGACAACAAGAACAAGAGAATACTACATAAATCTTATTGGTGATGTATCAGTAAGTTGGAGGATCATACAATCAATGGACGAAGATTTAGAACTGGCTTTGGACAGTTGGCAGCAAGGTTCATATGAAATATTTTCAGTAAGTTGCGCAGCTGTCAGAGAAACTAGATGGGTTGGAGCCGAGGTCAGAGAACATCCGATATATGATGGTACCTCAGGACTTGACAATTTTATGGTCATCATGGAAGAAAATATACCAGAGGATCAAAGGATCTCAGTGTTGGATTTAGCCCTCAGGACACCCCTGCCAAATGGTGGGCTAATCACAAAGCCTTAGTTGATAACTGGGACGATGTGAAGCAAGCTATCTGATATACATTTCAAGATAAGGAGCAGATGGAATTAGAGATGCATACGAATTTCCAAGTTGCTCAACTGTTCAATGGACAGTTTGGTCCTAAAGCACATATTGAACAATGTGTGAGATAGTGGCAAGTTGTAGAAATACCATCTCTCTTATGGGTTCAAGTATTTTCCCATTCACTAGGTCCAATTCTAAAATCTTGGTACATGCATGAAGAAACTAGAAGACACACCAATGACTAGCAACCATTGGTAGATCAATTTTGCAAGGACTTCTCGTTTACAAGTAAGTACCCTGAGATTAAAGTAGTCCTACAAATAATTAAAGAATTCCTTTTTATAGATATTGGTGAACGAAAATATGACCTATTTGAAGGTGCAAAGAATAGCCAAGCACTTCATTCTAACGTTCACCTCAACTTTGAAAAGAGTCCTATAGAATTCTACAAAATTGAGAAGGATTTAGAAAGTTGATATGATTTAGAAGAATTGAGAAACTTAGCCATTAAGGAAAAAAAAGGAAGCAGAGAAATCCATAACATTTTACCCATCCATACTGATGGTTTTTATAACTATCCACTGAAATTGCGTAAAGTCAATATAGGAACTACAAAGCAACCTAAGATATCTATGGAAGGAGATTATTGGGATGAGAAAACTAGACAAGAAATACATATATTGTTGTGAGATTATGAGGACTTGTCCCCAAAGACATTTTCAGAGATAAAAGGGATTAAAGGAGTTATGGGAGAGATGAAAATTGAACTAAAACCAGGATCAAAGCATGTAAGGCATATACCATATCGGCTTAACCCCAGAGTGAAAGAGATGGTTAAGAGGGATATAAACAAGATGTTGGAAGTTGGACTTATTTTTGTAGTGGAAGAAGCAGAATGGGTTATCCCAATAGTCATCCAGAGAAAGAAAGGCACAGAGGAGATTAGGTTCTATGTAGACTACATAAGCCTTAATTCTTCTTGTGTGCATGACCCTTTCCCAACACCTTTTACTGATGAGGTGCTAGAAAAATTTGTGGGGAAAGAATCTTACTCATTTACAGAAGGATTTTCGAGGTATCACCAAGTAAGGATTGCAGAAGAAGACAAAAGGAATACCACATTTATAACATAACGAGGTCCTTTGCATACAACGTGATGCCATTTGGCCTAAAGAACGCCCCTCTAGGTTTTTCCTGGATTGTAATAGAAAATTTCCAAGAATTTATCCAGAATTTTATAGAAGTGTATATGGATGATTGGACGGTCCATACTCTACTCAAGGAACATGTAGAGCTACTATGTTTGATGTTTTATAGATGTAGATAATTTCAGATATCATTGAACCTAAGAAAGTGTATCTTTTGTGTGCCACATGGAAATTTATTAGGCCACATAGTATGATGAGAAGGAGTACTGGTAGTGGTAGACCCAGCCAAATTTTTGGCTATTGTGAACATGCCACCACCTACGAGTGCTAATCATTTGTGCTCCACGTTGGGGCACACAAGGTACTATCACAGGTTTATCAGAAGATATGAAAACATCACTGCACCTCTAGAAAATATTCTAAATAAGTCAGAAGTTTTCCAATGGACCCTAGAGTGTGATAAAGCATTCAATATCCTAAAGGAAAAGCTCATCACCACACCTATTTTGATCTTTACAAACTGGGAAAACGAATTTCATGTGAACGTAGACGCATCAGGCATTTCCCTGGGAGCCATCCTAGCATAACCAGGAGACAGAGCCATGGATCATCTTATCTATTTTTCTCCCAGGAAGTTGTCGCAAGATGATCCCAACTATACAACCACATAAATGGAGGGTTTAGCTATGATTTACACTCTACATAAGTTTAGAAATTATTTATTAGGCTCTCATTTTAAGTTTTTTACTGATCATTTTGCGTTAAAATATCTAGTTAACAAGCTTGTTCTGGAAGGAAGATTTTTTCGATGGTTGTTGATGTTTCAGGAATTTTTCATTTGAGGTGATCATTAAACCTGGAAGATGCAACATAGGGCCTGATCAGATGTCTATATTAGAGTCAGGAGAAAGTGGTGGAGAATTCGATGATCAAATATCATATGTAGACCTGTTCCATTTTGAGGCCATACCAGAATACCTGGAATACATGAAAATCTTTTTAAGTATAGGGGCCTTCCCAAAAACATACTCTGCAACTTTGAAATTTCATATGGTGGTTAGAGCAACGGACTATCAATTGATTGTGGGGAAATTGTATAAGTTGGGACTATATAGTATCCTCAAGAGATGTGTCTTAGATCATGAAATACAAGACATATTGTGGGAGTGCCACAATGGAGTTGCGGGAGGTCATGTTGGAGGAAAGGCCACTGTGCATAAAGTCCTCCAAGATGGACTATGGTGGGACACTCTCTTCAAGGATGCAAAGGAATATACTAAATATTGCGACATTTGTCAAAGAGTGGGTAAGCCATAATGACGAGATGAATTACCTCTTAATCCATTTCTAGATCTACAAGCATTTGAGAAATGGTCAGTTGACTTTATTGGGCCGATCAACCCCATCACTAATCATTCAAAGGCTAGTTATATTATTACCGCAACTGATTACTATTGACGATTAAAATCGCAACAAGGATTTCACCCGCAAAGTATTGCTAAAGCCTATTATTTAAACTATGCTAATGATATATAATACTAGTAGGTGGGACCCCCTTATAGATTGGAGGCTCAGAGATAGTCTTTTCACACATTTTATGCTGCTATTTCAATGTTGCTTACAGGGTTCTATATGATTGATGATGCAGTCTTGGTTTGTTTGCGAAAAAATGGCAGATGGATAATGCATTTTATGTGATGATTACGTTATTCTAAGCTCTAAAATTCCATGTTATGAATGGCTTATATTTACTGTTATTACATTTTCTATTGTCTCCATGATTCATTACCTATTACACCTACACAAGACACATGTTAGTAACAACCAACGATGATTTTAGGGGCCAAATTTCACTCATGGGCTAATTTTCCATGGGTTTTCCAAAAAAGAGATTCGCTATTTAAAAATGATTCACCCAAATTCTGTAGGGTACAATTATTTTACCTTAAAAATCACCAAAATTTTATAAAAACTGTATAAAATCCTTAGAAATTTGAATATTTTTACAAAAGATATCACCAAACATTTATAGTTGGCTTATGAAGGATTAGTAATATTCGCCAAGGTTTCTACATTTTAAAATAAATTTCCGTCCTTAGAATTATTCCAGGTAACAACAAGAAACAAGAGCAATGGAAAGGGACTTATGAAAAAAATACAAGAAAGGGAACTATACTATACTACGCTATACTATGTGCAAATGAAATAAAAAGGAATTAATGTTAGTCCTAACTAGCAATGGTTAGTGGCTATATGATTTATATTGATTTATATTGGGCGCATTTGATATATGTTATGGTTTGGTTTTGGAAATGGTTAATATGGATTGGGGTGGTGCAATTGGCAAGCAATATGTGCAAGTTTCGATGCATGGAATTAATGGCATGGGATTAATGGTATGGTTTTTGTTGGTTGTCGTGTACTTCGAAATTGAATGTGCGGAAGGTGGAAGCGACATGCAGTAAATGCATGCCACTCCATACTTCTCCCACTGGGTCGTCACCATAGCATGGTTATTTTTCATTTGGTTTTGCTGTGGTTAAGCTATGAGATTCAGCCGTGGAAGGAACTATTCGACCGACTTGCATTTTTAAATCCATTGGTTATAGGTATGGTTCTTTTCTCTCATCCATGAATTTACTCTTTGTATGAAATGAACATTGTCTCGGTAATGTGTTGGTTTTTTTTTCTTGAGATTGGAAACTATGTAAATGCATGGGTGGTTTCTCTAGAATGACTATGTGGTTATTCGTTTGCGAATGGAAAAATTGATGGTTGAAGTTGTGATTTTGTTGGTTGTTCTGTGTGCCGAAAATTGTGATGGCTCACTGTTGTTTTAAGTAGTTATGGTTATTTTGTTGGAGGGTTTCACTCTGTTTATCCTTACTGACCACCTCCTCACAATTAATGATAACCATAACTGGTTGTATTCGGTTGTTATGGCATTTTTATGTATGTTTTGAACTCCTTTTGGTCACCGTGTACCCTCCAGAGCCATGTTCGTGGGTTTTTCACTTGGTCATGGGATTATTCTGTGGTATTGGCATTAGCACAATTGATTATGGGGTGGCCATTGTGACAAGACGTATTCTTTAGGGTTGTTAGTAACACATGGGGTATGCATTTCCATCAACATTTTTATAAATTGGTTCGGCTATTGGGGAAAACGTGAGGGTTATGCCTCTGTGCATTCTTGGTATTGGTTAATGTCCAGTGAGAAATATCTTCTCCTTTGCATCGTTGCCTACCCTACCTGGTGTTGAATTTTCACAATATTTTACAAGCTAAGAATTATAAAATCTTGTGGTTTCGTCGTGCTTGTTTTATAGGTTTCCCACCTATTGTCGATATGGTCAACCTCTAGTCTTCCTATGTTTGGTGACTGGTTGAACCCTTGAATATTCCTTATGTTTATATTTACAGATCCCAATTTTGATAAACTCAACCAATCGCACTCTTGTCAAGTATCTTGTTGACTATCATAAGTTGGTTGAGTGGTATTGACAGTGGCTTTGATTATTTTCTCATCTTTGTTTGATCGGGTTGTTGGAGAGTTGTAATTGGAAATGATAATTGGTATACAGTCGCTGCCTCCTTTTGTTGTGATAGTTGAATCAATAACCCAACTTGTTTTTTTATTAAATTGGTTGATTGGGAGTAAATGGTAATGTACAGTCACATGGATTCCCCTTTTCATTATGCGTTGGTATACATGTTCCTACAATGTGGTATCAATTGAAGGTGGTGGTTGCTATGTGTTTAATTTGTCCCAATCGAGATCATAAAAAAATGGAAAATTGACTACTGAGACTTGGTTGTTTACTGTGTATGATTATGGACACATCATGCATCATTTTGTTTTATTGCACCATCAAAGATGAAGCACGAGGTTTTTGTAGTATGGTTTCATTTCAAATTTAATTGTTAATATTGTCAAAGGAATGGAATCGAGCATGTTTTAAAAGAGTCTGTTCAACTCAGGAAAGACACATATCTATGTTTGATTTGGGGATTTATGAATTATGGGAATTAGTTGATATTATATAGAATTATATGTTGGATAGTTGATGAAACAATATGATTGTGTGTTCCTTCTGATTTTTAAAAGGGAAGGAAATGAAAAGAAACAAAATTCTTTTAATAAGAAGGGTGAAAGGCATGATGATTATGAGTATGATTATACACTGTATTAATTGAAATTTTCTAAAGAAATTGAATGTAGGACAATGAACATTTTTAAACATAGTAACTGCTTAATTGGTGTTGGATCGTTTGTATTGAATACATAACTATTTTATGGGTTACTTAATTGATTTTACAAACAATATTCGCTATTTTCCCTACCATTATTTCACTTTTTGCACATTACAATCCCCTCGCCTTCCCATATTCACTATCGACTCCATTTTCCTAAAATTTAATTATAGTTATGATAAATTATGTATTATGACAATTAAAGGATCGCACAGGGATAAATTATAGTGATATATTCTTTTAATATATGATACAGCTGATTGTTTGATGTTGTGAGTAGTAATCATGATCTTTTCCCCCTCATTTTAACACTTTTCTCTGAATACAATCCCTCACATATCCAAGAACCCTTGTTCACCCCCTGCTCATCAACAAGCATTAAACGATTTGTATGGTTTGGATCTCATGAGTCTGATATGTTGTTGATCCATGTTTTGTTTCATATTTAAAAGAGTTGTCATGTATGGTTGTTGAAGAAACTATTTTCTAATCAATAATGCATACAAGAATGATCTTTTTCAGCAAAGGTAGCCATGGACGGGGTAATAGATCAAGAGGAAATTAGAATAGGGGCCCTAGAAGGCCAAGGTTCTCTACACACTTTGATGCATACTAGCAAGAGTTAGGCCAACTATTTCAAGCTAGATGTTTTAACTAGATTGGGAAAGGAGTGGTCCAAACTAGGCATGAAATACCTCCCTTCCAAGCCCCATAGGTCCCTGGTATCCCAGTTCCTCCTCATGTCTCACTGCAACCCGAAGTCCCTGAAAATTATGAATGGCAAGAGATTTTCCACCCGAAAGTCTCCCAACATCATGGATGGCCTAACTTATCTCGACATGCTTCTCCACCTATTAATCAAATTGACCAAGCTGCCCTAGTCCACTCACCAGTACAACATTCCCATGCAAGAAAAATGTTAAAAACCTAGGCCCACCATGCCCGTGAAAAAGGAAAATTCGTTGTTGCCCTTCCTCACCCTCAAATGACTCTACCAAATATGTGTCCTCCCACATGCATTTGAGAGATGATTTCTTTCATGTGATCAGTGAGATTAGGCCTAAAGGCTCCACATAGCCTAAGGAAAATTCAGAGAGATCAAAAGGTGACATCAACAACAAGGGAGAGATTGCCTTCCAGAGTGGAAAATATGGATTTTAAGTTTTTATTTATTGATTGATTGTTGAGAACAGTTGACTTCTGAGATTTTGGACAACACACTATTTTTGGATAAATGGTAATATATTTTTGCAAATAATTTCAATTATCATTGATATAAATTGTCAAAATTTGAAATTGATGATGGGAGTCACAAGGAGGGATTTTTTGTTTGATTAACTAGATGTGTTATGATTGTTAAAGAAATAACGGGAATCACAAGGGGTCCCACCTAATAGTTATTATTTATTAAAAACCCTTATTATGATTTTATTACTTTTCCCCGTTAACTAATAAGTTGGTTTAGTTTTAGTTAACTTAACTAAAGAAGTAGTTCAACTACTTCAACTAATTATAATTTCTTAAAGGAAAAAGGAAAAGGAGGAACACGAGGAGAATAGAAGGAGAATCATACTAAGGTCTTCTCTTTGAGTTTTGTTGAGATAATTCAGTTTTCATTCATTCTTTAATTCATTGGAAGCCTAATTCTCTTTTATGATAGCAGGGTCCTATTGTAGACAACAAAATTCAAGGATGAATTACATCATTTAGACACTTGTTTTTCAAAGGTGTTGATCTATCTTTTATAGTCTATGTATACTTGTCTTTTTGTGAATTAAATTTCATGACTGATAAAGGATATTGTGCAAAGTCGAGTGGGCAACAATCTATGGAAAGATGATTGAACTTTTAATGTTCAGTTATTTAACTTTCTATTAGAAGTCATTTTGGATGATTCATCGGGGACATCTAAGTTTGACTTTAGTCCAAAACTTCCTTAGGGAATTTTGTAAAGAGAACAATTATTTTGACGAAATGGAATGAAATAAACGATTTCTTTATGTCTCATCTATTTTGATTATTGACTTGGTGTCTTTACTTCTGTCTCTATATTTATTTCAGCATCTCTTATATATCTGTTATATTCAGAAAATTACATAAATAATGAATTTTTCAACAAGCGTTCATTTATAAAAAAACATCCAAAGCACTTGTAATCAATACTTGTGAATTAGGATACAATCTTTGATGGCTATAAACATACGTTGATATTCCCGTCTATCTTGATTTAGCCAAGCAAGATCTGGAAATTCTTGAGTAAGATCACTTCATATATTTTCTTCAACATTTATTTGGCGACCATATTGGGGAGATCTTCAATATCTCTCTGGTTGATTTTTATTCTTGATTATCATCATGTACATCTTATTATTTGATATTGATTATTTGACTATTTTATTTATTAATGACTGTACCTGTTGCAAGCTAGCCCAATATTGAGCCCAGTCTTCAAGATCAGACCAACATTGCTTTGAATTTGTTTAACACCATTTTAGACATTGTTAATACTCAGGCTGACCTCAATCATTCATGGGAAGAAATTGAAAGAGACATTAGTTCCCAATAACGTTGGGAAGCTAGACATATACAGCCTAGAAATCAACAATAACCTTCTTGTTCCTTCATCTTTGACCTTATTTTCATGTCCTTAGACCCTCGTGTTTCTAGGAGGATAAGAGGCTTATCACCTGAAATTAATTCTATTGCTGAAATAGGAAGAACGACGTTGTGTTATCTACCCAACAAAGTTATCTGAGGAGAACCTTGTCTGATTCATCCAGCTCATCTTTCTCTCTCTTACCTATCATCCACAAGATGTCATCTAGTGCTGGCTCTAGTGGCACTGGAAGTAGTTCCTCCTCTCAGTATTTAGCTTTGTCAATGATTGGTAGCTTATAAGTTATATAGCAACCATATCCTTGTCCAATCTACCACAAACCCCACTAAAGTCATCAAAAAGTATGGGCTTTTTTAATTTGAAGAAGATTATACAACCACACAATGGCATGTTTCATCTCCTCTTAACCTAGCACATGCTAGTCATCCACTTCCTAAATTCAAAGAGCATCTTTCCAGGTTTTTAGGAAATAACACTGTCACTACAAATAAACACTTGGTGGCATTTTCTATTGCCTATCACAACATAAGATTCAATGACAACGATACTTGCATGCACTTATTTGTCAATTCCTTGGAAGGAAAGGTTGTGACTGATTTCTTTGAACTTCCTCCTAAGATTCTGTCTACTTGGGAGGAGTTAGTCTATTGGTTCAAATCCACCTATGGGCAATCTAAAAGCCCAACTGAGTAGTTACAGGAGTACAACAACATCACCTATAAGGATGGTGATACCATCAAGTCCTTCAACTTGTGTTTCACTAAGTTAGACAATCAAATCCCTGAACTCATTCGACCTTAGATTCAAGCCTCTTTCATGAATTATTGCAATGCATTACCTTTCCCCTATCATCATAGGCTTGAGGAAAAATCCATTGATAGCCTCAGTTCCTCTCTACATACTTATTTAGAGAATGAAGAATAAATTGAAAGAACATCTCTTCCAAAAGGAGAATTAGTTAAACAGAAAAACATGTCCACCCTCTTACATCTTGTACAAGACATGAATAATTGTATGATAGCGTATGAGTGAAAGGGAAATGTCTCCCCTCTCACCCCTGGAGCTTTATCCTCTTATGCACACCCCTTTAGAAATCCAATTGAAAATAATTTTCAGCAAAAAGATATCATACCTCGAAGTTGGTGAAACTTTTGTGAGGAACACCAAGAGGAAACCACATGTGAGGTAAAGAAGAGTACCAAAGATAAGATATTTGGTAAAATATCAGAAACTACCATTGTTTTCCTAGATTTTGCAGAGCCAGAGGATGTCATGATCATCAATACTAGGAAACAATCCTACACTCCCAAAGGAAAATATGATCCTTCCCACAGTTATTATAGCTTGATCTCATCCTCACCATATGCTACTATTCAGGTTACAGTCAAGGAATTAACTCCCCTCTCCCCTCTTCCAAATAAAATATTCTAAATCAGTTGGCCAACATCAAAGCATATGCAACCCTTCTGGACATGGTTGTCATCCTTGAACAACAGAGGCATCTAAAAAAATTCATGGAAGGAAAAGCTTTTGTTTCATCCAACCTCTCTGAATAGGTAAATGAAGAGGATTCATCTATAAATAAAGTAGGTGTACATAACTTTAGATACCCTGTAAAAAATCCCCCTTTTTATATTTTTGTAAATATTATGGATAAGATTGCCCATTGTTGCCTCATTGATGGCGGTTTCAGCCCAAGTGTAATGTCAAAGATTATTATGGAAGATATAGGCTTGTCTTGTACAAATGAAAATGCCAGAAGCATGCTCTCTTATAATAGTCTACAACAAATGATGATAGGTGAGATTAAAGATGTGACCTTAGTTTTGTTTGCACACCCTGAAATAACGACAACCCTTAGTATTCAAGTAATTGACATGCTAGTAAGAAATTACTCAATCATCTTAGGAAGATATTGGAAAGATTTGATAGGTGGATACCTCTCACTCGACGGAACACACTTATTCGTTCCTTGGAATGGTAAAAAAATCATAGTGCTTAGAGAGAGAAGGATTTCACCTTACATAGAAAGTGTTCAAAAACCTAATGTGAATTATATCGAAGAGGACCTATGGGTTGATTCCATATTTTCCGAGGAGGACAATAGTCCCTTGGAACAAATCGATTTAGATGATGGTATGTGGCACATGCACTTTGATGGTTTATGCTCTAATGAAGGTAACAAAGATGGAATTATATTGATTTCTCCTGTAGGAAAAATCCATAACTTTTCTTATAGGTTGGAGTTTTCTTGCATGAAGAATGTCACTGAATTCGAAGCTTTATTATTAGGCATTGAAAACGCCTATAATCTTGGTTGTCGTCACCTTATAGTTTTTGGAGATTCCGAGCTTGTTGTGAACCTTGTGTGTAAGATATACTCTCCTAACAACAAGTTGATGAAACGATACACCCAAACTATTTTGTAACTTATCTCGAACCTATTATCTTTCAACAGTACTCATTTTAAGAGGGAGTTGAACTCAATGGATGACCGGTTAGATTTTTTTGCATCCTCTCCCAATCGACAACTTTTGCCACACAGACCTAATTATACCTTTCAATCCCTATATCGTCCACATATACCTGACATTATAAAATCTTGGTAGGTATTCCCTAGCAATGAGAGCATCTGTGAATTCATTCAAAATGAACCTTATAAGCCCAAGGATATTATATCCATAGGAGATAACAAGATTCCTAAGGGATTGACTACTTTAGAGAGTTCATTTTCATCGAGTGATGTAGGCAATAAAGAGAAACATAAATGAGAGGAGTCAAAAAGGAAGGTGGGTGTTTGCATAGGAGCAGACCCAGGGTTCAATGCTTCAACAATGCACCAACAAAACCCTAACCACCGACCCTTTCGACAACACTTGTGAAGCAAATGAAGTCTCACCCAAGGTAAAGGAAGGCGTGGTTGAAAAACTCAAGTGTATACAAACTAGCTGGGACACAGATCTATGATTACAAAACTTAACAAAGCACTTAGCAGTTAACATTCATCAATATTTAACCCTTATTCACATCAGAGGTCGAAACCCTAGTTACAGAGAAGCGCAGTATTCAACAAGATCTAATATATCCAAGCACTTAGCATATAGAGATAGATCAAATATACCATTCATTCACATTACCAAGCACTAAGATACTATATCAGATGCATATAACATATATCATTACACTAAGCATAAATCACATTAATATCATAACAACTATAATGCACAAAGAAACTACAACACATGATATACATGGTTCACCCTAGTGTGGGGCTACATCCACCAACTCTTCTCCTCTTTATTGTCTTCTTTCAATATTATACAAGAAATGAGCCACAAGAACCCACTCGGCATACAACAAGATATCTGCATGCACCTCACCAAATCCTCCTTCCCTGAGCTAGGTTACATCATAAAGCCTCTTTATAGTCTGCAAACAATCTTCTTGCAATCACTATCACTTAGCTCTGCAAGTTCATACCACATCTGAAGCATCCACAACTGTTAGCACTTAGCTCACTGACCACATTACACATCTAGGTCTCTCTTACTTACATCGCCTGGATTTCTATTTATACATTAAAAAAGGGCCTAAACATGGGTAAACCCATGGGCCGAGACCCAGGGTTCAATGCTTCAACAATGCACCAACAAAACCCTAACCAGCGACCCTTTCGACAACACTTCCGAAGCAAATGAAGTCTCACCCAAGGTAAAGGAAGGCGTGGTTGAAAAACTCAAGTGTATACAAACTAGCTGGGACACAGATCTATTATTACAACACTTAACAAAGCACTTAGCAGTTAACATTCATCAATATTTAACCCTTATTCACATCAGAGGTCGAAACCCTAGTTACAGAGAAGCGCAGTATTCAACAAGATCTAATATATCCAAGCACTTAGCATATAGAGATAGATCAAATATACCATTCATTCACATTACCAAGCACTAAGCTACTATATCAGATGCATATAACATATATCATTTCACTAATCATAAATCACATTAATATCATAACAACTATAATGCACAAAGAAACTACAACACATGATATACATGGTTCACCCTAGTGTGGGGCTACAAGAAATGAGCCACAAGAACCCAGTCGGCATACAACAAGATATCTGCATGCACCTCACCAAATCCTCCTTCCCTGAGCTAGGTTACATCATAAAGCCTCTTTATAGTCTGCAAACAATCTTCTTACAATCACTATCACTTAGCTCTGCAAGTTCTTACCACATATGAAGCATCCACAACTGTTAGCACTTAGCTCACTGACCACATTACACATCTAGGTCTCTCTTACTTACATCGCCTAGATTTCTATTTATACATTAAAAAAGGGCCTAAACATGGGTAAACCCATGGGACGACATCCCATACCTGTTACATAAACCCTAAACCCAAAAATTCCCTAAGAAGAGGTCGAGATCTCACGATCTCTGCTTCTCCTTGCATGTCACCTTCAACCAACCTGTCGAAGTCCCAAAATTGGTCAAACGTGACCAAGTTTCTTCAAAACTTGGTCAAGGGCCAACAGGCCCCCAAAAATCACCTATGACTCATCCCGAGTCACTCTGATTTGGGTAAATCTACCTCAAATGCCTCGATCTTGGATCGAGCTTCTTCGACCTATTGCTTCGCCAGAGCCTCCTTCATGGTGAACTCTTGAATGATATTCTCCGTCATAGGTCCTTCCAAGAGTTATTCCACTGCGGTGACCACTTGTTCCAATTATGCACCTCGTCCTCCAATTTCCTCATAAAGTATGCAGGTTGCATCCTGCACTGGCTGGAGTCGCTGAGTCACTTCCATGACCTTAATCTGGATGGCATGGGTATACTGCTAAACCATGCGTTGTTCCTAGGATTATTTCATTCACTCAACCACTGGTAGTGGCTTAAACTGTGCTTGCACCATTTTTTCTTTCTCCTTTTCCTCCTGAAGCTGTGACTCCAGTGTCCTTAGTTCAGGGTCCTTTGCAAGGTGCTCGTAAGTTTGCACACTTTGACTACTGAGATGTTTACAATATAAGGCCAATGACTTGATTCTCTATACTACACTTCGGGAAGTTTCTTCTCTCTAGTCTCGCACATCCTCTGGAGTGCTTGGCACTGCTTGTAACTCCAGTTTTGGTATCCTCTATTGGAGCTATTGAATGGCTTCAACAAGCTTCCCTACCTGGATTTCCACTAGGTATTCTTCCATCTTTTCTAAGCCTATCAAAGAGCGAATTTCTCTAGTGACTTCTTATTTAACTCCAATATGCCCTATGAGTAGTTGTTCCTTCTCCTTGTATATCTTCCCTCTATCCTCTTCAAACTTGGCTTCGATGTCATCTTTTTCTTGTTGTGAAACCCATTGTTGTTCTCTGGATTCCTCTTTTTCTTGATTTAAAGCCTTTGTGTCCTGCTCTTTTTCTTCCTAAACACGATGAAGGTGAGCTTTGGTCACATATTCTATTCGACATAGCTAGGCAAGTTCATCTCCCAACTCTGTTTCTTCTGATAACGGGGTGCAGTAGACACTGTGCGACTGGAGTAGAGGGATTGTTGTTCCCCTTTTAGATCTCCTTCAATTATTTCATACATGGTCTCTTGTTTGTCTTCATTATGCTATAATATGTCTTCTAAGGTATCTGAGACAGCGACGATGATGAAATCTATGTCATCCATCGTTAGCAAAGTCTGCATCTGTGGTTTAGTAGCTTTGGAATTCTTCTGCGATGTAGGTTTCATGGGGGGAATATTTCTTTTCTTGGAGGTCTTAGATTCGTAAATAGGATCCCTAGGTTGTGTTACTTCGCCTTGTTTTGCTTGTCTTCTTCTCCTTTTTCCCCTTCTTTGTCTACTTCATCATCACCTCCCCCTCCAGGTGAGTCTGAAGCAGTCTCTTCTGATGCGTTGTTTAGGTCCTGTACCTTTCCCTTTTCCTTCCTTCTACTACTAATGGGTGCATCACACTCTTCGCGAGTAACCACAAGACTTTCGATGAAGTCGGGGTCGGATAGTTCTGGCTTGTCGATTGGTATAAGGAACTCTGTAGGCCATTCCTTAGTGATTTATTCCATGCCCTCCCTTATGATTCTATAGTAACTCTATAGCTCTTCTTTGTGTTCGTCTCCACACATAGTGATATAAATAAAATGTCTATCTGTTTGAAAATTCACAAATGGTCTGAACCTGTGTAGGGTGTTCAGCATCATCCAAGGGCAAGAATCAATAGCCCTCTTCAACTACAGGTAGTAGGTGTGGAGAACCGCATTTGACTACCTTTTTTTCACCATGTTGCTCAAATACCAGAGCATGGTGAACTTCATAGCTAAGGGTTCTGATGGCTCAATATCAAAGAAGGTCACAAATTTTGACATTTCTCAAGTAATGAAAGCAATGAGGATTAGCAGTCAAATGAAGTGGAACTCGTAGCCCTGATCCTAAGCTTCATGGTAGTCTTTACCTAACTGGTTGATGAGGTAGCTCACCCAAATCATTTGTATCCCTTCCACACATTTTCCTGTGAGGTCAAAAACACACCCTGTGACCTGCGTGGGTCTATTCTTCCTTACTAGCTTATCAATGATCAACTACCAGGCTAGGTGCACTACACCGTTCTGAATGGAGGCTACCTTGTATCCTCACTTCCCCTTTTCCACATCTCCATATGTATCTTTAATGTTCTGCGCCAGGGTGCGATCTGTATCCTTTCCTGGATAAAATTCTTGCGGGCCTGGTCCTTGCATGCTTAATGTGGTGATCCGATGGATCACCATCGTATCTACAGTGATGCATTTGTCTAGCCATAGATAACCACCATGTAAGGAAGACAAGATGAGTTTAACGCACACGTTAACCTCCTATACTCTCTTGTACAGATAAGTGTTTCAAGTCTTCCTATGTTCTTTCAACTTCAATATGATCTATGCTCCTTAGTAGCTTCGATTGGTCCTCTTGTTCTTTCAGTAAGTGTGATATTCTCCTAGCCATGAAATCTCTTAGTTCTTTCTTTTTTTGTTCTAGATCCTCCTTTTCTTGTTTCCTTTGTATCTAATCTTTCTTAATGCAGGTTTTTCCTAGCAAAATAGGAAATGGGGAGCTGTTCTCAACAAATTTAATGACCTCAAATTCTTCCTCTGTAAAAGTTCCATGAACACTCATAGCTGTTATTTCTTTGCTACTGATTCACCCCCCCTCTTAGTAATCCAACAATTGGTATTAGAGTAGGTTCCTTCAAAAATTAGTTTAACCACTTAAAGGTAGATCATGGAGAGCAACACCTTGTATAAAAATGGAATACCACAGTTTGATGGACAAAAGTATGCTTTTTGGAGCATAAGGATGAAGAAATATATACATGCATAGGGATTTCAAGTTTGGCAATCAATTGTAGATGGATACACAGCACCAACAGTTCCACCAACAAATGACAAAGCAGTGAAACTTGGTGAGAATAATTCCAAAGCCAAAAATGCACTTTTGAATGGTCTCAGTGATACGATATTCACCAAAGTTGTACATTGTAAATATGCTAAAGAGATTTCGGACAAGCTTCAAAATATTTATGAAGGATATACAAAGGTCAAAGTAACAAAGCTTCAAACTTACAAAGGTTAGTTCGAACAACTAAAAATGAAGGAAGATGAAAATATTGCAGCCTACTTCTTACGAGTCGATGAAATAGTGAATGAAATCATAAGATTGGGAGAAGAAATCAAAGAATCTGTAATTGTTCAGAAGGTACTAATATCTCTTCCTATGATATTCAACCCTAATATATCAACACTACAAGAAAGATCAGATCTAAAATCAATAAACATGGACGAACTGCATGGAATCTTCACAGCATATGAAATGAGAATTGAACAGGAAAATCCATATGTTAAAGAAGTAGCCTTCAAAGCATCCAAAATATCAAAGAAACAGAAACATAAACAAGAAGAATATAGCATCAGTAGTGATGTCTCAGAATATGATGAAGAAGTGGCCAACTTCGTTAAAATACTGAACAAGGTAACCAACGATAGGTTTATAGATAAGCTTCCTTTAATTTGTTTTAATTGTGATGGTATTGTTCATTTTTCTAACAGATTTTCTCATAAGAAAAAGAGAAATGATGAAGTTTACTCAAAAGGAAAACACACATATAAAGGCAAAAGAACTACAAAGAAAGTTTTCAAGAAAAGCTTATGCACCAAAGAAGACAACTCATCAACAAATGAATATGAAGTCAGTGACAGTGAGACAGAAAGAGTTCTATTCATGGAAATAAAAGACTCTGAAAAACAAGACTCTAAAGAAGAATATGAAGAATCCGAAGAAGGATACGAAGAAGTTGAAGAAGAAATTGAAGAGGCAGAAGTTGACTATCAAGAAGAATTAATGTGTGCCATAGAAGTTATCATAAGAGAAAAGAAGAAAAACAAGAAACTACAAGAAGAACTAGACAAGAAAAAGGACACTCGAGAACTAGAACAAATGATCACAAAATTGAAGGTTCAAATAGAAGAAGATAAAATAATTGAAGAAGCAATCAAAGAATAGCTAGAAGAAAAGGACAGGATCATTGGAAACTTGGAAGAAGAGATTGTCACACCAAGAAAGGATATTCAAAAGAAAAATATGCAGAATAGCTCAAACGTTCTGGATGACATTATCAGTAGTAAAAAATATCATCTTGACAAGTCCAGACTTGGATACAATTAGACAACAGAGCAATAAACAAATCCAAAAATCTATGCAAAAACAATCAAAGGGGATAGGAAGATATACAAGGAAGACTACAGGGACACTCCTCCACCGAGAAGATTCAGATTCCAGAGTCAACAACAGACAGATAGGCCTCAATAAGAAGAAGGATTCATAAGAGTACCTCCTTTGAGAAGATCTTCAACTCCCATGTATCAAACTATATTTTTTGGTTTATGTTATGCATGTAATAATTTTGGACATAACGTTGTGAATTGTAGAGCTAACAAGAGGAACAATAACAACTTTGAGAGTCATACAAAAAGAGGTTATTCAAGAAGACCTAGTGAAACACAAAGAATAAGTTACAAAAGGTTTGAATACTTGAGCACTGAAGTGGAATGTTACAAATGGAACAATTTTGGACACGTGGCCAAAGATTATAGAATGGAATTCCCTCCTAAAGAACCTCAACAGAATAACAACAGTCACAGACAGGAACCTTAGAAAATGACGTGGATAAGAAAGCAAGATCAGTATAGCAATGAAGAATACACAATCACTCTACAATCTAAGCAGAAGAAACATGGTTGGTATGTTGACAATGGGTGTTCAAAACACATGACAGGTGATAGAGACAAATTTCTTACATTACAAAAGGAAAGAAATGGATCAGTCTCCTTCGAAAATGATAGTTCAGCCAAATTCATTGGAGAAGGCACAGTCTGAATTGGGAACAAGAATGAAAAGGCACAAAATGTTCTACTGGTAGAATATATGAAACATAATCATCTAAGTGTGAGTCAAATGTGTGACCAAGGTCGTAAATTTACTTTTGATTCACAAAAGTATGAGATAAGAAGAGAAGGTTCAGGTAAATTGGTCGATACAACTGCAAGAACTTCAAACAACATATATGTGTTAAGTGAAATTGGAAATGAAAAGTGTTGTCTAGGAAAGGAAGATGAAATTTGGCTATGGAATAGAAGAATGGGTCACATGCATTTTGATAACCTTTTCAAAGTCAGCAAAAGAGAAGCAGTAAGAGAAATTCCTCAGATCATGAAACCAACCAATACTTTATGAAAGCATTGTCAACAAGGAAAGAAAACAAAGACTAGGTTCAAATAAAAGGAATATTCAACAACAAGACCAATGGAAATTGTGCATACTGATATAGTTGGACCAACTACAACAAAGGTCTTAAAAGGTGAGAGATATGTTATGTTATTAGTTGATGATTATACAAGAATGACTGCAGTTTGTTTTCTCAAGAATAAGTCAAAAGCTTTTGAAAACTTCAAGATCTACAAGGAAATGGTTGAAAATGAGATGGATTCAAGAACAAAATGCTTGAGATCTGATAATGGAGGAGATTTCACTTCAAAGGAATTTATGGACTACTGTAGCAGTCATGGAATAAAAAGGAATTTCTTTGTTGCTAGGACACCTCAACAGAATGGAGTTGTTGAGAGAAAGAACAGGACAATACAGGAAATGGCTCGAACAATGTTAATGGATTCCAAATTGACAGATATATTTTGGACATAGCCAGTGCATACAACAATTCACATTCAAAACAGATTAATACTCAGAAACAACACTGATAAAACTCCCTACGATCTATGGAAAGGAAAACCAACAAATGTGAAGCACTTCAAAGTTTTTGGAAGCAAATTCTACATCAAAAGAGAAGATGGCAGAATGGGAAAGTTTGACTCTCATGTGGACAAAGGAGTACTTGTTGGTTATTCAATTACAAGGAAAGCATACAAGTGTTACAATCTAAAATTGAACAAATTTTTGGAAAGCATCAACGTAACAATTAATGAAACATGTAGTCTGAAATCAAAGGAAGAAGAAAATAAACCAATGGAAAAACTTTTCAAAGAAGAAGCAAAAGATGAATTAGAAGAGAAATATGAAGAGAATCAAATAGAAACAGAAGATCAAGTTCAAAAAGTATCTCCAAAGACACCTAGCATATGAGTACAGAAGAATCATCCTTCAGATCAGATTATTGGAAACAAAGATGCGGGAGTTGAGACTAGAAGAAAAATCCGTTCACCAGAACAAGCACACCTAGCACTCTTATATACAATTGAACCAAACTGTTTTAAAGAAGCCAACAAGGATGAATTTTGGAATAAGACCATGAATCAATAATTGGATCAAATAGAGAAAAATGACACCTGTGAACTGTTTCCAAGACCAAAGAATAAGAATGTGATCGGCACAAAGTGGGTCTTCAGGAATAAATTGAATGAAGATGGACAGGTTACAAGGAATAAAGATAGATTGGTATGTAAAGGATATGCATAGATTGAAGGAATCGACTTTAAAGAGACATTTGCCCCAGTTTCTAGAATGAAAACAATCTGTTTGCTTTTAGATTATGCATGCTCCAAAAATATTAAAGTGTATTAGATGGACGTAAAATCATCTTTTTTGAATGGGGAACTTGAAGAAGAAGTCTACATTGAACAACCAGAAGGATTTCAGCTGTCAGAGAACACAGATTATGTGTGTAAATTAAAGAAGGCCTTGTATGGTCTAAAACAGGCTCCTAGAGCATGGTCCTCTAGACTAGATAAGTACCTACAACAGGCAAGGTTCATAAAAGGAAGTGCAAAAAACAACCTCTACATCAAGGTAATTCAAGGTAATATTTTATTAGTTGAAGTTTATGTTGATGATATTATTTTTGGTAGTGATGATGACAGGTTAAGCCAAACATTTGCAAAAGATATGCAGAGTGAATTTGAAATGTCATTACTTGGAGAACTATCTTTCTTTATGGGACTTCAGATACATCAAAGAAACCAAGGAATTTTTATTTCTCAAACCAAGTATATTAGAGAAATGCTAAAGAGGTTCGGAAAGGAATATTGCAAACCAATTATCACTCCCATGCAAACCAGTTGCAAGTTGAACAAAGATGATGATTTGAAGTCTACAGATCAGAGGAAAGATAGGTAATTGATTGGAAGCCTACTATATGTGACAACATACAGACCAGATGTAATGCAGGCAGTTGGACAGGTGGGACGATTTCAAGTAGCACCAAAGGAGTCACATGTATTAGCAGTGAAAAGGATTTTCAGATATCTCAAAGGAACATAAGAGTTTGGGTTATGGTATTGTTGACAGGAAAAATTGACTGCTCGTCAACTGGAAGAGTGAATTCGGTCCAAGTTTGTCTAAATAACCCAAGCTATTTGGATTAATTCACTCCGACGGGTTTAGCAGCTCCATTGGCTGATCTAAGTTCTAAAGAAAGCAAAAAATAACTAAAGGAAATACAATAACTTAATAAATAACAATCACTAAAATCTATATGTACGTTTAAATATATATATATATATATATATATATATATATATATATATATATAT
>JASDQU010101588.1:31611-45581 GCA_032191745.1 Picea mariana | reverse complement strand
TATATATATATATATATATATATATATATAAATTCTAAAATAAACTAGCAAATGAAATAAAATGACAAACTAACCTATTAACACATCCAATGTCTATTTGATAGAGAATATCTAGCTACTTTATCCATGAAGTAAACCTGCAATGGATCTTAAGGTTGTTCTGAACAAATGCGAAATGAATGTGCTGAAAAATTGAGTTATGATAACAGAGCATATAATGGACACAGTCATAGTGATTTTTATGTTTTGCAAGTAACTATGACGAGAGAAATCTTCTTGTAAGAATTTGCATGTAAATATTCAAAAGAAATTAGAGATAAATCTCATAATTTAAATTGGATAGATGATCATTGTGTATTGTATTTGAAACATAAGATATGGACAACAAATAAAAATTAATCATATCAACTTGCAATAAATCATGACGACTAAAGCAATCACCATCTATTATCAAATTGAAATAAACTCAACTTGAAACAAAACATCATACAAAAAAGTTAAAGCTGTAACGTGCATTCTGTTCCATTCAAGTCTGTGGTAAAATGCCCATACTCTTTCCCCAAACCGAGATGATCAAATTTTTACAAAATGATATGTTTATATAGGTTTCAAGAAACATAACTATTTCCTGTTCATAAGATCAAATTGGTTTCAAAAATAAAGGGGGATGCAACCACCCTGATTTCACTAGATATAAAAAAAACTACCAACAGTCTAATTCTGTTTATTCAAAATACATAATAGATATGGCTAGGAGATATCAAAAGTGCCTCATATCATCTTTGAAATCATGGGCTCCTTAATTATCATGAAAACAAAAGAAAATAGGAAGATCTCAGATATGTTTTCTGTCATCAAATTAAACAATTTGAATTTTCTTAACTGGCTACAGGATCTTGTGATTCTGTAGCTAGTTATAATAGCAAATGCAATCTCATTTTATTGAATAAATAAAACATGCTAATCTTAATAATAAAAATAGTTTATTCAATCAAACCAAATATCCTAACTTAACGATGACAATAATCATGCTAACAAAATCATACCTCTAATCATAAAACCAAATCGTATCAAGAAACTTTGGAGTTAACAATAGCTGTAGTTGCCTCTATGTTTTTGAACATCACATGATCTGTGGTTTTCAAATGCTTATCCTTCCTTTGGATGATGGATTCAAGCCTGTTGTTTTTGTTTGTTAACATATCAACCTGGTCTCTTAAAAACTTGACCCGTGACTATAGAAACGGGACATCGGTATAGTATCTGTCGATCCACGATAAGCATACATCACATTGTGACTGTGAGGCGTTTACATTAGAATGAACAAGATTATGGATCGGAGAACCCTCCATATGGATAGCAGATTTATTACAGAGCTAGATACCAGGAAACTGTGGGTTATCTTTCAAACAAGGAGGCAAATTATCGACATAGTTATAGGGTTGGTCAGGGTATAGCTCGAATGACACAGGGTCTTCTTCAACAAGGAATTTTTCCATTTCTGAGTCTGAGCTTTCGTTTACTTCAATCATGCTAATCGGGTCTACATGGGAGTTTGTTTTATTTTGAAGACTTCGATAAATTAACCAACCATCTCTTTTGTTTTTGAAATCGACATCAACACTACCCTTTAACTTCTTTCCTGCAGGTTTCTTCACAGTTTTAATACAATCCCTTGGATGTGTAACCAATTGACTGTCCTATTGAATGACCTTAGGGTAGCTTGAGGGTTTGTTGTTAGGAGAAAAATCACAAGCCATGGAGAGGTGAAAGAGAGGCCGTCAGGTTCACAAGGGTTTCCTCAACGACTGGCTTATCTACTTCTCCCAATTCAGGGTTACCAAAACCATTTTGTGTAATGAATGAATCCAAACAGTCATTTTGTGACTCTAAATGATGCATGAGGATGATTTTAATTAGGCCATGATGAAAAATACTTGAATTTGACCTCTGTTTCTTAAATCTTTTCCCCATTTTATATAGACTTCTGAGTAGGTAATAAGGCATATTCAACGAAAAACCAATAAAACTCAAAAGAAAGTGTAAATGATATAGGAAAACAAGTCTAAATCGTCCCTCACCTGTGATGAATTTCTTCACTATAGCAAGTAAATCATGCCACCTAGTTTTCAAGAACGAAATTGGCATACCTCTATCACAGTTGGTTATTTTTCGTGAGGTAAACAGTAAAGTCCAAGGGACTTCCTCCACTTTCGCGTTTTTGAACCATTTCTGACGAACCGCTGGCAATCCCATGGCTTGACTCAGGAACTCTTCATTTACTTCCAATTGCACATCATTGAATTTTTCCCTACAACCATCAAAGATTAAGGTGAACTCTTGGGCGACCTGAAGATTAAAACCCTAAAACTTTTTGATGAAAATAAGCCAACCATTCCTTTCCAAATTCTTCCTAGCATTATCGTATGAGAGCAGGGTTTGGATACTGTTTGGTTCAATCCTTACCACTAGAGCCATACTGAATGAAAGTGTGATTAACGCACAACACACAGGTAGGGTTTGCAAAAATGAAATAGAGCCATAGCCCTGAGCTTTAACAATACATGTTGTAATGACTCAAATGATGGGCAGGAAGTTTTAATCAAAACGTGTGCGAAGAGTTTTGTGAAACCTAAGACCATCCTAAGAAGTAATGGAAACCTCTACATCATATGCCACCTTGGTATGGAGTACATGCTAGGACCAAAGTACTCAGAAAAAATAAGTGCACGCATCATACTTTGATTACAAAGTTGGGTAAATCAATAATCAAAAGTTTTGTGAAAGAAATGTGATCAAGGATCAAACCACAACTAATACAAACAATATAAAATGGTGGGGTATTTCGTTTGTTAAGACTATCAATCTCTTAGGCATGCTTATGAGTTGACAGGGTAAAAAACAAAACAGGGTAATATCTTCCTGGTAAGGAATCAAAATCCATATTAAATAAACCATTTTCCTTTAATGAAATTTAAAAAAAAATGGTAACGATAGTTGCAATTTTTCATGATTTCAGTCATGAAAACGAAGCATGAATAAATGATAAGTAAAATGTGACCATTTACAACTGTCATTTAGGGAAATGCTCATGAAGAGTAATAAAATTTCATAGACCCTGTGTAGGCAACTTATAAAAATAACAATTATCTAATCTCTGCCAAAAATGGCAACATGCTGGGAGAAGTAGTTATCTCTATCACACGAACGAGTTTAGGTTAGAATAATCTGAAAAAATTTGAATCGAAAACAACCAAAAAGATGTTTGAACATCTCAAATAATCATAATGTAGTCCAGTTTCAGAAAACTTTTATTTCTAAAGAAACGAAAATTGGTGACAATCTTGGCAAAAGAGAGCCATGATGTTAAGTTAAAATCTATAATACTATTGACAGGACTGCTGCTACCAACAGGCATCCATAGCCTTGATAGGGATGACAATTAACCCACTACGATGTATGTATCCTGTCAAGAAATTTTAGATTAGAACGAAGGACGTTTAAGGCCAAAACAAAATCCATATCTGAGAATTTTATTTTACCTGACATTGCTTTGCTGCCAGCAGGCCTGTTCAGTACCCTGACGAAGTTATCTTGGTGTCATGCATGCATTTATCCGCTGCCAGCAGATCTGTTCAATGTCCCAGCGAGTTTACAAACACTTCCCCTAGCTCTCTGAAAGTTTATTCATAGTTTTAAAGATATTCAATAGAGCGGGGTGACGCTGCAAATTCCAGTTTTTTTAACACATCTTGATATGTCACAGACCTTAAAAAAAATTTCGAGCTGTCCTTCATCAATATCTAAAAAATAGTTCATTATTAAAACCGACTTTCAAGAACATGGAGACATCGTTGAGTTTCTCTCTTAAAGAATAGGGACAGCGTAAAAATATTTTTATAGATGGTCGTGAATACTTTCAATTGTAGATTGAAACCAAGAAAACGCTTTTCAAACAAAAAGTCATCTTTAACAAGGCTACAATTTCATAGAAATACAACAATTGATGTTTTGACAACTTTCAGCAGTCATTTTTGAGGGGAATTTTTTCTATTTTCTTTGTCTAAGCTATCCCGTGGTGCAAGCATGTGTGTTTCAAAAAGAAAGACTGATAAGTAGAAATGAAAACCAAAACAAACCAGAAAAGAAAAACAAACAACAAGTAAAACAAAACAGAAAATATTTACAAAGGGTGTATGGGAGCGTCATCAGGTGAAGTACTTTTTTAGATCTTGGCCATTCACTGGGAAGGTGTCTGGCTGTCCCTCTAAATTTTGCAGGCGAAAAGAACCGAGACCCAGTTTTTAAGCAATTAAAAATGGTCCCAACCACAAGTTCTGAAACTTAATATGCTCTCTTTTTCCCTCATCAGGTTTGTCCCATTTAAGGAAAAGGTCACCTACCTCAAAATTTCTGTCAAAGGCAGAATCAAAATCAAACCAGCTTTTAACGATGAGTTGATCTTGATCCAATTTTTGTTTCACTTGAGCCCTTACTTCCTCTAACTTTAGCAAAGCGTTAATCCAACTTTCCAAGGGAGGGAAATCTTCTTCTTGCACCTCCTGAGATAACTGCAGAGATGGAAGAAGGATATGCGGTGGAAGAATTGCTTCCCTACCATAAATGAGAAAGAAGGGTGAATTACCCACAGTAGTTTTAGGGGTTATTCTATCAGCCTAGATTGCGTTAAATACTGTGTTATGCCAATTTTTATGGTTTTCGGAGACCGTTCTCTTGATAATTTTGATCAGATTTTTATTAGTTGATTCCACTAAACCGTTGCCTTGGGGGTAATAGCTAGCAGAGTACTTTAATTTTATTCCCTTTTCCAGAGTGAAATCGCTCATTTTAAGAGATGAAAAATAGGAAGCATTGTCAAATACCAGGCATTCAGGAATACCAAAACAAGTGATAATATTTGAATTCAGGAAGGATATTACCTGGCTGGTATTTACAGCTTTTAATGGGGTAGCCTCAGACCACCTAGTGAAATAATATGTGGCTGTTATGATGTATTTATGATGCTGTGAGGATGTCGGATTGATTGGGCCTATAATACCCAAGCCCCACTGCTGAAAAGGGGAGTCTATCGAAACTAGTTGCAGTGGGAATGCTGGTTTCTGTATTCATCCAGATGCCTTTTGACAAATTACACACTTGCGGCATAAGGCATGAGCGTCTTTGAAAAGGGTAGGATAGTAATAACTTGATCTTAATACTTTGTGGGCGGTGGTGTCTCCACCAAAATTCCCACCAGCTTCCCCTGCATGTAACTCCAATAAGAATTTTCCTGCTTCATCTTTTTCAAGACGGTGCATAAGTATTCCATCGAAATTTTGGCGAAACAAAATATCGTTAATCAGCTGAAAAGAAGATGATTTTAATCTTAGTGCTCTCCTTTTTTGGGGATCAAGGTGACGAGGAGCTGATCTGTGTATAAGACAAAATTTAATGTCGTCATACCAGGGACTAGTAAGGTTTTATGCACAACATATTTGATTTTGATCGTGCTGATCTGGAATTAACATGTCAATTTCATTTTGTTGTCCTATAGCCGAATCAACAACCAACTTGCATAAACCTTGGCCTCTAACAATTTGTGCTGGGGTGATTTCTATGTCATATTCTTGTAAGGATGTGACCCAGTTTGCCCTTTTTTCACCTAGTTCTTTCTGTACTAGCAAATTTCTAACAGCAGGCTAAGGGACAATGACTTTCATCCTAGATTTCAACAGATAAGATCGAAAGTTTTTACTGCATTAAAAATAGCATAAGCTTGCTGATCTACTGCTGGGTAATTAAGTTCTTCTCCCCTGAAGGCTGAGCTCATAAAGGAAATTGGGACTTCATTGTTTTCAGCATTCTTTTGAGTTAGGACAACAGCGTAAGACCAGTCAGAGGAAAATGTGTAGAGAGTGAAGTCTTGTGAAAAATCAGGGCTCAATAGAGAAGGAGCGTCTATTATAGCCTTTTTTATTGAATCAAAAGCCTGACTTTCTAAAGGTCCCCAATGGTACTACACATCCTTTTTCATTAAGTTTTGTAATGGTCTCACCATTTCTGAAAAGCTGGGGACGAATCTCCTAACAAAGTTTATCTGTCCTAAGAAAGATTGCATGGGTTTTTTGACGAGGGAGGGGGCAGTTTTGAAATGACTTGGGTCCTTTCAGGGTCGATAATCATCCCTTCATTTGATACAATGAATCTGAGGAGATTACCTTGTTCTACTGCGAAGACAAATTTTTTAGGATTTAAAGAAATGTCGTACTTACGACATCACTGTAGAACAGATCTTAAATGAGCTAGATGATCTCATTTATTTTTTGAGAAGATAGTGATGTCATCTAGGTAAACTACTATAGATTGATTGATTAAGCCACGGAAAGCGATATCCATCGCCCTCTAAAAAGTGGCACCGACATTTATGAGCCCAAAGGGCATCTTTTTATAAATGTAGGTGCCCCATGGGGTACGGAAAGTAGTTTTGAGCTGGTCTGGGGGAGACATAAGGACTTGGTTATACCCTGAAAAACCATCCAGCAAGGATAATCTTTCAGAACTAGATATCTGTTGAAGGATCTGATCCATGGGAGGGACAAGGTAGTTGTCTTTATCAGATGCTCAATTGAGATTTCGGAAATCGACACATAGTCGGATTTCACCACTCTTCTTCCTCACAGGGACAAGATTAGAGACCCACTGTGTGTGCCTTACTGGGAAGATTATTTTAGCGTTCAAGAGTTTGTTTAATTCCTTCTTGACTGTTGGTTCGAGTTTTGGGTGCATCTTTCTTAACTTCTGTTGAAAAGGTTGGGTTTGGGGTTTAATGGGAATAATGTGTTGTATGATGTTAGGATCAAAGGTTTTTAGGTCGTCATATGTCCATGCAAAGACATCTTTGAATTCCTTAAACAACTTAATAAATGATACCTTTTCTTGCTCAGAACATCCCAACCCCAAATTGATGTACTGTGGGTTGTCTTTAGTTCCCAAATTTACTTTTTCATGTGTCAAGGAAGAACTATTTGTTTTACAATTCACTGATTTTATGAACTTATCGTGAAGATCATAAAATTTTTCTAATCTAACCACAACTTTCGGGATAGAGTTTATCATGTCTGATGTAGACTTTGGGGATTTTGTATCTGGTATTACCGTAAAATTGTGAAGGTTTTCATCATGAGTACCTTCGTCGATCACTGTGCCCTAGAAAGTCTCTTCCATGTGCAGAAAACTGATGATTTGTTGATCGTCATCAAAGACTCTCCAATTTGTGATGTTGTCTGGGATGGATGGTCTGAACAACAATTTGATAGAAAACGCATTCAGAGATAGGCCCTCTAAAGGAAAAAGTTTTGAGGCAACGTTAGCTAACAAATCAGCCTCAACATTATTCAATCTAGGAATAGAATTTATGTTAAACGCAGAAAACTTGTTCATAAAATTCCATACCTCAATCTAATAGCTTTTAAGGTGTAGAGATAAACAGTGGATAGAATTTTTTGCCTGTCTAACCACGATTTCTGAATCACCAAAGATAGTCAAATTCTGAATGTTCAAATCTAGTGCTTTTCTGAGACCTTACAGGAGTGCCTCGTATTTGGCTGTGTTGTTTGTGCATTCGAGTTCTAACAAGCAAGCAATCAAAGTCTTGTTACCTGTTGGATCGATGAGCATGCACCTTGCACCAGCTCCTTCCTTAGATTTTGACCCATCAAAGTATAGAGACCATATTTGATTTTTGTCAGGTGCATGTGGCCACTAAGAGAAGGTTGTCGACTGCATGCATGTCATAATTTCATATTGTTGTTTCGGGTCAGTAATGGTAGAAGTTTCAGCCACGAAATTGTTGAAAAAGGTGTCCATCCCCTGTATTTCAGGTGAATTTGCGGAAGCAGTGAATGGTTCAGTAGGATCATTTAAATCAGTTGCCGTGAACTTAAGATAATGCTCACGATTTACCTTGATTCTGTTAGGCTTCCCATTTTCAGGCAACCATAAGTGAGACCAATCTATTGCAAAATAGCCATGTAGTTGTTCAGACCAATCTCTACTTAAAAACAAACTATAAACTTATGGAATATCTATGACAATGATATCAATCACTTGATGGACTTTAGGATTAGATGATAATCTGATAAGCACATTTTTTAATTCGCCTATCACTTTAACACTAGTTCGATCAAGCTGAATAATTTTCAGGCTGGGCGGTTGAACTTCGGCATTAATTTTTTGACACACAGACCAAGGCATTACGTTAGATGATGCACCTAAATCTACCATACAGTTATGTACATTTCTATTGAAAATTTCAAAAGTCAACAAAAAGGGAGGGACATTTCTACGAGTATTAACAACAGAAGATTGTTGTTTTTTAATCGCAACCCCTGAAACTAGTTTATCTACATTTGTTACACTTTTTACAGTAAGGTCTCTTTTATCATGAAGCTTGGATGTCGTTTTGGCAGAGACCTTTTGAAGTGTTTTGGGGTTGTTTTCAACAATATTATTGTTGTTTGGATTGCTGTTTTTGCTGTTTTGATTGCTATTTTTTCCATTTTCTGCAATATTCTGCAACATCTTTTGCAGAAGAAAAGGGAATTTTAATAATCTGTAAATAGAAATGTTAGCCCTAAGTTTTTTTAGATTCTCAATCAAATCATAATCTAAACTTAGGGCTGCTGAATTCTATTTAGTCTCAATTGGTTTAGACAGTTTTGGAGGTGCATTAGTTACAATTTCAGAAGAAGACTTATTTGTTGTCTTGCTCCTGGTATTTTAAGGATGCACTGTTTTGAAATTAGCTTGAAAAATGCTATCCGAAAAATGTCCGAAAATGTTTTGAGAGGATTCATCTTCTTCTACTATCTCTTGTTCAGCTACTTCTTCAGGAATCTCAGGAGGAATCAAGTTGTCATGTGCTTCTAGAATCGTTTGAATAGAAAATTGTAAGCTCTCTAGGTTTAAGCCTTCAGAATTTGTGTTAGGCTGGTTTGTGGGAAAAGGCTTTCTAAAAGGGGGTTTGTAGGGCCCTTTGCTTGAAGAAGCTTCTTCAGCCGACCTTTTTAAATCTATAACTTGATTAGATAACTTGTGAACGACCTTCTGTAAGTTTTCTAAATCCGAACTATCTGGTTGAGTTTCGTTTTGGGGAGGTCTGGGAAGGATTTCGATCTTCTTCTTGGAGGATGAAATAGTCTCTGCCTCGTTACAGGTATTATATTTTAGGATGAGAATATCTTTCTCGATTTGACTTGCTTCTTCGAAGGCTTATAACATTGTGTCTTTTTTGGACCCTTTTACCCAAATGGCTATGTTCTGATGTAAGGCTTTTGTGTAGTATGTGACGATAAGATTTTCGGCAGGCATCGAATCCGTGGGGATTTGGTTCTTTAATGTCAGGAACCTTTGATCAAAGTCTTTTATATTTTCTTTAGGGTTCATCTTCAAACTAGAGAGTTCCATGACCAGAACTTCAAGAGATTTGTCATCTCCGAATTTCTCAAGGAAACAAGATTCGAATTTATCCCATGACACGATGGTGTGGGGTTGTTGGGAAAAGTACCAGGTAGAGGCATTGACTTCAAAGGTGTAGGGAAAAATCCTACATACTACGTCTTCATGTTTGACACTATGGAGCCTAATGGTTAGCATGAATTTTTTGATATGATCTTCAACAATCTTCTTGGAGTCTGGGTCAAATTTAGGGAGCCATTTCTCCAGGTGTTTAGGTAAAGGATGATGGGGCCTGGGTATGGCCACTGCATCTTGGTTGAGCCAGGGTCTGGTGGGATTGTTCAGATTTTCCATAGGTGTGGGTGGTGCCGAAGGCTGAGATGAGGAACTGCCTTCATCTCAGGATTCTTCTCTAGAAGAAGAAGGAGATGAAGGGGGTGGTGATGGTGGAATACCAAATCATCTT
Organism: Picea mariana; assembly: GCA_032191745.1. Taxonomy (NCBI): domain Eukaryota; kingdom Viridiplantae; phylum Streptophyta; class Pinopsida; order Pinales; family Pinaceae; genus Picea; species Picea mariana. Next base: position 35,659 of record JASDQU010101588.1, on the reverse strand, counting down.
GCTACAGGATTGAGAATATGATCTGGATCCATAGGATTTAAGATAAGATCAGTACCTCCAAGTTGTTCCCTAATATCAGAGAAGTCTAATGGTTGGTTCAAAGGCCAGCCTGGTTGTCTGATACGGGCAAAGGTGATGATGCACGCTCCCTCCACAACCCACAGGTCGGAAGGTCCACGTCAACATAGGATATTTCCCTTTACACTGGACTAAAGAGCTTCATAATGGATCTTTTATTTCCCTTTCGGGAAATCTGCACCCACAGTCAATTTCAAGAATTCCCCTCTTTTTCTTCGGGAAATCGGACTTCACACTTTCACAAATCCATTGGTCACGTGCTCGTCTCTCAGATCTCCGAAAATCGAAAACAGTCAACGCTGACCCTTCCTCTTCCTCTTTCAGACTTTTCCCTATCGTGATTTCAGTAGTCTAGGTATCCAACAACTTGTTCCCGTGATTCCTGAAACCCGATGTTCCGAAATTCTGACACGCTCACAAGGTTGGCTTTTCAACACCCCTTTACTCCATCGGGACTTCAGATTTCACGATATCGTGAATCCTAATGCAAAGAATTCGAAACTTCACTCCCCGAAACTCCGATATGATCAACGGAGTTGACTCCGTGTCAGTAGTGTGCCACCTATCCATTCGCTGACTCCTCTATGGCCCACACAAATCCTTTTATCTTTTCAGGACTTTGTGGTTCATGATTTTGTGATTCTCGTTGCAAAGGTTACGGGATTTCAATCTATAAAAACCCGATATAGAAATCCACATGTAAATCCAACGACCCTTGTGGCTTGGATCTACGGTCCTACTCCTCTTGAGCTTAGAACCTTTCAGGAATACTCACCATATCTCCCATGTTCCTCCATGAGATCTAACGGCCCACGGGACTTCGCGAATTCACTTAGGAGAATTTCGACCGTCCGTCCTTCCTCTGAGAACTCGTCCTCCTGTGGTCCGACGTCGCTATGCCTTCCTTTGTCTCCTTTGAAGGTTCAAATCCCTCTGAAATTTCCCATGACTTAGCATCTCCCAGAAAAACCCTTGCACACACTCCTTGCGACAGACTTTCAAGCACTTCCAAGTGTTGAAATCCTTCGACTCTGCGCACACTTGCAGCAACAGTCCCTCAATACTTCAATCAGATCCACAACCCTAAGACTTCGCTCAGCCTTCGCACTCCTTGCACGACTCCTGTGCCCAACTGCACTTTTCTGGAAATGAGAACAAAAGCTTCCTCTCCTGAGATTTTAGAGAAAAACCTTTGAACACCTTGTCGACGCACTCCTTGCAGACAATTCAACTGCACTCCTTGCAGGAACTCTTGCTCAGATAGAGAAAGAATTGAAACTCATTCCTCTCCTCTTTCCTCTCAGATTTCAAACATTCAACAAGAAATCATTCATACATAGCATAAAATCAATTTCATGATATAAAGAGTAAAACATTCATGAGCATAACATTCAAAGATGCATACAAAGAGAATATATGAACACCATGAGTCTGAATCACAACTTTCTTGTATTAATTCAGAACTTCTGTACATGGAGTCTACTACACATATCTCTGCTTCTCTTCTCTTCTCATAATCATGCTAATGTTACAATACACAATGAGGGTGTCTATATCCCATTTCCCTCTTGCGCTCTAAAACTGTCTAATCTACACATTCAATTCTACCTACTTGCATTAACTACCATAAATGCCTTCTATCTACTAAGGATGAGAGCGGATCGCTCAAGGTCCGTTTACATTATACAAGTGTGTATTCATTTAATTATTTCATTTAAGGTTCTAAAACATTCTCAAAATTTGTGTTGGGCGCTTGTCCAGCTGTCCGTTGTCTTCGCGTTGGCTCGCTTGAGTTGCTCCTGCATCATACTCCCTCGCTTGAAAATTTTCATGGGATCCTATCCATGAGCTCACGCATGGTCTGTCCATGCCTCTGGATCTCTGCTTTGCTCTCCCAGCTGGCATCTTCAACTGGATGGTTCTTCCATTTGATCATATACTCAAAGTATTGCTTTCGCCCGGTCTTCTTGCTCACTCTTTTACCCAGTATGCGCTCCATATGCGGCTTATCTGCAACTGGCATCTGCTTTGTCCATTGGATTACTGGTTGTTCATTTCCTGTCCCTACTTCCTTAGCTTTATATGGGTACAAATTTGAGATATTGAATATTGGAGAAATTTCGATCCCATCAGGTAATTCAATCTCGTAAGCATTCGCCCCAAATTTCTTCAAGACCCTACATGGTCCGATTTTATTCATCTTTAGCTTATTATATGTTCCTCTCAAGAACCTTTCCTTTCTCAAATGTGCCAGAATCAAGTCACCAACCTCAAATTGAAGTTGTCTCTTATGCTGATCTTCTCTATGCTTGTACTTCTGGTTCAAATTCTGCAGTCTCTCCTTCACCTGGCTGTGAAGTTCCTTCATCGCCTCTACGAAATTTTATGCACTAGCGCTCCTAGTTGAAATATGTTCTGAATCTCTCAATTCAAAAATTCCCCTCGGCTGCATGCCATAGACAATCTGGAATGGACTCTTCCCTATGCTTATGTTAACTGAGTCGTTATAAGCAAATTATGTCTGTGGTAATATGTTTTCCCACTCGCTGTGGTTTTCTGTCACCAAGCTTCTTAGCAAGTCTCCCAGACTTATGTTCACCACTTCTGTCTGTCCATCCATCTGAGGATGATAAGTTGAACTAAATGACAAGTTAGTTCCCAGCTTCTTCCATAATTCCTCCAAAAGTGTCCTATGAACTTAGTGTCTCGATCCAAAACTATACTTCTTGGTAAGCCATGAAGTCAAATGACTTCTTTGAAAAATAGATTCGCAATGTGAGTTGCGTCACTGGTTTTATGACATGGAATGAAGTGTGCCATCTTGGAAAATCTATCCACCACCACAAAGATTGAGTCAAAACCTCTTTATGTTCTTGGCAACCCCAATATGAAATCCATGCTGATTGCATCCAACGACCTTTCTGGTATGGGCAATGGTTGATAAAACCCCGCATTCTGTCTTCTTCCCTTTGAATGTTGACAAATCTTGCATCTATCCATGAATCTCTTGACGTCTGCTCGCATTCCTGGCCAAAAATATGACTCATTCAATTTTGTGAATGTCTTGTCGTGACCAAAGTGCCCTGCCAATCCTCCACTATTCTTCTCCTTCAGCAAATTCTCCCTCATGGAGCATTTCAGAATACACAATTGATTACCTTTAAATAGTAATCCTTCCTGAATCATGTATTCTTCCCATTGGCTTCTATCTCTGAGAATTGGATTCTCAGCTGCTTCATATGCTTCCTTGAAATTCTGATCACCTTGGTACATGTTCTTGAGGTCATCAAAACCCAACGTTTTGACTCTGAACTCCTACAACAGCAAACACTTCCTGCTCAAAGCATCAACAACTTTGTTAGCAGTACCCGAAATATGTTTAATCAAAAAAGTAAAATTCTGCATGTACTCAACCCATTTAACATGTCTCTGATTCAACTTTTCCTGTTGAGTCATAAAATGCAATGCATGATTGTCACTGTACAAGACAAACTCTTTTGGGATCAAGTAATGTCTCCATTTCTTCAATGCCTGGATAATAGCATAAAACTCCTTATCGTAAGTGGAGTACTTCACTTTCGCTTCATTCATCTTCTCACAGAAGTATGCTACCGGCCTGTCATCTTGAATCAAGACTACCCCTATTGCAAACCCACTTGCATGGCATTTCACTTGAAATGATTTTTGGAAATCCGACAACACCAAGATTGGTTGTTCCGTAATATTGCTCTTCAACAGATTAAAACTCTTCTCAGCCTTTTCTGTCCAGTCAAAAGACTTATGTCTTTTCTTCACTGTGTCCATCATCGATGCACTAATTGCACTAAAATTCCTAATGAATTTTCGATAGAAACTAGCCAATCCGTGAAAACTTCTCACCTCAAAGATATTCTTCGGTGATGGCCAATTCTTAATTACCTCCACCTTATCTGGGTCCATTCTCAACTCATCTGTAGAAATAACAAACCCA
>JASDQU010101587.1:383258-397434 GCA_032191745.1 Picea mariana | reverse complement strand
GGAAGGTCGCACCTTCTGACATCTCCCAAGAAATAAACACAATGAGGATTAGGAGCCAGCTAAAGTGGAACTCGTATCCCTAATCATGTGCTTCATGGTAGTCTAATTCTAGCTAATTAACTAGGTACTTTACCCAGTTCATCTGTAGGCCTTCCACACATTTCCCTGTGAGGTCAATGACAAACCATGTGACCTGCGTGGGTCTGTTCTTCCTTACTAGATTTCCTGCAATTAATTTTCATGCTAGGTGTACTGTGCCATTATGGATGGAAGCTACCTTGTAGCCTCGCGTCCCCTTCTCAACATCGTCGTAGGTATCCTTTATCTTCTGTGCTAATGCACGATCTATGGCTTTCCCCAGATAGAAGTTCTGTGGGTCGGGTCCTTGCATACTTAATCTGGTGATCCTATGGATCAACATCAGATTGACTGTGATATGCCTGTCTATCCATAAGTAGCCTCCATGGTAACATGAGAGCAGGAGCTTAACACATGCATTAACCTCCTGGTTCCTTACAAAGTGTGGGATTTTCATTACATTCAATAGGATGGACTGCACGAGGTTCATCGTCCACGGATGGGGTATTATTTTTGAGTTCTTCCCCTCCATCTTGGTCAAGTACTTATACTTGGCGAGCATATTATGGTTCTTGTGGTCTCCTAGGTTGAAGTCATTGAACTTCAACATTGTGATCTTGTTCTGCTGCCCTCTAAATGTGTGTATCCCCTTCGGGAGGTACGCATTAACCATGGTGTAATAAAAATATCTTGGCACACTATTTTGACTCACTGCACCAGCCAGAGGTAGGATGTATTCGGGTAAGATGGTCGGGATTAGCTTCACATTTTCTAGGTCATCTCTGTACTTGGTTCTCTTTTCTGTGATGACTCGGGATGGTCTGAATCCGTGAGAGGTCGACGGAGAGGCTTTTAATCCTCTCATCGATGATACGTGTACACCCACAGATAGAGACATTACTCTTTCATTCATGAGGTCGATGAGTACCTCCTTCACAGACTCTTTGACTACTCTAAGTTCTTTCGACATACACACTCGTGGTTGAATATCTCGGGTTTGAAGAGTAACTACTCAATGAAATGGGATGGATAGTAATAGTTCGATGATCATTGCACAAAATCGACTGAGTTGTGGGCTTAGATAATCACATTTGGAAAAATTGTTCTCGGTGCAAGTCTTGACGGTTATAGTGGATAACTAGGTAACGAATCTCTCCAATGGACGAGAAGCCTTCATTAATTCAATTATGTTCATTATGGCGCAGTCCCAATGGTCTGATGGTGAGATTTCTGAACATAAATGTCATTCTACCCGTTCGGTGCGTCAGTCTAATGGTTATACTATTTCCAAAGGATAATTGCTTCTCCATGGCAAAGTGCCATGTGGCATTTTTCTGCTATCTCGATGAAGTTCCAGTTTTGAAAATTATCCTTCTGCAAAGTTCCCTCTGGAACCTTCTGTAACTTTTCTATCTTTGATCTCTTCTTACTTATTTTTCTAGCCTTCTTTCCAGTGAGCTTTGTCTCAGTATTCCTCTTTCCATTCTGATTCTTATCTCCTCTTGGCATAGTAACTTCATGTTATTGAGATTCTTTCCTAGGATTCAGGGGCAATAATTCTTCTCTATCAAGGGTAGATGCTTCAGTCTTCTATGAGTCTTCTTGTGTTCTTTCAACTTCAACATCCAATTTTATGGTTCTAAATAGATTTGATATTTTCTCTTGTTCTTCAATCAAGTGTGTGATCCTCCTAGTCATGAAATCTTTTAATTATTTTTTCTTCTTCTCTAAGACTTCTTCTTCTTTCCTTCTGGCCTGATCCCTTTCAATCCAAGGTTTTCCTAGTAATATAGAAAATGAGGCACTGTTCTCAATAAATTTAACAACCTCAAAATCTTCTTCTGTCGAAGTTCGATGAGCACTCATAGATATCTGGGTAAGTCCTCCACAAAGGGTTATCATCTTTTCTCTAAACAATCCTATTCCCCCCAATGAAGGAATCATAACAGACTTTCCTAAAGTTTCCCAAGTTCTTTATGTCATCATATTCACCTATGTTTCTTCATCCAGAACACAGTCAATGTCGAGGTCTCCTATTCTTTCTTCTATGTACTCTTTATCTTTGAAGATCTCTAATAAGTTGATATTTCGGTGGTTATTCAAGGTTTCTTTCATTTGTAGAAATACAGTTTTTGATTCTTTCTAGAGTTCCACCATGGTCTTAATGTCTTGACCTTTCTCATGGTCTTCTTGTCTCATATTCATTCTTTCAATTTTAGCAATCATTCTAGGGCAATCCAAAACTTCATGATCCATAGCTTTACAACAAAGACAACTAGGTCTTTTATCAGGGCATTCCTTAGCAATATGTCCCGGTCTTTTTCAATTGTAACAAAGAGTTAATCCTCTCTTTCTCTTAAATGATCCCCATCCTTTCTTGTATTGCGCACTAGGATCATGGTAGCTAACCTGCAAAAAATTATTTCTAGGATCCTACATCCATTTGTTAGTCCAAACATTCTTTCTATGCATAGGTTTAACATATATTTCACTATTCTTATCAGATCTACTCATATCAAATGTTCTTTCTTATATCTGTTCCCTAGTTTTCAGGCTAGGAAAAAATTTATCAAACATACCTAGATCCATATTCTTGAAACAAAAATTTCCACTTATCTTACTTTTAGCAGAGCATAAAGCTTCCAGATCTAAAACTTTTCACTATTCTTACCTCTATCAAAGCACAAAGCGTTCAGATCTGTCCTCTTTTATTTAGATCTTCCTCCTTCCTTAGCAGAGAGCTTCGCAAGTCAAGCAACATATCTAAACATAGAGCTTATTCTTCCTTAGTTCCTAGAAATCACAGTTTTAGGTTAGATCTTCGCACAAAGATTCTTCTTCCTCAGTTCCCAGCAATCACAGTTTCAGGTCCTGGCAACAGAACCATTTGTTGGCATAGGGGAAAACCCAAGGTTCAACGCTACAACAATGCAACAAAACCCTAACTAGCAACCCTTTCGGCAACACCTGCGAAGAAGATGAAGTCTCACCTGAGGTAGAAGCAGGGGTGGTTGCAGGAATCCAGTGTCTATAACCTTAGCTGGGACACAGATCTATGATTGTAACACCTTAAAAGAGCACTTAGTTATTACAGTTCGTTAATATTCAGCGTATTTCACAGCGCAACTAAACCCTAACAACAGATCGGTGCAGTATTCACATAGATCCAATAGATTCAAGCACTGAGCATACAAATAGAGATCAGATCTAGCATTCATTCACATTATTCAGCACTAAACTATCATATCAGATTCATCTATCATCTAACATCGCACTAAGCATTGAATCAAATAAACAAAAGAACAACCAAAAGAACAAAGAATTCACAACCCAGGGTATACGTGGTTCACCCCCACCCTAGGGCTACGTCCACCAACTCTTCATCTTCTTTATTACCTTCTTTCAATCTTCTTACATGAACAAAGCCTCAAAATCAACTCTGCAGAGGAAAGGAGATCTGTGCACCTTGATAGATCCTCCTTCCTTGAGTTATAGCACAAAGCCTTCCACAGTCTCTTACAATCACTTGCACTTATCTCTGCAAGTCTCACACAGTATGCACAAAGCAATTAACACTCAACACTTAGCACACTTGGAACAGGCTAGTCACTACTAGTCACTATTGACACTACTTCTTACATCACCTAGACTTCTATTTATACATTACAAAATAGGCCTAAGCATGGGTAAACCCATGGCCCAACATCCCCATACCCATTACATAAGCCCAAAACCCAAAAAGGCCTTAAAAATGGGCCGAGATCCCACGATCTCTTATTTGTCTTGCGCTCCGCCTTTGACAGCCTGTCGAAGTCCCAAAAATAGGTCAAACATGACCAAGGATCCTCAAAACTTGGTCAAGGGCCAACACTTGGTGAAGCAATGAGCAATTTAGTTGCTCGAGGGAATTGGATCAGATTGCGTAACTCGAGAATAAAAGGACATTGATTAGTGGGGTGTCCCTCTCTTTCATAGAGTGTGCAAGGAGGTTGAACTCAGGGAGGAAGTGGAGCAATGGACTCTTTCTTCTTCCATCTTCCCCCAGCCGTAGCGGTGGCACTGGTGATTGGGGGTGAGGGTGGTGTGGCTGGAGTTAGTACTAGAATCTGCATCAGGATTCCTTCTGATTGGGGAGGGAGGGATGACTGAGGAACCATCGCGGGTGGGTGTAGATACCATATCGAAATGGCAAGAACAATGTTGGGAAGGGTAAGCGTTGCGGCTACCTAAAAATATTGTACTCCCAGTGGAGGGTAGAAGAAGGGAATTTGAGTAATGGCTTGGGGGATTGTTTCCCAAACCTGGATTTTCCCTTAGGGAAGGGTGAAATAGGGGATACATGGTGTCATAGGGTTCTCAGGTAATTCATGTGGGAGATTCTTCAAATGGTGGGACATTAAGGGATGGAGAAGACTTAGTGGGAGGAATGGTATCTCCAATTTCAGTTCCATTAGAAGATATGACACACACTTGTGTTGAGGGGTGTATGAGCAGTGGTGCTCCATGGTATGCCCTCAGCAAGGATGGGTCTTTGAAAATTTCGGGGCACATATCCATGAGTGGATATGCGTCGGAACTAGTGTGGACGAGAGGTAAGATGTTATCGATGTTGGAGGAGTGGTTAGGCTCTTAATGTGAAACTTGGTCGATGGTGATGATCTTCCCATTGTGGGGGAACATCATCATTCAAAACACATAAGAGGCCACTACCTTCATAGTGTACATGTAGCTACATCCCAAAAAGATGTTTTAATTGAGTGGGGCATCGATAAAATCAATGTCGATAAGGATGGTTTTTACCCCGAGTTCGATGGGGACATTTTAAAAGATCCCTTCAGGGGAAGATGGTCGACCATCATAAGATTTTAAAGTGATGGCGGATGGTATTAGCTTAGGAGAGCCAAGTTTTTTCCATACAATTTTGTACATGATTCATGTGGATGCATCTTCATCAAATATACACCAATGAACCGTGATGTTCTTAATCTTGATTGGTATCTAGAAAGATACCAAAGTGGGGAGACAAGGTTCCCCACAATCTAGATCAAATGTGATGAGTCTAGTATCAATTGGGTAGACTTCCCCCAAGGCGGAAAGAAAGAATTTCCATTGAGTTGGAAAAGTTTGCAAGACTTCCAATACAGACATCGTTGTAAGATATTGATTCAAGTCATCGACCAGACTGTAATTGTGTGTCACCCTAGCCTGAGGGTTGTTGACATTCTGTCGTAATGCGATGTGAGGGATACAGATGGGGGGTTAAGTGTTAGGGTGTGGAATCATCAAGGGTTGTTTGGTTGTAGCTAGAGTTTATTTTGAGGTGGTGGGGGTAGATTTAGGGGGTGTGTTGTATTTATGACCACACGTTTGCAAAAGAATTTCTTCTTCGCTAGCAAGGAGTATATTGTGATCCACCGGATTTCCAATGTTTTGATACTGTCCTATTTGTGGTGGGGTAGGATGCATTTCCTGTTGGGTATTCATCACACATTGGTGTGGAATAGTGTTTTGCAACATGGTCGGGGGTGATTGTTGAAAATAATGTTGTGGGGCCTTCTAAGGGGCAGGCGACACTAGAGGATGTGGCACATTCATGGAATCTTTCATCCATTTGAAGTCGACAATTTGGGGGCAATAGTGAGTGTAATGGCCATGCTCACTACAAAGAGCATAAGGGAAGTTTGTCTAGAGGTTGTTATTGTTGTTCCTCCCTTGGCATTTTTTTTTATTGTCCCCTTGGGGGTTTTGGTTACCCTGATTCTAGTTTCCCCCAATAGGTTGGTTTTGTTGGGGGTTATTTCCTCTTGGTCCTGGGTTATTATTGTTTCAGTTTTTCCCTTTATTTTTGGCATTATTCAAATGATGGGTTATATTTTCCGTATTCAACTGTTAAAAAGTATGAAATTGTTGAATGGGAGAGGGATGAACAAAGTTAACACCTGTGTGTGGTTGTCCATGTGGAGGAGCAACTGGCTGTGGAGGACCAGAAAATGGGAAATACAGATTTTTTTGTGGCAATGATCCATAGGGTGTATAGGAAGGCATAGAGCTTTCACTAGTGCCCAGGTTATAAGCTGAGGTAGAAGGGGTACCTGAACTTGGTTGAGAAGTCGGGCGCATGATGGGTGCCGACAAGGGTCCACTCATGGGTGGAGGGAAAGCAACAAGATACAGTTGTTGGTAAAGGGGAGGAGGGTAATAATATGACCCTCCATATATCAGCCGATATTGGGGTGTACCATACATAGGTGGTGGTTTGATATACAAATTGTGCTATGTTGTGGTACCAATCAATCCATCTACCGCGTGAGAAATCCCAGGTTTGTCTTGGCCGAATGGTATGAGTCACGGTGCATCAGGTATTACCATGTATAAGTAACTTGACTGAGCATAAATGAGGTCGTACTGTTGAGCCTTACTGTTGGATTCCTCTTCGGTTTGGGGGAAGGTGGATGCCACATCTTTGGCAAGGATAGAGGCGAGTGATTTGAGAAACCAATCGAGACGTTTTTATTTAGTGGTTTCTTCTTTGCATAAACTACGTCGTTGATGCCATTCATGAATGTGGTCGAAAATGTGTGTATCCAAGATTTGTTTTCACTCAAAGAGAAGTTCTAGACCAGTGTGATGACGAAATCGTAGTTGAAAGAAGGAAAAAAATGCTTTGGCCAAGTATTCAAAAGTTCTGTGGGTCCCTAATTTTTTGTCCACATACCATTTGGCTGATGGACCAGTGAGTGTGCAATGAATTAACCTTAAGCGGATGGAGTCATCCATGATGTTGTTTGAAGAGAACCATAAGTGGAAGGTCATGACATGGTTGGTGGGATCTTCCCCCGATTTTCCTTCAAATTTGGGAATGTCTGAAGGTAGTTTGGTAGGCATATTGGGCCATGTGGGGTCATGAAATATAGGGTCATTTGTGATTTTACTCAAATCAGGGATGTTGAGGGATGCCAAATATGTTATGGGGGGTGGTGGTGGAGGATTAGTTCCAGCCATGGTGTGAGTAGGTAGTGGACCTGACCCTTGAGGGGGGTTTGGTGGGGTTGTACTTCTCCCTTGGGAAGAAGTTTTCCCTCCACCTCCTTGTGAAGGAGAGCTAGTGGATGGATGGCCTTGGGAATTGGACCCAAGTAAGGTGGAACCAAACAAAGTTGATCCCAAAATAGTGGCACTCACAAGTGTGCTAGATGGTTGAGCTGGTGAGTTGGCAAGACTAGGAAATCCTCCTAGAATAAGAGGGAGATTTTGCAAGAATTTGGAATGACGGGTATTCTATGGGTCCCCTATGATGTCCGACTAGCAAAATGAATATGTGAAAATGGTGATGAGATAAATAAATGAAGAGACTTGTATAATTTGGACCTTCACAATATATTTCACAATCACATGTAATCAAATGAGCATCATACATAAATCAACTGTAAATAAGCATACATGTGGGTAGGTGGATTTTTTTCGCATGGGAGAACAAAGAAAACAAATGCTGGTGTCCTAAAAAGACGTAATGTCCTTCCTCTCAAAATAGCACTGTACCTTCCAAGAGCACTCAACGGTGGGGTCTGAAGCCACTGGAAGAGGAACTAGTGAAAGATGAAACAATCATCTATAATGAGGGGTAGAGGGTGCATATCTCGAAAGAGTTGGCGATATTTCCCAATAGCCACAAAAAATTTGATCAAGGTGCAATTGCAGCCCACAATTGCCACCTAAGTAGATGTCTTAATTTTGGCCACTAGGTACCTTGGTCAAAGTGTGACATTTAGATTTTCGGCCTCAAAAATGGGTCATGGGCTGGATCCCTTCCAAGAGTTGGGTGAATCAAGGGGGGACACATAGAAAAACCGAACCTCGACCTTCGACCCTTCATGGGTATCTCCCTGACTTATGGTGTTAGGAACACTTGACTTGGAGGATTTTAAAGTTCCCTATTTGTCAACTTTTAATTTTTGAAAATGTGAGAACCATATAACGGGGGGTTATTTGGATGCCTACCCACGAGATCCTACCTAGAATAAAAAAATTCTTTTGGCACCTCCCGTGGAGGAAACCTTAGTGCATTTTTAGAACAATTTTATATGTGGTTGGTTGAGAGATTGGGGATGTGAGCCAATCCCTTTTGAATTAAGTGGGTGTGAATAATTTCTTCAAGAAATAGTGGGATGTTTTGGAATTCCTTTGGAGAATACCTACTTCAACCTCCACAATTCAAGATGAAATTATGTGAGTGAGAAGTGACTTTGTGTGTGAGAAAGTGATAAAAAGTGCCAAATTTTAATAAGTTAGGTGTCAATTTGCAACATGTGGACTTCCTGTGGTCCTTACAAATCTTGATTACCTATCTTACTAGATGTCATTGGTACAACCTTGCGGAATTTTAAAATCCCTAAAAAACTAGCATGTGGACATATGGGTCCTTACCAATCCTTTAAACTCCCCAATGTGATTTATACTAAGAAAGATTCAAAAAACTATCCTATATTGTAAGCATGTGGGCATGTATGGGCCCGTTACTTTGATCTTTAAGCTCTCCTAGTGATGTAAACTAAGAAAGTAATTTCAAAAACTATCCTAATTTTGCAACATGTGGGCATGTATGGGCCCTTACAAATTTAAGATGATTTTCAAAAGAAGCTAAGAGGAACTCTATGGGGGTTTTTTCCTCTCCTAAATATTTTTTTAAGGGAGATTAAATGTCCCCTTAACCACCTTTATTATTCTCAAGATCGCTCTATGGTGCGAGAGAAGAGCATACTCAATCATTAAAGTGGATTTCTGGTCCCAATGCAAGTGTTTTTATATGTGATAGCAAAGAACCTCAACTTAACTTTTACATTCAAACAAACCATCCATGTGGAAACTCAAAGAAAAAAGAGAAGAAATATGGTTCTTTTTACCCCCCAAGTGCCTATGTTTGACTAACCTTTCATGTGGGAAAGGAATCTAAGTGTAGTGCATTTACAATTTGCATAAAAGCAATATTTTGAAGGCTAGGGGCCTTTAAATGATCACCAAAAATGCTTACAATTTTGAAACTCTAGACAGGTGCGCAGGTTACAGTTCAGATAGATGCATAGTGGGTGCACAATGCGTAGAATGTGCAAAGAATAGAAGACCTTTTGGTGCACAGTGCGCAGAGAAATGAAGTGTTGTTGGCGCACAATGCTCATAATGCGCGTCTATGGGCTGAAATACTTGCGCACGTTCTGATACGTGTCGAGGGGGGGGGATTTTGAATGAAATTATCCTCCTCCAGCTCCAAACTTAGCTCTTGATAGGTAAGGCTAGGCTGGTTATGGTTCCTTCAATAAAAATGGGTCAAAAAGAAGTGCGCTAAAATCCCGAATAGGGAGAAAATTGATACCTTATTCCCTAGTATGGTCGCCAATCTGTTGTGTCAGTTTCATCACTTGGGTGAGAAAAAAAAGGGCACTTACAAGTCTAGTTTGGCCTACTAGACAAGACAAATGTTAGTGCACGAGTTGGATAATCCAATCACATGAAATAAACAAGAAAATAAACTAAAAACAACTAAGGAAATAAAACTAGAATGCATAAGAAACTTTGAACCAAAATTAACCAACCAAATGACCAAGATTATGCCACCAATGGATAACTATATTAGTTGGAAAAACACCATAGAGAAAGGAGGACTTATGGATTCCCTCTTCCTCCTTGGGAGGGTTCTTGAGTTCCCTATTGGAGAGATCTTCTTAAAATGATAAGAAATAAATCAAATGGTGAAGAAATCCAAGCCTATTCCCTCAATAGGTGAGTGGAATAGCTTATTGGAATGTTGCTAGAATGCTCCAAGAAGAAAAGAGGATTATTGAAGGAGGATTGAGGCAGCATAACAATACTATGATATTCTTTAATTCTTAGTGCATCCATGGCCTCCATTTATAGCATGTCTTTGAGGAAATATCCAACTGGTTCTTAGTGTGAATAAGCGGCCCTTTAGGGCACCCTTTGGTCTTTGACCAGCCCCCCATTCAGATTCAGCTCGGATTTGAGGGTCAAATCAAGTTGGGAGCTGATCCATAAGTGGTTGAGGGGTCGACAAGAACCATAAATGTGCCATTCACAGGAGTGTGTGGATTTTCTCGTGCATAACCACACATGTGGCGCATCGTGCACTCTATGGGATTTTTTGTCCCATGCATTGTGCGCATGCTTCCTTTAGTGGTTCAACGCATGTCAATTTTTTTCCAGTTATATAGTTTTTTCCTCTTGGAAATGCATTTTTGGTGCTGCAGGTGAACTAATAGGTGTTTGGCAGTGATGTATTTCTGTAACCACTTGCATGAAAATTTGTGGATGAAATTCCAGTGATAACAGTCACTCTGAGAGAGGAGGAAGTTCCCGAGGAAGACAAAGTGGTGGTAGAAACTCTTTTCCTAGAGGAAGAGGAAGAGGTAGAGGAGGAGAAGTAAAGTGTTATGTCTTTGGAAAGGCAAGACACATGTCTTGGGAATGTCCTGAGAGAAAGAAAGAAGGAGGTGAAGCTCAAATTTCAGAATCATAGAGGCAATATGTAGAGGCGAAAGGCGCAGAAGATGGGAGATCTTTGATGATGAAGAAATTTCCCTTCAAACTAGAGCCAGAGGTTTAAAATCTAGTGCAGAGGAAGAATTTGTTCAGGACAACTTGCAAGACTAAAGACAGACTTTGCAAGGTGATCATTGATAGTGGGAGAATTGATAATTTAGTATCCACAAAGATGGTGGAGAAGTTAGAGTTGGGGACGACTGCACATCTGATGTCGTATAATGTCTCCTGGTTGCAGAAGGTTCATCGCGTAACAGTCACTAAGCAATGCCTAGTTCAATTTAAAATAGGAGGATATAGAGATGAAATTATGTGTGATGTGATTCTGATGGATCTATGTCATCTTTTGTTGGGAATACCATGGAAGTATGACAAGAATGTCATTCATGATGGGAGAATAAATACTTATAACTTGGAGAAGAATGGTAGGACACACATGTTGCTTCCAATTGAGGAGAAGAAAGTGAAAGAAGAAGCCAGCACAAGCATACTTCTCATGGGTGGGAAGGAACTCCTGAGTGACGTTAAGAAGAAACATGAGATGCAATTTTCAGTGGTGAGGAAGCCAAAATTTATCCTTACACGTACTTCTATGGAGGATCTTCCTGAGGAAATTTAGAAGCTATTGGAAAATTTGGCTAACATAGTAGTGGATGAGTTGTCGAGCTCATTTCCACCTATCAGAAGTATCAACCATCACATTGACATGATACTAGGAGAAAGTATGTCCAACAAAGAAACGTACATATTGACACCTCAAGAGAATGATGAGGTAAAAAGACAAGTTCAAGATCTGTTAGACAAAGGTTTCATTAAGGAAAGCTTGATTCCATGCATAGTACCAACTGTATTGAGTCCGAAGAAGGATGGAGGATGGAGAATGTGTATAGACTCAAAGGTCATAAATAAGATCACCATTAGGTACATATTTCCATTGCCAAGGATGGATGACTTAATGGATTGTTTAAGTGGAGAGAACTATTTTTCAAAGATAGATTTGAAAAGTGGATATCACCAGAAAAGGATGAGGGAAGGTGATGATTGGAAAAAAGCCTTCAAGACAAATAAGGGATTGTATGAATGGCTTGTTATGTCGTTTGGCTTAAAAAATTCCTCGAGTACTTTTATGAGATTGATGAATGAAGTGTTGAAATATTTTATTGACAAGTTTCTGATCATACATCTAGATGATATACTAGTCTTTAGTAAAATGTAATAAGAGCATTCGAGGCACTTAGAATTAGTGATGAGGAGGTTGTAGCAGGAGAAGTTGCTGATAAATTTAAATAAATCCTCTTTCATGAAGACATAACTCATTTACTTGGGTTTTGTGATCTCTTCGAATGAATTGAAGATGGATCCCGAAAAAGTGAAAGCAATCAAAGAGTGGTCGTCTCCAAGGAGTATATTTGAGGTGAGAAGCTTCCATGGATTATCAAGTTTCTACCAGAAGTTCATCAGAAATTTTAGTGAGATCGGTGCACAAATGATGGATACAGTGAAGAAAAGACATAAGTATTTCAAATGGATAGAAGAGACTGAGAAGAGCTTCAACATATTGAAGGAGAAGATAACAAAACAACCGATTCTGGTTTTGTTGGATTTTGGGAAGACATTTTAGGTGAGATGTGATGTGAGTGGGATTGCAATTGGAGCAGTATTAAGCCAAGATAATAGACATGTTGCATATTTTAGTGAGAAAATGAATGATACTAAGATAAATTACTCCACCTATGATAAAGAGTTTTATGCCATAATTCAATCCTTGAAGAAATGGAGGCACTATCTCGTTCCAAAAGAGTTTGTTTTGTATAGCAATAATCAGGCTTTACAATTCATAACCAGACAAGAGAAGTTAAACCAGAGACATGCCAAGTGGACAAATTTTATGAAAATTTTCACTTTTGTCATTAAACATATTTATGGTAATTCTAACAAAGTTGTTTATGCATTGAGTAGGAGATGTCTAATTCTGAAGGAATTTCAAGTGAAAAAATTGGGGTTTGAACACCTTAAGAAAATGTATCATGATGATCCAGATTTCAAAGATGCATATGAAGCATGTGAGAATCATGTGCTCAGAGACAGAATCCAGTGGGCTGAATATCTAATTCAGGATGGGCTATTGTTCAAAGGGTTCCAGTTGTGCATACCAAAGTGTTTGATGAGGGATAATTTGTTGAAGGAAATGCATAGTGGAGGTCTAGATGGACATTTTGGCCATGAAAAAATGTTTTCACAGTTGAACGGTTCATATTATTGGCTAGGTATGAGAGAAGACGTGAAAAGGTTTGTAAACAAATGTAATATTTTCCAGTATGCAAAGGGGAAGAGACAAAATACTGGGTTGTATCAACCATTGCCTATTCCAGAGAGGCCTTGGGATGCAATAAGCATGGATTTTGTGTTGGGATTGCCAAGGAAACAAAGAGGAAGTGATTCCATATTTGTGGTAGTTGACATATTTTCAAAGATGGTGTTAGCACTCCGTAAATCTGTTTGGCTAATAAATAGACGACGAAGGTAAATTTTTCAACCAACTTTGAGACCCGAAACTAGCCTTTCGGATCTAGAGAGGGCTCTCTCGGAAGTCACAATATCCACGTAGAATATGGGTTTGAAAGCAATGGATAGATTTAACATATTTGATAAAATGAGTTCTGGTTATATTGGCGCAAGAAAGTAAGACTTGGGCTATGGAGTCAATTTGAGGAAATGACAAAGACAAATGACTCAGTGACTGAACTTGAGAGGATAAGGATAGGCGAGCAAAAATCTTCAGTGTAAAACCATAATGTGTGGTGGGGAGAAAAACAAATAAAGTAACTCAGAGCATCGCTACGAGCAAATTCAGAGTTAGCTTTAGAAGAAAACGTTTTGTCTAAGTGGTGCAAAAAAGGGGCGCTGCACAGTGAATCCAAAGGTTCAAAATTTTGTTCCAAAATAGATAGAAAAATATATGAATAAATATAACAAGAAGCACATACACAAATAAAGAGGCACAATACATCTGACTTCTACAACTAGAATCTTTTCATCAAGTTATAGGACCTTTGCATTAAGTTCCAGTCAAAAAACTCAAATTACATATAATAGTTGTCATCTACCAATTTTTCCAACCAACCCAGCTTACATCAAAAAGATGACATATATAAACAAGGGCGTCACTTGGGCTTCCCTGCTTTTTAACTGTTAACCCTAAAACTAGGAAAATTGAGTAGCATGCGTGGTAGACTCTTCTTATGGTGCCTTCCAAAAATAGACAATAATCACATCTGTTTACACATGACTGTTCGCAAATTCTCCACGAGGATCCCATCATAGGATAGGTATCTATACGAGGAAAAGATGTGTCAGTATTCCCCTTCGATCAGACGTCTGAGCGAGCAGGTATCTGCTAGAAAACTCACTATCTTCTATAACGACTTTGATTTTTGGCTACATGCTCATTTGTTGGGAAAAATGTGCTCGAAAATTGGTTGTTTGATTTTTACGGTCGTTATCAAAATAGTAGAGTGCTTTGGGGAGACATGTCTTTCAAAACTAC
>JASDQU010101587.1:373110-383208 GCA_032191745.1 Picea mariana | reverse complement strand
TACATATTGACACCTCAAGAGAATGATGAGGTAAAAAGACAAGTTCAAGATCTGTTAGACAAAGGTTTCATTAAGGAAAGCTTGATTCCATGCATAGTACCAACTGTATTGAGTCCGAAGAAGGATGGAGGATGGAGAATGTGTATAGACTCAAAGGTCATAAATAAGATCACCATTAGGTACATATTTCCATTGCCAAGGATGGATGACTTAATGGATTGTTTAAGTGGAGAGAACTATTTTTCAAAGATAGATTTGAAAAGTGGATATCACCAGAAAAGGATGAGGGAAGGTGATGATTGGAAAAAAGCCTTCAAGACAAATAAGGGATTGTATGAATGGCTTGTTATGTCGTTTGGCTTAAAAAATTCCTCGAGTACTTTTATGAGATTGATGAATGAAGTGTTGAAATATTTTATTGACAAGTTTCTGATCATATATCTAGATGATATACTAGTCTTTAGTAAAATTTAATAAGAGCATTCAAGGCACTTAGCATTAGTGATGAGGAGGTTGTAGCGGGAGAAGCTGTTGATAAATTTAAAGAAATCCTCTTTCATGAAGACATAACTCATTTACTTGGGTTTTGTGATCTCTTCGAATGAATTGAAGATGGATCCCAAAAAAGTGAAAGCAATCAAAGAGTGGTCATCTCCAAGGAGTATATTTGAGGTGAGAAGCTTCCATGGATTATCAAGTTTCTACCAGAAGTTCATCAGAAATTTTAGTGAGATCGGTGCACAAATGATGGATACAGTGAAGAAAAGACATAAGTATTTCAAATGGATAGAAGAGGCTGAGAAGAGCTTCAACATATTGAAGGAGAAGATAACAAAACAACCGATTCTGGTTTTGTCGGATTTTGGGAAGACATTTCAGGTGAGATGTGATGCAAGTGGGATTGCAATTGGAGCAGTATTAAGCCAATATAATAGACATGTTGCATATTTTAGTGAGAAAATGAACGATACTAAGATAAATTACTCCACCTATGATAAAGAGTTTTATTCCATAATTCAATCCTTGAAGAAATGGAGGCACTATCTCGTTCCAAAAGAGTTTGTTTTGTATAGCAATAATCAGGCTTTACAATTCATAACCAAACAAGAGAAGTTAAACCAGAGACATGCCAAGTGGACAGATTTTATGAAAATTTTCACTTTTGTCATTAAACATATTTATGGTAATGCTAACAAAGTTGTTGATGCATTGAGTAGGAGATGTCTAATTCTGAAGGAATTTCAGGTGAAAAACTTGGGGTTTGAACACCTTAAGGAAATGTATCATGATGATCTAGATTTCAAAGATGCACATGAAGCATGTGAGAATCATGTGCTCAGAGACAGAATCCAGTGAGCCGAATATCTAATTCAGGATGGGTTGTTGTTCAAAGGGTTCCAGTTGTGCATACCAAAGTGTTTGATGAGGGATAATTTGTTGAAGGAAATGCATAGTGGAGGTCTAGATGGACATTTTGGCCATGAAAAAAATGTTTTCACAGTTGAACGGTTCATATTATTGGCCAGGTATGAGAGAAGACATGAAAAGGTTTGTAAACAAATGTAATATTTTCCAGTATGCAAAGGGGAAGAGACAAAATACTGGGTTGTATCAACCATTGCCTATTCCAGAGAGGCCTTTGGATGCAATAAGAATGGATTTTGTGTTGATATTGCCAAGGAAACAAAGAGGAAGTGATTCCATATTTGTGGTAGTTGACATATTTTCAAAGATGGTGTTAGCACTTCGTAAATCTGTTTGGCTAATAAACAGACGATGAAGGTAAATTTTTCAACCAACTTTGAGACCTGAAACTAGCCTTTCGGATCTAGAGAGGGCTCTCTCGGAAGTCACAATATCCATGTAGAATATGGGTTTGAAAGCAATGGATAGATTTAACATCTTTGATAAAATGAGTTCTGGTTATATTGGCGCAAGAAAGTAAGACTTGGACTATGGAGTCAATTTGAGGAAATGACAGAGACAAATGACTCAGTGACTGAACTTGAGAGGATAAGGATAGGTGAGAAAAAATCTTCAGTGTAAAACCATAATGTGTGGCGGGGAGAAAAACAAATAAAGTAACTCGGAGCATCGCTACGGGAAAATTCAGAGTTAGCTTTAGAAGAAAACATTTTGTCTAAGTGGTGCAAAAAAGGGGCGCTGCGCAGTGAATCCAAAGGTTCAAAATTTTGTTCCAAAATAGATAGAAAAATATATGAATAAAGATGACAAGAAGTACATACACAAATAAAGAGGCACAATACATCTGACTTCTACAACTAGAATCTTTTCATCAAGTTACAGGACCTTTGCATTAAGTTCCAGTCAAAAAACTCAAATTACATACAATAGTTGTCATCTACCAATTTTTCCAACCAACCCAGCTTACATCGAAAAGATGACATATATAAACAAGGGCGTCACTTGGGCTTCCCTACTTTCTAACTGCTAACCCTAAAACTAGGAAAATTGAGTAGCATGCGTGGCAGACTCTTCTTATGGTGGCTTCCAAAAATTGACAATAATCACATCTGTTTACACATGATTGTTCACAAATTCTCCATGAGGATCCCATCATAGGATAGGTATCTATACGAGGAAAAGATGTGTCAGTATTCCCCTTCGATCAGACGTCTGAGCGGGCAGGTATCTGCTAGAAAACTCGCTATCTTCTATAACGACTTTGATTTTTGGCTACATGCTCATTTGTTGGGAAAAATGTGCTCGGAAATTGGTTGTTTGATTTTTACGGTCGTTATCAAAATAGTAGAGTGCTTTGGGGAGACATGTCTTTCAAAACTACCAATATTTATCTTATTCTTTTGGGTGCAAAGATAAACACTTGCTAAACTTATTTTTTCTGTGTGCTGGCCAGAGCCACGCGGGCTTCCTTCTTGGCTGCTTCACATTCCCTGTAATGCTCTGTATGCCTTTCCTCCATCAGCCTCTGTGCTTCTCGCAGCTGTACAATGGTGTCTTATTCCTCTTTTAGCTGTATTTTTATCCATGCCACATTCCCTTCATGGCCCTGTGTTGTTGACGCTTCCATATTCTTTTTTGCTACCTGCTACCTCAACTCCATGTTTTCCTGATAGAGTTCAACTATAACCATCTTTGTCTACTTTAATTTTTGAGATAGATATTGATCATTCATTCCTGTGATATCTATTTTCCATGTTCTTCTTCTACCTTCGCGGCTCGATCCTCCAACAGGCTCTATCCGAATGACGTGCATGAGTAGTTCTTCAACCACCGATCTGGCATGCGGCTCTTCTAAAAATTGAGCTTCCATAGCTTCCTTGTTCTTCCTTGGCCTACCCCTTCTATGAGGAACTTGTTGATGAGGAGAAGGGGTTTCTATTTTATTCCATTCCTATGCAATTGCTCCTGCTTCAGGTTTCACATGGTTTGATCTAGTTTTCTCTGTGGGTAAAGGAATGACTCCCTTTACGTCCTTGGGAATGCCTGTTACAGGTGAGAACGAATCCCAATCGTTTTGGGTCTTGGACCTAGAAATTATGTTTCTCTGCGTGCCTTTCCTTATGCTTTGGGAAGTCACCATAACGTGACTAGTATGTATTATGTGCGCAACATATCCAACAACCGCACAGGGGGGGAGGAATTTTGATCAAACTGGGCTAGAAAGGGGAATTGCAAACAGGGTGTGGACCTAGTATCATGACTGAAATGAGTGTCGAGCATCCGTGATTTATTACAAGTCAGGCAGAAGAAGGAATCATGCTGGAGGAAATTGAATTCATGGTGACGAGATGTTTTGAATCAAGTTGTAGATATTCCATGGCAAATCCCCACATGTAGAATATAGGCAATAAGGCTTGTTGGGCATGCATGATACGAACACCATGATTTTTCATTCCTTCGGATTTCATGATGAACTGATAATAGTTGTTATACTTTCTGATGTGCTTCCATTAACTACTTGACTCGATCTGGGGCACGTAGAGATTGGTTTCTTAACAGGACTCGGCTCTTTGGAAAAGACATACCTATATCACTTACGCATTTTTAGACTCTGACATCCCTTCCCGTTTCCAATGGATAACCGACCACTTGTTGACTTCGACCCCATGGTGCTATGTACTTGACTTCACATGTTTGGGTGCATGGGTCATACCCCAACTGAAACTGAATCTAAATGGAAATAAAAAGGGCGGCACTAACAGATGACACACTTTATCCCATGTCAGAAAACTAGTGATGCAACACACATTGCTAAATTTTTTTTCAGGGAAGTGGTGAGACTTCATGGATTTCCGAGGAGTATTGTTTCAAACAGGGATACCAAAGTTTTTGGTCATTTCTAGAGAACATTGTGGAAGAAGCTGGGAACAAAAATATCCTTTAGTTCTACATATCACCCTCAAATGGATGGACATACTAAGGTGGTGAATCAAAGTTTAGGAGATTTGATGAGAATTTTGGTCACTGAACATCATAGCCAGTAGGATCAGATTCTAGCACAAGCAGAGTTTGCATATAATGACTTAGTGAACAGAAGTACTAGAAAGAGTCCATTTCAAATAGTGTATGGAATGAATCTGAGGAGAGTTTCATAGTTAAGAGATATGGAGCAGAGTGAATTTAGAAGCATTGGAGCCAAAGACTTCGCTGCAGAAATGCAGGACCTTCATAGTCAGATCAAAGAGCAATTTCAAAGGAGAAACAGTGAATATAAACTTAGAGCTGATCAACATAGGAGGAAACTTCAGTTTGAAGTTGGAGATCAAGTTCTAGCACATCTTAGGAAGGAGAGGTTCCCAAGGGGAACATATAACAAACTAAATATGAAGAAGATAGGACCATGCAAAATCCTAAGAAAATTCGGTGAGAATGCCTATGAGATAGAGCTGCCAAAAGATGTGGGTATATCACCCATATTCAATGTTGCATACCTGTATCCTTACAAGGAAGATGGAAATGAAGGACCCGAATATCATAAGGAGATCCAGTGGAAAAAGCAGATGCCTATATCAAAAAAACCACAGATGGAGAAGATCGTAGATCAGTGAATTAGTAAAAATACCAGAAGGAAAACATATTTTGAGTATTTGGTAAAGTGGAAAGGATGCCCAATAAAATATTCCAGTTGGGTAAGCAAAGAGGACATCCATAATCATGGAAGTTCAGTGCATGAGCTCATGGATAGGAGTCCATGAATTTTTCAGCCAGAGGAGTATGATGCAGGAGCATTGCCAACAACGCACAAGTGGAGGACAGCTAGGCGCACAAGATTTCATTTTGAAGAATCTTAAATTTTGAAGAAAGCGTATCACACAAATATTTTGGAAATAATTGTCATTAAATAACCTCTTTAATGTTTTGGAGCTGGATTATTTAATGAGGACATCGAAGAATATATTTCCTTTTAATGAAGAAGAGTGCAGTATAGATTCGATGTGCTCGATCTTATCTGTCTGTCAAAAATATTTATTGTAATAAATTCTAGTAGTTGATAGCTTTTAATTCGATAGGATAACTCTAGAATAGTTGGAGGGAATATCTCAAAGAGCCCCTCTTCTATAAAGCTTTGTATTGTTTCCCAAAGAAGGCTATTGAAATTGTTGTTGTTGTCACTCTAGTTATTGAGAGTTGTTTCCATTGTAGCTAAGAGTTGAGAGCTACCGAGAAGCGTTATATGAACACATGTATATTTCAATTGAATGAATATAGTAGAGGATCATTATCCTAAATGTCTGGTATTGTTGCGTCTATCTAAATGAATAAATGGTAGACTTTGTGTTATTTACAATTCTCTGTTATTTCTTGTTCTTGTGTTTATGAATGCATTTACATGGTTAGATGTATGAATCTGTAAAATTTAGATAAGTTTCAATTGTTTCTCTTTTACGAGCAAGTGAAAGTGTGCATAGTGTCTATAAGGTGTGCATTGGCGGAGTCTGTTTCGACTTGCGAGCTCAGAAGAGATAACGTGAAACTTATATAGGTGCAAGGAGTGCATAGTGCCTGCAAGGTGTGCACGACAAAGCCTCTTTTGGCTTAGAAAGTTCTGGAGAGATAGATTGAAGAAAGTTCGTCTGCAAGGAGTGTACAACAGAGTCTTTTGACTCAAAATTTCAGAAGGGTTAGTGAAGGTTTTCCATAGAGAAGGGAATTTGTGGAGGAGGACTTGTTGCAAGGTGTGCATAGGATGATATTCAACTAAGTGTTGTAGAGAATAATCTAAGGAGGAAAAGGTTCGAGAAAAAACAAAGCTCGGGAGGAAGAGTGGTGAGAAATATTCAAAGGGAGGATTCCTTTGAGATTTCCTAGAATCAACAAAGCAAGATCCATCCAGGAGGGATTGGGATCATTCTAGACCATCAAATCTAGGAAAATTTGCACAGAGGTTAGCCATGAGGTGGTTTGAAATTTTAGAGTTTGGAGTATTTTGAAGTGTTGAGAGGTGGGATCACCTAAGTTGCAAAGTAGTGAGGTGAATCTTAATCGTTGGCTATGAGGATACATGTGGCATTATATTAGAGAATCTAGGAGTTATAGGTCCGAATGAAATAAGTGTGGAGTAAGTGAAATATCGCGAAGTCGTGAAACCTGAAGTACAACTAGACTGACAGATATAGGGATACACGTGGCAGAGATCCGTGGATTCAGAGAAAGGTGTTTAGGAAAGGAAACAAAGGAGGAGGTTCCAATATCATTGGAGCCTGAAGTGGCGAAGGGATTGGCCCAAGGTTATATCTCATGGTCATATAGGAGAAAGAGTCTAGCGCAAGACTAGTACTCACAATCGGTGTCACCAAGCATCCAGAGAGTGGAGTTACAAGTAGTACGAACTTGCAAGCAACATCCAGGGGACTTTTGTGTGTGTATTAATTGTTTAGGGTCTGTTGAAGGCCTAAATAGCTAATTCAGCTCAGGAGATTGAATATCTGAGACCAGGAGGTAGAAAAAAACCTAGGAGGGAAGGGGGTTGTGCCATCACTTTCACCATGCCCCACACCCAAGTGGACCCAAAATTGCAATACACTCCACTTCATCTGCTAAGTCTTGGAATGTTCAACCCCTTGGATATAGATTTGAATTGAATCATGGACTACTACCTAAGGTCTCATGCGCTAGATAGCTACAATTGTCCAAGCCACTCTTGTCATCCATTTTTCTTCATGTAATGTCGAGCCAACATTCACATGACTTTATGATGCACACCCAATAGAAATAGACACTCCTTCCCATGAACTAAGGTGTTATGCCAAAAAACAAGGAACTACTACCTAGTGTGCCAACGAACCAAGAAATGTCATGCCCATTATCCAAGTAATCATGTGACTTCTATAATAATCCTCTCATGACACCACTCACCTCTTTTCCATACTTATCCAAATCACTTATGCCAATCTCTTTGGAACTTATGTGTTCCCTTCCATCATGTAAGAAATCCCAGGGCATGTTTGTTTAGCCTTGCAACTTACCATCATAGGAAACCAATGTCTATCAATGACTGTCTCAATGGAGGAACATGGATTCCCATTGCTAGATCCAAGGAAAGGGCCTTATATCTCCCCCACTTAAAAATATTTCCATCCTTGGCAATGTCTCTAAGAACTATGTTGTCTAAGCTTTCCTTAAACAAGTTCCACATCCATCTGTGGTTGACTCATTCAACAACTCCACAATGTTTCCACTAGAATTACCATGTAACTACCCATGAATCAACCTACCACACCTAGATACCTTGCTGCAACCTTCATGAGTTAGGAAAGTTGAGTAGCTAATTCAAATTCATGCATGCTTCATGAAATTGCACCACTCCATGTCCTACTAGACACAAGTGTCTCTCACTTGAATTATGGTGTTTATTGTCTCCTAGATGCAACTCTAAACTTTGCCTACCCCCAAGTCACCTTCTGCAACTCAAAGACTCCAACCTACCACAAACACCAACATGTGCTTGTCTACCATAGATACACCCATATTTTTTATTGTTATGCACCAAACACCCAAATAGCATAAAAAGAGAAAGAAAAGTAACTTTGTGCCTTGAGAATGAGAGAGAAGAATGAATGATAAGTATCTTCAATGGGGAAACCTCCTTTTACATATAGTAAATTTACATGATGAGATGATCTCTAAAACTAAGTCTTCTTGGTATATGTAGGAGACAAAGGGTATAATTACAATTAAAGGGTCTAGTTGACCATTAAGGGCCTAGTTGACCAATAAGAACAACACCATTACAATAATACAAATGTATATAACTCGATATATAGGTATTAACATGTCCCTCCCCTTCAAACATGTAACATACCCAGGCATCGTAGGGCTAGGCATGCTACCAAAAATATCTACTATGTTCAAACTTATATATATAATGTAAATTTAACAGATTAAGACATTCTACTCATACACAGATTCATGCGGAAGTGACAATAAACACATACATGCAATAAACACATGCAATTTTGATAAACTTTAGACATGTACTTAAACACAACATATAAAAGTGACATAGAATTGGTACTTATCTTTTTATGAGAAGACCACCAACTGCATGCAGACCTTCCACAAACCTCCCATCCTTATGCCATGCTGCTCCAAGCTATCAACAGTGGGTCACCCTCAAGCTAGGACTAAACTCCACCAAGGGTAAAGGAAATACTAGGCTAAGTTGAGACTATGGAAAGTTGTACAATGCAACAAGAAGGACTCCCTCCAAGGTGCCTACTTACACCCACCACTCACAACATATCATTTCCCACATGCCTTTCCCACCCCGGGAATATACACCTTCATTGTTCTACAGTTCATCGGCTACTCCACTTCCCTTCCATTTCTTCAACAACAGGTCGGATCAGGAATTATTAAAGCTCTGTAGCTCCTACTGGACTCCCTCCAGAAGAAATCACTTCCCCAACAATTTATATCACCTAGAGAGAGTTTCTCACAAGCCTGACAACCTACTTCTTCAACCCGTGGGCCTGACAACCCGCCTCTTCAAAACCACAGGCATGACAACTTACTTCTTATGTCCATCTCCTAAGTCGAACGGGTAACCAAAATAGAAAAATCAGGTAAGGCAGTATACAACTCAACAAAAATACTAGTGCGAACAAGTTACAAAGGTTCATGATGGCAGAGGGTTCAACAATGGAAAAAAAATGGTTGATTGTGTGACTACTCAGTATGTGAGGGAATAGGGAAAAGGATCGAAAGAATGGTGAGAAAACCCTCACAATGATGGATTTTCCCACATAAATCTTCATGCGTTCTGGAGACACATCGCTCTCTAGGACCTCATTCCTCTCCACTTGGAGTTTGTTCCTCTCCCCAAAGGAACTTAGGATAACAGGGTTTATTTTTCAAGCCTTAGTATTTTAGGAAAATACATTATAATATTCCCTTGGATTAATCCCTCAAGCTTATCCCCTTTTTCCTAGCCTCTCATTCCCCTTCCCTTTCCCTTCCCAGTGGAGCTTAGTCCCCCATAACTCTTTCTTTGTGGTTGGTATACACGCAGTGATGTATTTTTATTAATGATTTGCATAATTACATATACAAAAATAGGCTCCCTAACCTTCAACATCTAGGATCTCTGGCCTAATAAATACATATGCCTCCCAGGTTATAAACACTTGGCTCACCATCCTATAAACATCATTACATTCAGCAAGGGCTCGACCTTGGGGTATTACAAAACATGTGTCCCCCTCAACACTTGATTAGTTTTGGATGTTTCTACATGAAGAATTCATCTTCCCACCCCACCTCTTCTACTAGTAGGTTCTTTCACATAATGAGGTACTCAGTAATTGATTGATTTCATAGCTTATTGATCCCTATTTCAAGGATTGTGTTTGGTTCTAGTATGATTTTCCCTTCTTCATGAATCTCTATTAAAACAATCTGAACTAGGATCTTGTCACTGATTACCTTCTTTAAATAACAAAAATGGAAGACTGGATGTACATGCAAATATGGAGGCAACTCCAATTTGTAATCCATACTTCCAATCCTATGGAACACTTTATAGGGACCATAGTGTTGATATTTCTAATTTCCATATATGATAATTATTACCTTATGATTTCAAACAGATTTCAATGCCAATGTTATCATAGA
>JASDQU010101587.1:313285-329983 GCA_032191745.1 Picea mariana | reverse complement strand
GTGATATGTAAACATATTAAAGTCTTTTCCCAATAAGTAATGTCTATATTTTTGTAGTGCATAAACCATAGCTAGGCCTTCTCCTTCTGTCATTTTATAATTATGTTTTGAATCTGATAATTTTCTGCTTGCGAATGCTATCGGGTGATCCAAGTCTCCTGCTCTTGTTTGCGCCAAGATAGCTCCAAGTGCTATCGCTGATGCATCTACATGTACATTGAATGTATTCTCCCAATATGGAAATACCAATATTGGTGCGGTGACCATCTTTTCCTTCAGGGTATGCAGACCGTGTTGGCACTCGTCGTTCCATTGATACTTTGTATCCTTCCTTAACATTTTTTCCATTGGCACTATAATCTACGCATAGCCTTTAAAGAATTTCCTGTAATATCCCGTATGTCCTAGTGTTCCTCTTAGTTGGTGAACTGTTTTTGGTGCTGGTATGTTAACAATGACTACGATTTTGGTCGGATCCACTAACAAACCCTGTTTGCATACTATGTGTCCCAATAGTATCCCAAATGTTGTTCCAAATATGCATTTCTTGATATTTAGTGATATCTAGCACTGTCTGCATCGTTCTAACATCATTCGTAAAATTTCCACATGGTCTTTTAGTAATCTATACACTGTCCAATCATCTAGGTATACTTCAAGGAATTGATGGATGAATTTCTTAAATGTTGCGATGACCACTCTAGAAAATATCACAGGTGCATTCTTCAGTCTGAATGGCATGACTGTATACTGATAAGATCCCCATTCTATCACAAATGTGGTCTTTTGTCTATCCTCCTATTCTATCTTAATCTCATGATATCCTGAGAATCCATCGGTGAATGAGTAGGTTTCGTGGCCTCCTATGTTCTCGAGTACTTCGTCCGTGAACGATGTGGGGAATGGGTCGTGTAGGCATGCATCGTTCAAATTCCTCAAGTCGACACATATCCTGATCCCTCTTCCCTATTTCTTGTCTTGTACTACCATTAGGCTTATCCATTTTGATTCTTAGACTGGTTCGATGATGTCGACCTCAAGAATCTTGTCTATCTCGTCTTTAAATTTTTGTTTATATATGGGGTTCAATCTGTATGATCGTTGTTTAATGGGTCTCGCATCAGGTTTGAGTGGTATCTTCATTTCTCCTAATTCTCCGGCTATGCCTTTCATCTCTGAAAGGTTGTGGGAAAAAGGTCACTGTATTCACGCAACAATCTGTGATACTTTCTAGTTTCTATTCGTCCCAGTAATCTCCAATACTGACCCTTTTGAGCTACTCAGCGGTCCCTATGTTAACCTTCTTTATCTTGATTGGTGCAAAGATGACCTATAACTCTAAGGGTGGCCCTTCCACATCTCTCTCGCCTTCGACTTCTTCGATCTGAATATCACACGAATCATCTACATCCAATGCTTCCTCCTGTACGTGGTAGCATGACTGTCTACTTATTTCACTCCTGTACATTTGTAATATCTTCTACTTCTGGTTATTCAATGAATATGACGTCTCTGATCTGTTTTAGGGCCACTTCCGTGTTGGGGTTCTCATGCTCGAATGAGAAAGTGACTGTAAAGTTATGTTGGAGTGTCGCCCATGTCTTGGTTCCTTTACACATTTCTTGGTCCATATACTAATTCGCTGGTATGCCCTCTAGAGCATGAATGAAGTGGTGAGACCATTCCTCTGATGGTGTCATTTTCCACAACATTTTACATGCCTCCAAGTGTTTTTTTGGTGTTCCTAGTCTGTCGTATTTCTATTGTTTGTTACCTATCTATTCTGCGCCAAACCTTATGTGCAGTAATAGCTTACATTGGTACCAATATGTGATAGTCTCTTTGTGTGCACCCCACCATCTTGCGGGTGTAGCCTTTAGTCCTAAATCCAGTGCTAGCAATATTTGGTTTTATAATACTTCATCTTCATATTGTGTCAATAATGTTTCCAAATCATTAGCCTGTGAAAACTAGGTGGTTCTATGATTTCTGTGCCAATCCACCTTACTGCGCAGTCTATTCTGGCACACCTTCTCGTGGATACTTTGTGTAGTCTTTGCTGCCAATTTTCTAACCCGATGTATGAGTCCATTGTACATGAAGTAATGCTCTACCAACTGAGTACCTCATCTACAGTTGGGTTTATATAGTCTACATCATGCATAGTTGTTCTGTACAACTGGTCGATATCTTCTAAATCCAGACAAGTGGGTTCTATGAACCTCTCGCTTTCTGATGGGTCAAGTGGGGCTATGAACCTATAGTCCCCCGACTCAAATGTCATTTTTCTGGTTTTTATGTTAATTATGGACTGGTTGTCGAACGCCCAATCCAAACCAAGTAGCATCGGGTAAGGTTTCATGTCATCTACCATTTTGATGACTTCAAAGTCTGCCTTAGTGTGCACACCATCTAGATCTACCATCACTCCTTTCAATCTACCTATGGGTAGGACTCTATGTTGATTTTCTAGCTTTAATTGAACAGTTGAGTATCCCAATGTAGGTTCTCCCATGCATTTCCATGTCTCTTTGGGTAGTACATTCACTTCGGATCCTAGATCTAGTATAACATCTCCCATATTGAAATCGCTAATGTTAGCCTTTAGTCTAAATTCCCTACTTGTTTTTCTTCTTGTATGTAAGTGGTTCACATTTTTTAATTCTGGATTCCGTTCCTTCTCACTACTACATTTTTCTAGGATGTTTTGCAATATTTTGACAGATGAATAATCACTTAACATTTTTATGCATGATTGCAAAAAGCCTTTGATAGTACTTACTTGTTCCTTGGGTTGTATTATGTTGGTATGGTCCAGTGATGGAAGCATTTCATATTCTAGAGCTTCCTTTCTTTGTTGTGCAGTCAGTGCAACATTCTCCTTCTGGAATTCTTGTCAGGCTTCTGTAAAGATCTCCTTCTCCTTATGCACATCGAACTTCTTCTTGGGGTCAGTGTTCTTCTTTACCCATTGATTCTGCGCTAGTTCCTATCGAACTGCATCATTTCCTGTTTTCGTTCCTCCTCGAGTGACTATGTTGATGTTTCGTTCGTCATCCCTTGATTCGGCTGAAATCCACTGAACAGTCTGGTTATTTTGATTCCTTTTTTCCTGTATATTTACAAGTAATGTCATACATTCCTCTATATCATGGTCTAATGCGCAACAATACATACAAGTCACTCGTGGCAGTGGGCACTCCCGTTCATAATGTCCTGGTTGCTGGAAATTGTGACATGTGATTGGTCCTCTACCACATTCAAAACCTCCTATGGCTTGTCCTACTCCTCTATAAGTTGCACGATCACCTCACAGAGTGTTATACTATGGTCCATGATTATACTACATGGTATTGTACTGGGGTTGTGCTGGGTTGTACTGTGGTTGCATGTTATTGTATGGTTGTGGCTCAGTATTATACTGCTACTGTGCGATGTTGTGTGGGGTTGGGGCTTGAGTGAACTATGGTATTGCTTGCCCAGTCGTCATTTCTCCCCGTACCCTGTATGAATATGATGTTCTTTCCCGCATCAGCTCCATAGTTCTGCAATCTTTGTCGTCATGGCCGACTGACTTGCAAAAGGTGCAATATGAGTTCTTTGGGACTATTTGGTATTTTTTCATCATCATGCAGTGGTAAGGGTCGTGACCCAGTTTCTTGAATATTTCACACCATAATCCTCCCTGTGGTAGTGGGTTTGGCATCCCTATCGCCATATACTGTGAAAATGTTGGACATTCATTCTTATGATGTCCTTCCATCCTACAGGTAGTTCACCAAACAACTTCTCGTTTGTCCTTGTTCTTATTCTGGTTCAGCTGAAATGTTAGGTTCTTTAGATCCTCCTTCAGTTCTTCAATAGCCAGGTCCGTCTGCTAGTACTGATTCTCTTCCAATTGTAAGTTTTCCTGTGTATGAAACTTTTGTTTTCGTAATGGATATTTTAAGTGTGGGAGTAGTGAGTTGACTAACAGGTGTCACTACTACATATCGATCATAAGGCATTTTAACTTTCCTTTTAATTGCTTGAATCTTTGATCAATCTCCCATACTGATTCTCCTAGTTTCTGTCTTATTTCAATCATCTCATTCATGTATTGATCCTTTGAGATTGGCTTCTGGAACTCATTTATCAATAGTTTCTTAATGTCGACCAGTGTCCTTGTTGTTTCAGGAACATTTTTTGTGTCTAGACTCATGTACCAGTCTAGTGCTCAGTCTCTTAGCATGATCTCTAACTGCATGAGTTTGGTGTCTTCATCAGTGATCTGCTTCACTTTCCAGATCTTTGTGCAAATGAATAGATGCTTCTCAGGGTCTTTTGTTGCTTCTCCTCGAAACTTTGGTAATATGATAGTAGGATCGTGTCCTACCATTCCAAATACTAGGCTACTCCCTCCTCCGTGCGATGTAGATACTTGACTAAGGTTGCCTAAACTGGCTCCTCTAGTTGTTTCTCCTTGTGTAGATGTACTTCCTGCTGTCGGACTTCCTCTGAACTTTGGTTGTCTAAATGGTGGTGTTCTCTTTGGTGTGTTGGTTGCACATGGGTTTATGGGTTCCACACTGACATTAATCTGAAATGGATGGATGCCTTCTCCTCCTATTCTTGGGCCTCTTGTTTTCCTCTCATACGTGGCACACAGGATTTCCTCAATATTCTCCACATCCTAAAGATCCTCTACCTCTTCCTCATTGCTTGCCAAGACCTCCCTCTTGTCTATGACTCTCTTCTTGGTATTCACCTTATATTGGTAGGGTGCTCTGCTATGCGTCATTCTTGATGACACCAAGATCCACCGAAGTCGGTCGTCATCCATCAATATCGGGTCCAAGGGTTCCTCCTCTTTCTTCTCTTTATCCTGCCCTCCTTCCATTCCTCCTTTCTCTATCAGTTCTTCACCCCTTCCCCCATGCACGCAGGGAAGTCTAGTTGTCTGATTCCATTGTCATTACACCTTTTTTATATAGAAATATCTTGATAGAATTATACAGTGATCAAATGTACCTTCCTCTGGGTCCTCGTAGGAACTCTTGCTTGGCTACACTGTATGATTTTTCTGTGTCTACCGCAAATTCTGTGATAAATCCTGCTACAATATTGTCAAGCCAAAAGTCGACTGCGCAGGTGAATTTGTTGTTCACCAGCTGCAGTTGTTGGATCTGTACTAGATTCCAATCTATCTTCCAAATCCAGTTCATCACATGGTTATCCTTTAACCTTAAGATCCACTCATGTAGTAGATGTGGAAAATCACAGAAAAAGAATTCGTGTAAATCTGTAAATACATATTTATCTAGGTATTTACGCGGTGTGATCCTGGGGTTTCTATTGTATTTTTGTGCAAACTCTAACTCTTTAGTTCTCAACTAGCCCTTGATTTATTCTCTCGTGGGGTTCCAAGGTCTCAAAATTCCCTTCTAACGACTCATTTCCCTTCTGTTCCGCTCCTTCGGTTCTTATTTGTTCTATCTCATCTACTCAGTTCTCTCTTGTTCCTCTTAACCCGACAACTGAACCATTTGTTGGTTTACTATTTCCCTTCTTGGGTTGTATGAGTTATTGACCCAGGGTTCATGTCATTTGGGGTTCCAACAAAGCCTCTAAAACTATCAACCCTCCTAGTAATCCAAAAGGAAACACAACACCTAAAAGGCACTGTGCAGTCTCACCCGAGATAGCTTTAAATGGGTGGCTGTAAGACTCAGGTGTTTACATCCTAGGACAGAGTAGGCGATAGGGGTTTCTTGATTAAAGCTAGGTACTATGAGATGTAAGGTAAACTACTTATCCCTTGAAGTCACATACACATATTTCATAGTTTAATTCCAACAGAGTATAACCAGATTCATAACCATGTGCTAACTATTCATCGAACTTAACTGTTAATTGTTGAAAGAAAGAAGAGATATGCATGCATATAAAATATTACCCAAGTATTACCGTGGTTCACCCCCTCCTGGGATACATCCACAAATATTTGTCTCTTGGCTCTTTTATTATGGCAATTCTGCATTCTTGGCGCCACGCGCTTACAATTCTTCACAAAATTGGGTAAGATCTATGCGAGGTGAACTAGATCGCACCAGGGTTCACAACATGCGGTCTAATCCTCTGATCTACCTTCCCTTGTATCTTATTTTCTCAATAACTTACAAAATCGGTTCATACAGATAAAAACATTAAAGAACTTCTAACAACTACTAGCAAATCCCCTCTATATGATACATTCATATCTATATTTATACATTTCAGGCTCTTCAGCCTTTTACAGAATATTACCAAAACCCTAACCCTTCTTACATTAGGTCTTCCTCCCATACGCGTGTTGTTCCTCCTCCATTTGTCGCTTTCCTTTGTGCATGCTTTCTTGCATGTGCGCGTGTTGTTCTTTTGCCAGTTGTTACTTCAGTTTTCTGCACACATTCTTTCCCACGATCATTCTTCTTTCCCCTTCGGCCTGGTGCCAACAACACCTCATAGAGGTGGTAGTTCAACAAATTTAACAATGGAAGGAAAAGATCCAATTATTAGGTTACCATAGTTTTGAGGGGATGTGTGAGATGATCTAGAAAATAATTTATTTATCTGTGAGAAGATATGGGAATCAAAGCATATTAAATATGAAGACACAAAGGTTTCATAGTTTGAAATCACATTTAGAGACTATGCATTAGACTGGTACATGGATCTCGCAGAAGTATCATACAATATCAAAGAGTACATTTTGTAATTTTTGCAAGTCAGTTGGAAAGGAAGACAAGGACTGTAGAACCTTGGAGATGATGAAAGAAAAGATTGCAGATACATATAGGGTGTATTCTAAACATGTCACGGGATAATCTGTGCATCAGCAATAGTATAACAATGCATAGCATCCATAGTATAATATCGTGCAACAGTTTCAATCACAACCACAGTATAACAATGCACAACAATTTGGAGCACCACCACATTAGTGCGCAACACCACCACATCAGTGTGCAACACCACCAAAGTACAATAACATGCAGTAGCAGTATAATCAAGGGCCTTAGTATAATACATAACGTGGAGATAATCAAGGAAAGAGAGGAGGAGATCATGGAGGAAGAGGCTTTGGAGGAGGCAAGGTCCAATATTTTGTCATAATTGTCAAAAATCAAGGCACTATGCAAGAGATTGCCCACATCCACCTATGACATGTATGTATTTCTGCATAGTATACCATGAAACAAAAGATTGTCTGACACTTTTGATAAAAATACAGGACAAGAGGAACTAGACAAATCAGAACGTACAATGGATTGTTGTAGAAAATAGAGAAGAGGATGGTAAGAAGATAAACATAGTTACTAGAGGGGGAACTAAGATAGGAGAAGATGCAGCAAATGAGGATCAAGATCAATACCAGTGGGTTAGGAAGAATACAATTCCTGAACAAAAGTTTGATACTCGCAAAGAGAAAGAGATATTCAAGGAATCTATGCAGGAAATTTTGAAGGAAAACGTTGCATATACTTCAAGAAAAAATCCAATAGATGATGTACCAGTGTACAACATGCCTCTCTTGTTTGATCAGACCAGCAAGTAACAACATTCATAGCAAGTAAGTAACTTAAGAAACTTTTTGGGATATTGTGTAAAGTTGTTAAATGATAAAAACTCTTTACAAATATTCCAAAATATGTTATAAAAGTGTCATCATGGGGAAGAAGGGGTAAAGACAGTGAATCGGGTTTGAAAGAAGAGAAGAAAAAGTAGAGAATTCATATTGAATGAAAACATAGAAGATTTCAATATGGGGGATATCATACTATACTTAGGGTTTGAAGTCAATGTTTTGCCAAAGAAAACCTRGGAAGTTATGRGAGAAACTCAATTGGGTTATTCACCTATTCAGTTGAAGTTATCAAATCAGCACATAGTAGTACCAATTGGAATATTGAAAGGGATTCTAGTATATCTATATGGTATGCACACCATTGTAGACTTCGAAGTCATTGACATAATAGATAATACTTCGCCATATATAGCATTGTTGGGTCTGGATTGGGATTTTGATAACCAGGATATTATCAATTTGAAGACAAGGAATATGATATTTGAATTAGGGGAGTGCAAATTAATTTCACCATTGTATCTCTCGGAAGGAGGAAGGTATGTGGAACCTACAACAAATAATATTCTTACAGAAAATGTGAATCAGTTATACATAACTACCACACACGAAGAAGATTATATCAGCCCAACTGCAGATGGAATGCTCAGTTGGAGGAGTATTAGTTCTTGTGCTTCAGACTCGGACACGAGACTAGAAAACTGGCAACAACAACTACATGAACTATCTACCTGGAGATGCACCAGAATGGCACGTGCACTGAGATGGGTTGGTACAAAGGTAAGAGAGCCTCCTACTTTTATGGTTTGAATGACTTACAAGAATTTTTAATGAAGTTTGAGGTAGAGGTTATGGAAAATCAGATATTACCAGCATTAGATATTTCTTTGAAAGCTACACCTGCAATATGGTGGGGCACACATAAGAAGAATATTAATAATTGGTTTCACTGAAAGAGGTTACTACGCATTAGATTTGGTGTAGAACAAGAAAATGGAACTTTGGAGAAATATGAGGGATTTGGAAAACCTCAAGAACATGTAGATAAGTGCATGGTTCAATAGAGATTAGTACCCCCATAAGAATGGCCACACCATTTTACTCACACACTGGAAGGCATTCCAAGGAACTGGTACACGAAACAGGAACGATGCATAGAAATTGCTAATTGGGAAGAAATGCAACCAAATTTTGTGGTTACATTTTTCTTTGAACATGAGAGTACATAGATAGATACAGTGTTTAAATTAGTAAGCGATGGGATATTTGAAGAATAATAGATTGAAATATTCCCATCATATCAAAAGAAACAGATTGTCAGACAACTATTACCTTGTTATCACGTCGTAGAAGAAGAAGACCTAAATGAACATAACCTACACAATATGCAAAATTGAGGAGTGGAAGGTGAAAGGGAAGTAGAAGGTCCCAAGATAGATTCATAAGATTATGTTGCACCATTGAAGATCAAGAAGGTAAACATTGAAACTGCAGAAAACCCAAATATGGCCAATATTGGATATTATTGGGATAATCAAACAGTAGAAAGAATTGCAGAATCATTGTGCGAGTACAATGACTTATTCCCAATGACATTTTAATAGATGAATGGATTAGAAGGATAATTAGGAGAGATGAATATCCCTTTGAAGCCAGAAGCCAGACCTATAATATAGAGAACTTGTAGATTGAATCCAATATACAAAGAGAAAGTGAAGGTAGAAATTGACAAAATGTTAGAAGCATGTATCATAGAACCTGTGGAAGAATCAGAATGGATCAATCCTATGGTAGTATATGAAAAGAAACAAGGGGGAATTAGGATCTGTGTAGATTTGATCAAATTGAATTATGCTTTCCTACATGATCATTTTCCTACCCCATTTACAGACAAAGTTTTGGATAATGTAGGAGGTCAAGAAGCTTATTCTTTTACAAATGGATTTTCAAGTTATCATCAGATCAAAATAGCACTAGAAGATAGGCATAAGACAACATTTTCTACAGAGTGGGGATCATTTCAGTATACAGTTATTCCATTTGGATTGAATAATGCACTAGCCATTTTTTCAAGGGTAGTAGTATCATCTTTTAAGGACTTTATTCATAAGCTTTTAGAGGTTTACTTGGATGATTGGATAGTGTTCAGTTTGTTGAAGGATCATGTTGAAGTATTAAGGTTGATGTTGGATGGATGTAGATAGTGTCAGATATCATTGAACATTAATAAATGTATTTTCAATGCACCTTTTGGGATTTTGTTAGGGCATGTGGTGTGTAAACAAGGTCTATTTGTTGATCCTGCTAAAATTGTTTTCATAGTTAACTTACCACCACCAAAGTCAGTGCACCAGTTGAAGAGTACATTGGGCCATATAGGATATTATAAGAAGTTCATAAGAGGATATGCACAGACTACTTATCCAATGGAGAAGTTGTTGAATAAAGAAACTAAGTATCGGTGGAATGATGAATTCGAGCAGAGTTTAGATATTTTGAAGGAGAAGATTGTTACTCCACTGATTTTAGTCTTTCCAGTCTGGGAAAAATAATTTCATGTGCATGTGGATGCATATGC
Source organism: Picea mariana (assembly GCA_032191745.1). Classification (NCBI taxonomy): domain Eukaryota; kingdom Viridiplantae; phylum Streptophyta; class Pinopsida; order Pinales; family Pinaceae; genus Picea; species Picea mariana. Next base: position 319,802 of record JASDQU010101587.1, on the reverse strand, counting down.
AATAGCATTAAGATCAGTATTAACCCAACCAGGAGAAGGTGATATAGATCACCATATTACATTTGCAAACAGAAATTTATCATATTTAGAAAAGAACTATAACACTACAGAAAGGGAAGGATTAGCTATTGCATATGATTTGCATAAATACAGACATTACTTGTTAGGGAAAAACTTTAGGATGTTTAGAGATCATTCAACTATGAGATATTTAGTATTCAACTTTGGGGGGAAGGATATGCAGATGGATACTTTTGTTCCAAGAAATTGACTTTGAAGTAGTGGTAAAACCTGGAAGATTGAATGCAAGACTAGATCACTTATCCAAGACAAATAATGGAGAAAAACCCAGTAACTTGGAAGACAATTTTCCATATGCACAATTGTTTTCATTACAAATAGGCTATAAGTGTGTTTCTAATATCATTAAGTTTTTTAGTACATTCTTAGCACCAAGAGAATTTACTATTTCACCGAAGAAAATTTTGGTGGTAAGAGTTGCAGATTATTAGTTGATTGCAGGTCATTTATACAAACTAGGAAAAATAACATATTGAGGAGATGTGTGATGGAGCATGAAAGGCCTATCATTTTAGCAGAGGTGCATGAAGGGATTTTTGGAGGAAATTAAGTAGGAAAACCTACCACGTAGAAGGTATTGCGCATAGGATTATGGTGGCCAACAATTCATTAGGATTCAAAGGAATACTGTTAGAAGTGTGACGTATGTGAGAGACTTGGGAAGCCATCCAAGAGGGATGAGATTCCCTTGAGACCTCAGGTTACTTTGCAAGTATTTGATAAGTGGGAAGTAGAATTTGTAGGTCCAATTAATCTACCAACAAGAATATTAGGAGCCAAATATATTATTACAACGACAGAATACTTGACCAGATGTGCTGAGGTAGCACCAGTAAAGGATTACAGCACGGAGACTGCAACACACTTTTTATTTGAACATGTAGTAACAAGGTTTGGATGTCCAAGAATAATGATGATTGATTAGGGGACTCACTTCCTTAATAGTACAATTGAGGAAATGCTTGAAGAGTTTAAGATACATAATCAAAAGGTCACTCCTTATCACCCTCAAGAAAATGGAACAGTGGAAGCCTTTAACAAGATTTTGGAGAATTCCTTGAAAAATATTTGTAATGTGAATAGAGATTATTGGGATTTGAAGGTACCATCAGTACTATGGGCTTACAAGACTACATGCAAGTGTTGTTTATGTGTTATATTCTTTTCACGACTAGCTCTAGTGTTTGTTAATTTGTATCAGGCGTGTGGGGGGGTTTGAGGGGGGGGCGCTAGGCACCCCCTTAGGGAGTTGCATGGGGTCGATAGCCCCCCTGCGAGGGGGTTTATTAGGAGCACCCCCAAGAAAAAAAAATCCTCGGGAAACATGTCGCATGTTTTCCTTGTTTTTCGTGTCCATTATTGGGAGGTTTTTTGGCACATGGTTTTCTATTTTGCGTTAAGGAATTAGGGTTTTTTACTAATCTAGGTCATTGGCTTAGGGTTTTGGATGTGACTAGCTCCTATATGTATATTGTATTGTAAAAAATGTATCACAATTAAGGAATATAGAATATGTTGGTTTTCTCGATTTGGGTTTCCAGGGGAAAAATCTTTGTGTAATGTGTGTATTTTCCATTGTATATTTTATGTTCTTTTATTGAAAATCTATTTGTAGTAAAATATTGTACAAGGTTAAAATCTACAACAATAAACTAATAGGGAAAACACCCCTTATATTGGTGTATTGATAGGAAGCAGTAGTTCCCTTCTATTATTTGATACAAAGTCTACACATTGCAGCAATTAAAAATATGACAAAAAGGGGTGCAGCGCAGGAAATATTGGCTCAACTAATGGAATTATATGAAGACATAATCATAGTAGGTTTCCATCAAGAGCTACATAAAGCAAAGGATAAAGCATGGCATGATAGACATATCAAGAAGAATAATTTTAAGGAAGGAGATATGGTTCTCCTCTATGATAGTAAGTATTTGTAGCACCGAGGTGTTGGAACTTAGTTCTACATCCCTTCACTTCCCCTTCATTCACATATACATACTCTTAAGCCTAATTTTTTGTTTTAATGCTCCTCCATGTTTTATGAGTCATCTTGATTTGTTTTCCCTTATATTATTTTTGCACCATTTTATTGCTTTCTTGAAAGATTGTTGCGCGTCTGGTTTGGGTTAACAACATGTTGTCACCTTGAAATACTTTACTAATATTATAGCAGGTTGTTCATGCCTTTTCAGTTCAAAAAAATGATGATTGCAAGAACATGCATGTTCTTGCAAACAAGGTAAAAGCATGTTGTTTTAATTCTTTTAACGTTCATAAATGAATTTAAATATTTAAAAAGTGAAGTGTTGGCACCTACATGTGCCTGCATGATCATGAACACTCCAATACACGAAATTCATTTCTAATTTCATCATCATGCAGTTTGTGTTAAGACCATGTTAGAATCGTGTGAACTTTTCCTATAGTTTACATCATCACAAAGGTTGCGGGGAATTATAGTTTCAGGTGAAACTTCATCAAAATTAAGTCCAACATATCAGAAGCACAAGAGAATATGAAGGAAGCACATAGAAAAGGACCTCAAATAATCCATAGGTATGAAATGAGGTCGAGGAAAAGCGTAATGTTGGTTGATCACAACAAAGCTATCATGGATGAAGAGATGAGGTTGAAAGAGAGAGGTAAGAGATAGGTTTGAATCAAGCCAAATTTGGAGGCCGATGAAGTTATAAATGATATTTCCTAGGTGCAAATATTGCAACAGTAATTCAGACTTTGAAACTGCAGAATCAAGAGTTGGAGAAGCAACATTTTAAGCTGCAAAAAAAGACCAGGAGCTATAGAATGAAGGAAAGGTATAGGTATTAATCAAACCAAACATATGAAACAAAAAAAATAGGAACTTGAAATGCAGCATAGTTATTACAAAGAAATCACCAAAAGCTGTTTAAGAAAAATCAAAAGGCGTAGCCCAAATTTTCTGAAAATGCTTTGTATTTTCTTTTTTTTTTCATTGTTTTTTGGTGCTCCTTCTAAACAACTGGAGGTGATTTGTAAAAACTGAAAGAGGTTTTTGTTTGTAATAGGTCCATTCACAAAAACCTCTCGCATATGTTACATAGGTATCATGGTTTGGAAGAATAGAAGAGACCTTTGAGACTATTTTTCCATAAATTCGTGAAATGTTGATTTCCTTGTTTTTGTCATTGTCTTTTCGCGCACCTTTTGAACAACTGGAGGTGAATTTGTAAAAAATGAAAGAATTTTTTGTTGAGAACATGTCCCTGCACAAAAAACTCTCTTATAGTTTACACAGGTATCACAGTTTGGGAGAATTGAAGAGACCTTTGAGGTCATTTTTCCATAAATTCATGAAATGTCGATTTCCCTATTTTTTTCATTGTCTTTGGGCACGCCTTCCGAACAGATGGAAATGGAATTTTTAAAAATGAAACAGGTTTGTGTTGGGAAAGGTCCCACACAAAATCCTCTCTCATATTTTACATAGGTATCATAGTCTAATATAATCTAATAGTTATTTGAGGTAATTTATCCTAGAGATTCACCAAATTCTGGGTGAGTTTTATCTATCTATGTTCCAGTTTAGTCTCCAGCTAGAGTGCATGTGGGCATCCATGCAAAGTTGAAAGCCACCAAAAACTTGGGAAGAATCCTTCATATCATTTTGTTTTACTCTAACTATCAACATGAGCTCTTGTTGCTCTAATAGAAATTTTGTTGCCACTTGTAATAAGAGGCATTGTTTCCACTTGTAATAAGTTGTTGTCTTTTGATAAAAACAATGCTTTTGAGGTGAAGATTATGGAGTGATGCTTCAAATCAGATTCACTCAAGTCAAAACAATGTTTATAATTTGTGATTAAGGAGTGGTAGTTGAGTTGATTGATAGGGTCTAGTTGTAATGTGAAGTTTAAATTTTGAGTTAGATCCTATAAAGGTGGTCAAACCTTTTGGAAAATGGATAAAGAGATCAGTTTTTGTATTGTTTAAGAGGTTCAGTTTTTGGGTGGAAAATAAGAAGTATCAGAAGGGATTAACTTGTGTATATGATTGTAAATTTCTCTACCTAATGAATATATGTTGATGAAATTTTTGTTTTTCTTACTCAAAACTGTATGTGTTTAATCTTGTCTTGAATGCAAATTTTGTGATGTGTGCAATGTGCATTTCCTTATTCTTTCATCCATTGTTTTAGTTTTGTTTTTTTTTCTAATTATACAACCTATTATACAACTATTGTTTAGTGAAAATATCAACCATTTGGAAACATCTTGAAAGATTTGCATCTAGATATTTGTCTGAGTCTTAAGATATTATTTTAAGTCTTTATTCTCACATAGTGAACAATTCATTGCATTGTTAGCTATTGTCTCATGTGTTTATATTTCATATCCCCAACTATCCATTAATATCCATACCATTATAAAAGCATAATCTACCTTCATAATGTGAGGCCTATCCAACCAGATCACCATATTTTATAGCCTCTCCTTGAGTTGCCAACAAAATCAAATTATCAAAAAACCAACCATTCCAAACTTGAGGTGTCCTAGCTCTTCCCTTTAGCAGTGAGGTGTAAAATTTAGAAGCAACATATTCTGGTGCCATTGTCGGGGAACATAGTAACGAAATATCTTTCCCTAGAAGAATTACGACAATCAGATCTGATCTTTGATGGTGAAAAAAGACCAGACACATTCAGACTGCAGAGCATTTACCTGGCAACTCCATGGTTAAAGAATCCAGTGGTGACTCCATAGTTTCAAGAAGTAATATTTTCAGATGGAATCCATATTGGCTCGAAGGTTTTATCCTCTTAATTTCTCGGTTGTTCATGATTTTACAAATTTTTTTCCTACTATAGATGAATGGGGTGATTACTTGCCCATATTTAGAAAAGATAAAGATGATAACTATGTAGATCATTTGCTTGAATTCCATGAAGTCATTCATCAGTTGGGTATACATTATTAGGATGTAATGATGGAGATGTTCATCTAATAATTAGATGGATATGATCGTGACTGGTATCGATCCTTGCCTCCTTCTATCATATCTTCCATGAAAAATCTCCATGCAACATTTAGTGATCATTGTAAAAGGTTTTTTCCAGCTGATTTGCTTTTTGAAAATTGTTGTGAGGAGTTTGATTTACATATGCAGAATTCTATAGTTGGTTCCTCTATTAGTATGAATGATAAGGAATTTAGTGTTAAGCAAGTGGGAGAAGAGTCACCCCCTTGTGAAATATTCTCTATTTTTTTTGTTCGGGAGGAAATTTTTATTGATTGTTCTTATGACAAAAAAATTAATCATAATTTTGTAGAAACATTTGACATTATATTAGATATATATCTAACCATTTTTGTGATGATGATATTGTTTCTCCAAAAGTTGAAATAGATTAGGCTACTATTATGTAGTCAATTTCCAAAGGATGTCATGAAATGGAGGATTTTGAAGTTCAGGTTTTGAGAATTTTTAAAGACCAACCCATCTATGATAAATCTCTTGATGATGAAGAGAAGATTTATAAAATGATACAGATGGAACTCCTTAGAAGTAATCCAATATATGAGAATTATGAAGCAAATTATCTAGAGGGCAGTGGAGGATATGATATTGAAATCACAAAGAAGCATCTAGGTTGATGGTATGAACTGAACATGCATCATGATTTTCAAGAACTGGTGGCCACTTGCATGGAGTTAGTTTTCCTAAAGGTCTTAAATGTTACAACATTTTCCATGCAATCAAGTTGTATATGTAAGTATAAGCTCCCCATTCAATTTCCGCTGAAAAAATATTTGTATTTCTACGTTCTTTTATTCAGCTGCAAAAAGCAAGGTTATGTTGTTAGACACCTGCTTGCTTGGTTGTATTGGAAATTTCAAGTTATGTGATCAGCTTGACTTATGCTGGTTAGGAGTAGGAGAATAAGCTTGTAGTTCAAGAATTTAATTTTCAGTTCGTAGATTGTTTTTCAGTGTGTTGGTTTTCAGTAGCTTGTTTGAATAAGAGACTCCATATCCCAACAAAGGCACTGGGGTGTAGTTGCAGTTTTAAGTTTCAAATTGCATAAAGACGGAGAGCATGAATGGAAGACAAAAACAGAGGTAAGTTACAGCAATTGGGAGCAGGTTTTTAGAAGTAAGGAACCTTATCTAATGTTCTTAGCACCTCATATGGAAGTGTTATCCGTGGTTGGAGCCAATGTTGGATATTAGTTCGACATCCCTTCACTTCCCCTTAATTCACCTATACATCCTCTTGAGCTTGATTATTTTTTTAATGCTCCTCCATGGTTTATGAGTCAACTTGAGTTTTTTTCCCTTCTATTATTTTAGCACCATTTTATTTCTTTCTTGAAATATTGTTGCACGTCTGGTTTGGGTTAACAACATGTTGTCACCTTGGAATACTTTACTAAGCTTATAGTAGGTTAGTGAGG
>JASDQU010101587.1:253759-264880 GCA_032191745.1 Picea mariana | reverse complement strand
ATATTTACAGTTGGTAATCTGTACAAAAGTTATAGAAAAAAAGAACTTGAATCGTTTTCCTACAACATGAATAGTAATATATGTATGTCTGTTCATATACTACATAGTTAATGTATAAAATATTCCAACATTTATATAGATCCAACCATACAAACGAATTTCTAAATGCGCGAAAGCCGACGAATTTCAAAACAAAGGTTCTGGAACCCTTTTACTTATATATACATATTATGTATTTTGATAAACTCGAAATTTACTAACCTTATTAACAATGACAATTTGTTCCAATATCTGTATAAGTCAGACAACAATGAATCAAATAAAATCAATAATTCTATGGACACAACGAAGTTTCTGGAAGCATAATAGTACCGGGGAAACTAAAATGGAAACATATAAGTTTGAAATGCTCGTTTGCTTTAAAACAATTTAGGTTTAATAGCTAACTAGCGTATCAACAAATCTGGAATTAAATTCGCTATTAATCATTGTATTTCATTACAAGTATACATAAGAAAGTCTCATGGCTCAAATATTAGTTAAACTCATTATACAACCCATATCCAGATTCGAAACCAGAGGCGTATCCAAAACTTACGTAGGGATTTGTGTTATGGTCTTCCAATAGTGAATATCGTTGCAACATTTGGATTCATTGGATTAACAGTGATTGGAACGTAAATTTTATATCCAATACAATAATCTTGGCTGGAACCTAGGGTTCCATTGTTTAAATCTGGAATGATAAGATATGAGAACGTTGAAAAGGAACTTGAGTACCTTTTGTATGAGAGGATGCCCAGAATCCCAAATCTTTCAGATACTCCAACCTTGTATGGGGATAAATAAATTTTCAGTTAAGTAACGATCTAGGAATAATAGAATTTTTTTCATATGAAACATAAAATTCAAGTTTCGAGTTAAATTGATTAAAAGAGACAAACACACAAAGTTCAGAATCTCACTTAACTTGGGGCCACAATACCGGTCGCCTTGCCTCCACGTAGTTGAAAAATTCATCCTTAGAATGGAAGGGAGAAGTGGGCCAAAGTCGACCTGATGGGTACCCTCACAAAAACCAAGGATCCCATCACTAGGTCACGATAATCAATTCTTTGAATATATACACCAGAAGAAAAATCAAAGAGAATCTTCTAATAATTAAAATGAACAAAGAAGTACAAAACGAAATGCATTTCAGTACTTTACAAAGACTTTGCACAGAGTTAATACTTATGTTGAATACCTTTTCTTGAATGGTGGTTTCCACCCTCAAAGAACGATAATAACAGTATGGAATACCTTAAAACAAGGGTTTCCTTATATTCGTATATTGCATGTTAGAGAGTATTCCTTAACGACTCGTTTGGGACACAGGGTAACCACTTTACATTACATACTGAATGGAGATTACAGAAAGCCCTTTTAAAACATATCAGTCATAAAGGTTAGTGGGTGGCCTGCCAGGATCCACCGAAGGAAAAACGCTTGAAGAAATGCTCCTTAGTATGGGTTCTACCTTATCAGAATTTCTTCGGAAATTAATACTTTCACGTGGTCTCACAGGAATTCAAAACTAGGTAACAATAACATTAGGGTAAGGTTAATCCATAAAAACGTATAGAGAGACACTGCAAAACCCTTAAGTAAGCGCAACCATGTAACCCGACCACTAAAATGACTGTGCAAGAGTGTAGGTGCTGGAGTAAAGGAGGGGTACCGAAAGGGTTCTGAAAAGGCTTGGAATCAAATATAAGTGAAGGATACCTCCCTAGTAGCAAGTTTAACCCAGGGGGTTACGAAAAGAACAACAACCACAAGAAACTATTTCAGAAAAAAAATCATAACCAGAGTTCTGGTATAAAAGTTCTTCCACTGTAATGAAAGAGGACTATTCAATTCAACTTGTAAAGGTACAGAAGTGTCATGAACTTACCAGGGCGGATGGGTAGGGATGCCTGTTTTCCATTGGGTAAAATCTCTAAGCGATCGATTCCCCCTAGAAAAGGAAAATGTAGAGTTGCTTTGGAAAAACTACACGAATGATGAAAGAGGGCCATATAAACCTAAGAGAGCTCTTACTATGTAGAGTAAATGTTGATAGTACAAAGGGTGGCTCTGGCCATATGATGAGACATAGTTGGCGCGACCCTATTGGACGAGGGGTCAAGTGATAACCATCATTTTTCGCGCACACAGGGCCTCCATTAATGGCTAGTTTAGAGTCTTAACTCACACTGGCAAGAACCTTTCCCTTCACATTAAAGGAATACAAAGTAAAGAGGGGTCCTTCATGACACGACCAACTAGAAAATGTTAACTATAACTATTGTAAGTCCGGTTAGCACATCGTTCAAAGAACTATCGTTCAGTTAAGACATCGGGCAACTTAGGTAGAGTTAAATGAGTTGTTAGGATGGAGTTTTAGTAAACAGAAACTTTATGTCAATGGTGACTGGAAGATCTTTAACCAACCATTAATTACAGGGAATTTCGTTCGATGAATTTGGCCATGCAAAGAAATGCCAAATATCTTATGTTAATCCAACAACTTGTCACTAAGGTGTATACTCCCAACCCCATTGCATTGTGCATAGTATACGAGTTTTATTTTTGAAAGACCAATGAGATTTACCCTTGTGCTCAAGTATAAAGGCATTTTGCTTGGGGAAGAGTTTAAGATCATAAACCCTAAGATTTATATAGTCTAAGTTATATATATATATATATATATATTTAGGACTGAAGGGAATGTTAGAGTGATGGAGTTTGATTCACTTAGAAAATTTGTTCTTGGTGTGTTAGACTGGATTGAAATGTCATCGTTGGTAATCAGAATATAAGAAAACTTATCAGAGTTTAACAATGGAGGTAAATGTTACCTTCCCCTAACTACGAGTCCATTAAATGAATTGGAGATTAATGTTCCTTAGATTTTATTTTATTTTATTGGTAAATTTGAGGTTCATTACACCAAGGATGAAGAAAAGAAACGTCATAAGCACCCAGAGAGGGGAGGAAGTTCACAGGGAAGACAATATGTCGACATGAACACTTTTCATCAAGCAAGAGGAAGAGGAAGAGGCAAAGGAGGTGAAATCAAGTGTTTTGTCTGTGGAAAGATGAGACACAAATCTTGGGAATGTCCTGATAGAAAAATGGATGGAGGAGGAGAAGCTCACATTTCAGAAGTGCAAAGGCGAAATGTGGAGGCAGAAGATGTAGAAGGTGGAAGATCCTTGATGATGAGGAAATTTCTCTTAAAGCCAGAGAAAGAGACGAAGAATCCAATCCAGAGGAATAGTTTGTTTAGGTCTGCTTGCAAGACCAAGGATAGGGTATGAAAGGTGATAGTTGATAGTGGAATCATGAATAATCTAGTATCCACAGAGATGGTGGAAAAGCTGGAATTGGAGACGGTTGCACATCCAAGTCCGTAGAAAGTCTCGTGGTTGCAGAAAGGACATCAGGTAACAGTCACTAAACAATGTTTAGTTGAATTTAAGATAGGGGGATACAGAGATGGGATCTTATGTGATGTTATTCCCATGGATGTTTGTCATATTTTGTTGGGAAGGCCGTGGCAATATGACATAAATGTTATTCATGACGGAAGAAAGAACACATACACCTTGGAGAAGAATTTTAGGACACATATGTTGCTGCCAATTGAGGACAAGAAGGTGAAGGAAGAAACAAGAAATACTATACTTCTCATGAGTGGGAAGGAACTTCTGAATGAAGTCAAGAAAGATGAAGAAATGCAGTTTGTTGTGGTAAGAAAAACTAGAGCCATATTGACCAGTAACTCAATAGATTATCTACCTGAGGAGATTCAGGAACTGCTGGAGAATTTTGCTGATATAGTGGTGGATGACTTACCTTGTTTGTTTCCTCCCATCAGGAGTATGATCCATCACATTGACCTTATAACCTTATACTAGGAGCAAGTTTACCAAATAAAGAAGCATACATACTGACACCGTAGGAGAATGAAGAAGTCAAGAAGCAAGTTCAGGATTTGATTGAAAAAGGATTGATCAGAGAAATATTGAGTCCATGCGTTGTGCCAACAATGTTAAGTCCGAAGAAGGATAGTGGATGGAGAATGTGTACAAATTCAAGCGCTAAAAAAAAAATCAGCATCAGATATAGATTTCCTTTTTTCAGGATGGATGACTTGATGGATTGCTTGAGTGGGGCAAAGTTTTTTTTCAAAAATTGATTTGAAAATCAGATATCATCAGATTAAAATGAGTAAAGGAGAAGACAACATTCAAAACGAATGAAGGATTGTATGAATGGATTGTCATGCCATTTGGATTGACGAATGCGCCAAGTACTTTTATGAGATTGATGAACGAAGTCTTGAAACATTTCATTGGGAAGTTTGTAATTGTATATCTTGATGATATAATGATCTTCAATAAGACCGAGGAAGAACATTTGAGACATTTAACTCTAGTAATGAGGAGGTTGCAGCAAGAGAAATTGTTGATAAATCTGAAGAAGTCATCTTTCATGAAGACAAAACTTATTTATTTGGGTTTCGTGATCTCTTCGAATGAGTTGAAGATGGATCCTGAATGGGTAAGAGCAATCAAAGAATGGTCGTTGCTAAGGAATATCTTTGAAGTCAAAATCTTCCATTGACTAGCCAGTTTTTACAGGAAGTTCATCAGAAATTTTAGTGGAATTTGTGTACCAATGATGGACATAGTCTAGAAGAGACATAAATATTTTCATTGGACAGAGGAAGCGGAGAAAAGTTTCAAGTTGTTAAAGGAGAAGATAATTGGACAACCAGTTCTGGTTCTGCTAGATTTTAGTAAAAAATTTCAAGTGAGATGTGACACAAGTGGATTTGTGATTGAAGCAGTCTTAAGTCAAGACAATAGACCAGTTGTATACTTTAGTGAGAAATTGAATGATGCCAAAAGGAATTATTCCACTCATGATAAAGAGTTTTATGCAGTCATACAAGCATTGAAGAAATGGAGGCACTACCTGGTTCTGAAAGAGTTCGTTTTGTATAGCGACAACCAGGCCTTACAGTTTATAACCAGATAGGAAAAACTGAACCAGAAACATGAAAAATGGGTTGAATTTATGCAAAACTTTACTTTTTTTATAAATAACATTTCTGGAAATGCTAACAAGGTTGTTGATGCATTGAGCAGGAAATGTTTGATTCTGCGGGAATTTCGTGTGAAGACCTTAGGTTTTGATAGACTTAAGGAAATGTACAGAGATGATTTAGATTTCAAGGATGCTTATGAAGCATGTGAGAATCCTATTTTAAGAGATAGAAGCCAATGGATTGAATATTTAATTCAGGATGGATTTCTATTCAAAGGAAATCATTGTGTATCCCAAAGAGCTCTGTGAGAGAAAACCTTTTGAAGGAAAATCATAGTGGGGGATTGGATGGACATTTCAGCCATGAAAAAACATTTGTGCAACTGAACAGTTTGTATTATTGGCCAGGGATGAGGAAGGATGTCAAGAAATTTGTCAACAGATGTAGAATCTACCAACACGAAAAGGGGAAAAGATAGAATATAGGGTTGTATCAACCATTGCCAATACTAGAGAGGCTGTGGGATGCGGTAAGCATGGATTTTGTGTTAGGACTGCCGAGGACACAAAGAGGTTGTGATTCCACATTCGTGGTAGTCGACATATTCTAAAAAATGGCACATTTTATTCCATGTCAGAAAACCAGCGATGCAACACACATTACAAATCTGTTTTTCAAAGATGCTCGACTTCATGGTTTACCCAAGAGTATTGTTTCAGACAGAGATACCAAATTTGTTGGTCATTTCTAGAGGAAAATATGGAAAAAGATGGGGACGAATCTATCTTTTATCTCATCATATCACCCTTAGACGGATGGAAAGACTGAGGTAGTAAATCGAAGTTTGGGAGACTTATTGAGGAGTTTAGTAGCTGAACATCATAGTCAGTGGGATCAGAGTCTTCCGCAAGAGGAATTTGCATATAATGACTCAGCTAACAGGAGCATAGGAAAAATACCATTCTAGATAATGTATGGAATGAATCCAAGAGGAGTATCTGAGTTGAGAGAATTAGAGCAGAATGAGTTCAGGAGTGCTGGAACGGAAGATTTTGCAGCAGAGATGTAGGAGCTCCACAATAAGATTAAAGAGCGGTTGCGGAGTTCCAACCAGGAATACAAGCATAGAGGAGATCATCACAGAAGAGAGATTCAATTCGAAGTGGGATATTTGGTCTTAGAATACCTCAGGAAAGAAAGGTTCCCAAGGGGAACATATAACAAGCTAAAGATGAAAAAGATAGGGTCATGTAAGATTTGGAGAAAATTTGAGGAAAATACTTATGAAATAGAATTTCCAGATGATGTGGGCATATAACTCATATTCAACGTAGCAGATCTATATCCTTATAGAGAAGATGAAAAAGATGGGGCAGAGAATCAAAAGGAAATCCAGTGGGTCAAACAAATGCCTGTAGCTGAAAAGCCGCAGATAGAAAAGATCATTGATCAGAGAGTTGGCAAGAAGACCCAGAGGAAAACATATTTTGAATACTTGGTAAAGTGGAAGGGACATGCGATTGAAGATGCCAGTTGGGAAGGTGAAGCATATATCCAAAAAAATGACATACGGTGTAGGATCTCATGGACAGGAGTCCATGAAATTTTCAGCCAGAGGAGTATGATGTAGGAGCATTTCCAACAAGCGCAAGTGGAAGACAACTAGATATGCACCAGTGCGCATTTTGAAGATGTTTTGAAATTTAAAAGAAGAACATTAATGTAATAGCTGGAAGGATATAATTGCTATTAAATTTTTTGGGAATTGTAATGCAGATCTTGAGCGTTTCTCTCATCTGCCAGTTGGAGGCATTTAATGTAATAAATGTAAAGTAGTTGTAGATTTTATTTCGATAATATAGCTTAGATTTGTAGGAGGGAAAACTCAAGAAAGCTCCCTCGTAGATGTATTGTATCATAATTCTCACTTGTAAGAGCAGAAGCTGTAGAAAAAGAGAGCATAGGAGAGCAGAGAAGAAGATAGATTATAGAAGTTGTATGAGCAGATAATTGTTGCTATAGAAACCATGTATAGAAGCACTTGAGCTAATATAAGAAGGATTTAATCCAATTTCATGGTGTTGTTATGGTTACTGTTTGCATCATGTTGAATGGTATGTTTACAATTTTGTTATATGCTCTGTTATGCATTTGTTTCAATGCTTTATGTGTATGATTTCATGTTGAATGTATGAAGTTTGTGAGAGGGAGAGTATGAGTTTCAATTTTTTCTCGTCCAGAGAATTCCTGCAAGGAGTGTAGTGAAGGTCCACAAGGAGTGTGTTGACAAGATTCTGAGTTTTACCTCAGAAAAGATTAGGAGAGATAGAGTTTTTCTTATACCAACAGAAGTGAAAATATAGCACAGATCCGTGCAAGGTGTGCACATGACAGGTTGAAGTCTTAGACTTTTCCAACCCAAAGGAAGCGGTTGAATAACTTCTGTCGCAAGGAGTGCGCAGAGTTGGAGTGTTTGGATAATCAAAGATTATCGTGAAGGCCGGAAGGAGTGCGTGCAAGAATCCCTTAGAATCTTTGAGTTGCAGCAAGAACCAAGCTCAGGAGGGATAGAGGCTTGGAAAGTTCAAAGGAAGGATGAAGGTCGAAGTCACCTCGCAGAAATCAAGATCAGGAGGAAAGAAACCAAGTTATTTGGTGAGGAGTCTTTTAGAACCTGAACGGACGGTTGGAATTATCAGAGGGAGAAACATCGATTTTTCATGGACAATTGGATCTAGTAGATCAGCAGAGAGGATAAGACTGAGTGTCTTTCAACAATCGCAAGCTCAGGAGAGATAACAACCATTTGATCCTGAGGAGTGTGAGCCGTCAATTGGGCGCTCTGAAATATCGACATTTCGAGAGTCAGGAGTGTGGAGGACGCTGTTTTCGGGAATCACGAGTCGCGAAATCCCGATAAAAGAAGGAAGAATCTGGAGCGTTGGATCACCGGGAACCCAGGACTGTCGATCTGGCATAAGTGGTCATTGCGATTCTGGATTTCGGGAGAAGGGGAGAGGGACACTTCACAAATCCCCGATACGCGAAATCCTGAAGCGCTCGAAGGTTGGGCCCCAAGTCACAATCGAGGGTCACATCAAAAGGACTTAATGGAGGAGCTAGGAACCGTTAGCCCATTTCGGGATTTCGGGAATCAGAGGAGTCGACGTGCCTTGCAACGGAAGTCCTGACATCGTGAATCTCGACACGCCTTTTTGGGTTAAGGATGTGGTCATGTGAAGTGGAGGCTCGCGTCTAAGTGCATGTTCACACGTGTGGGGTTTAGAAAGGGACATGTGGTCATTAAGTGTTGAAGGTTCCAGTAGGGACCGAGAATCCATTTCGACTCGGGAATTTGAAGATCCAAAGACCAGGAGGTCAGTAGACCCTGCTAAGGTGGGGGTTTGCATCACAATGCCTCTCTAGTTTCAACATTAATATAATTACATGTGACAAAAAGTGTGATTGTTTCCTCATTGAGAAGAAATTTTATTTATAAAATAGTGATTGGAGGTTGAATCAATGTTAAAAATAGAATGACATCTACTGAAATCTTATTATTTTCTTGTTGTGATGGAGTAGAATGAACCGTGGCATCTATTATGTTGGGAATTGAGGTAGTGACTAATGGATGCCTACATTTTTCCATACCTAACATTGCCTGTCTTTCTTGACTGAATTTTTGGAGGCTACACTCTCTTCAAAGAATTTCTTACGTGACATCATATGTTCCCCATTTTCAAAAGGATTGAAAACAAGAAACTGAAAATTCTTGGCCTTCAAATCGTAGTGAAGTCTTAAAAAATATTTGTAACAACTTTATTGACAAAACAACTTGTTTTTATGCACAATTTGTCAATATTTTTGGGGGAGAATGAGGTTGTTCTCTGTGCCATTTTTAATTCACAATGACCACATATAAATTATTATAGAGCACATACACATTCATAATGCATGCGTATTCCATAATGTGTGTTATGTTCTAAATGATTGCAGTACTGTGGTAACTGACCATAAAGGGGATTGGAAAATGGATTTATGAAATTTCTTGTGATCAAGTCTTGTGTATGACACCTAAAACCATGACAAGGACCTCTGTAAGGGATAGTCATCATCTAAGTGTGAATATGAGGGTATATTTGGCCTCCAAGTGCGAATATAAGCTCCATTAGTAGGTTTTTCATAGGTGAAACATGTCTTGAGGCGTTAACCATGGTCGGGGGAAGAAAATTAGGGCCTTAAGACTGAAATGAATATTCTAGAGCTCAATTTCCATGAATGAGGCCTCAAACCACCACATAGGCCCTCTCTAGTTGATCTTTGGTCTTTGGGTGGGATATTACACACCATAGATGGGTCTTGAGGCCTTGACCATGGGAAGGGAAGGAAAACAAGTATCTTAGGAACTATATGAAGCTTCTCAAGCTCAATTATTATGAACAAGTCCTCGAACCACCAAAGAGGACTTTTGTAAGGGATATTTGGCCTCTGAGTGGGAATATGAGCACCATTAGTAGGTTTTTTCACATGCAGAATAAGTTTCAAGGCCATTACCACGGTCGAGGAAATAAAACAAGTGCCTTAGTCCTTATATGAATCTTCTCATCGTAAAGCATTATGAACAAGTCCTTGAACCACCACACAAGACCTCTATAAGGGATCATTGGCATCCAATTTGTAATATGGGTGCCATTAGTAGTTTTTACACACCATGAATGGGTTTCAATACCTTTTCCATGTTCAAGGAATGAAAACAAGGGCCATAGGTTCTAAATGAATATTCTTGGTTCAAACTCCATGAATAAGGCTTCATACCACTACACAGGCCCTCATTAAGGGATATTTAGCCTCCAAGTGGGATATGGGAACCATTAGGAGGTTTTATGCACTACATATGGGTCTCAAGGCCTTGACCATGTCCAAGGAAGGAAGAAAAGCGTCTTAGGTCCTATATTAAGCTTCTCAAGATCAAGCATTATGACTGAGTTCTTGAACCATGACAGAGGACCTTTGTAAGGGATCTTTGGCCTCTGATTAGGAATATGGGTGGCATTAGTAGTTTTTTCAAATGAAGATGAGTCCTAGGGCATTTACCATGGTTATGGGAGGAAAATAGATCACTAGGACCTAAATGAAGCTTCCTTGGTTCAAGTGCCATGAATGAGGCCTCAAACCACCACAAAGGCCCCCTTAAGTGGATATTGGCCTCTAGGTGGGATATGGGTGCCATTAAGAGGTTTTGTACACCACAGATAGGTCCTAAGACCTTGACCATGGCCAGGGAAGGAAAACAAGTGAAGCTTCTCCGGCTTAAGATTTGTGAGTTGTCCTTTAATCACTATGTAGGTTCTTTGTAGGGGATATTTCACTTCCAATTGGGAATATATCCACCATTAACTTATTCTATGGATATTACAGACTAGGAATTACTCTATGGACTTTACCATGGTCAAGGGAAAAAAACAAGGGCCTTATGCACCCTAAATAAGAATTCTTGGGAAAGCACCATAAATAAGGCCTTGAGCCAACACAAAATCCATCCCCTAGGGATATTTGGCATCCGAGTAGGATAAGGGCATTATTATGAGGTTTTTTGTACCATCAATGGATCGTGGGGCATTGAACATAGTTAGGGAAGGAAAAAAAGTGCTTTATGCCTTATATGAATATTCTTAGACTCAAGCACTGTGAACAAGTTATTAGACCACCCCACAAGACCTTAGTAGGTGATCTTTGACCTCCAAATGGGAATATGGTTTCCATTAGAATGTTTTTCAAGCTAGGAATTGATCTCAAGGCCTTTGTCATGGACAAGGGAGGGAAACAAAAGCCTTAGGATCTAAACGAATATTCTTGGGCTCAACTATCATGAATGGGGCCTCAAACCACCACCTAATCCCTTCTAAGGGGATATTTCGCCTCTGAGATATGTGCACCATTAATAGGCTTTTCACAAATTAAATGGGTTTTGGGGCCTTATTCTTGATTGGGGAGGAAAAGAAGGCCTTGGCACTAAATTAAATTTTTAGGTCTAGGGCCAT
>JASDQU010101587.1:224370-241219 GCA_032191745.1 Picea mariana | reverse complement strand
TTTTCCCACCTCTAGCCCCTAATTCCTTGCCCACTCTGTGGATGCTCAGTCCCCCTTCACTCATTCATCGTGGTCGGTCTGCACCTGGCAGTGTTTATATTTTATTAATCATTCTGAATACATACAAGTACATCAACATGCTCCTGGCTTTCAACACTTAGGCTCCCTGGCCTAACAAACACATAAGCCTACTAGTTATACAAAACTTGGATCACCAACCTATAAAACATAATTACAATTCCTTTTCAAAACATGGTTTACAACGGGGCTCGGCCTTGGGGACACTACAATGAGAAATCTCATTTTTGAACTGCAGGTCTTCAAAGAAGACAATGAGAAACTGAAAAAAGCACAACAGGAACAACATGAAATAAATGAAGTCCTATTGCGAAGTATAGTGACAAAGAAAATCCTAAAGGACGATAACCAGGAAGAAGAGGTCAGTAAAAGGGCCTCTAAGGATTCTGATCCCGAAGAAGAAAAAGGGGACAACTCATCTGAAGGAACACATTCAACTGAAGATAAAACAAAAATAGGCAGAGAGAGGAAACAAGTAGATCACCTTGAGGGGGATTTTAAGAAAATCAAACCATCTACCTTTGATGGGGAATCCAGAATAGGGGAGGAAGATGAAACATGGTTATTAGACATCAAGAAGTATTTCTAGATATACAACTATTCCAACAATATGAAGGTCAGAATGACCATCTATAATCTGAAAGGGAAAGCCAACATTTGGTGGCAAGACCTGAAGTTGGCCAAGGGTCTAAAATAAAAATAGATGGAATGGTCAGACTTTAAGAAATACTTTAAGAAACAGTACCTATTTGAAATTTACTATGAAAGAAAAACCAAAGAATTTTATGAGCTATGACTGGGTCAAATGGCTATGGAAGATCTGATAAACAAATTCCTGGAATTACTAAGGTTCGTACCTTATATCTAGGAGGATAAAGTGAAAATCCAACGGTTCCTAAGTTGTTTACCGTAGTCCTACAAGGACAAAATCGAATTTGATAACCCCAAGTCCTTGAGTAAAGTATTTAGGAAAGACCGAATGTGTTACGACCAATACAAACAACGGTTAGAATTTCCCAAGGCTTGGAAAGACAAGAAACAAGACTGAATGAACCAGTGGAAGAAGGGATCTCAGTCAACTCCTTATCGGAACATAGAAAAAAGTTTCACAAGGAAATATTTTTACTCCAACAATTAGAACACCCAAGGAGGTGGTAATCCAGTAAACCTGGGAACAAAGAAGTTTGGGGACATCCCCCATGAACCGTTAAAATGCTGGGAATGTGGTGAACCTCACTTAAGGAGGAACTGTCCACGTTTGACTTCAGCAGCCAGAGCTGCGGTTCACAACATGCAAAAAGCCTCTACGGTAGGAGATGTGGGCATAAGCTTGCATTGGATAAACACAGCCGTGGATGGCCGGCAAGCGGACCACCAGTCCTCTGTGGTGGAAATTGAAGGTAAAATCAATAACACTTGTATTTTTTTTTTAATTGATCCTGGAGTTACATTGAGCTATATCACTCCTGGTATAGTGGAGTCAAATAAACTTAAGAAAACAAGACATGCAAAATCTTGGCTGGTACAGCTAGCAATAGGAACGAAAAGAAAAGTAGTCGACTTTATTTTTGGTTGAGTTCAGTTTAGGTGGTCAAAACATAAAGACAAATCTAAACATTCTACCATTAGGGTCTTATGATGTAATTTTCAGAATAGATTGGTTAGAAAGACATAAAGCAGTGTTAGATTGTTATGAAAAATCACTCAAATATAAAGACGAAAATGACACTGCTAGGACAATTCAAGGAATACAAAAACCTATCTTAGTTAGACATATTTCAACAATGCAATTCAAGAAATGCATGAGAAAGGGTTGTCAAGTTTATGCCATCCAAGTAACAAACCTGTTAGAAAAAGAAAATCAACCCAACTTGGAGGATTTTACCGTTTTGCATGATTTCAGAGATGTGTTTGTTGATGAGATACCTGAATTACCCCCAAGGAGGGAGATAGAATTCTCTATCGAACTATTACCTGGTTCAGCCCCTATCTCTAAATCACCTTACCAAATGAGTTTGCTAGAATTAACAGAACTAAAAATTCAACTACAGGAATTATTGGACAAATAATTTTATCAGACTGAGTGTTTCACCATGGGGAGCACTTGTCCTCTTTGTGAAAAAGAAGGATGGAACTGTGAGATTATACATCGACTACAGACAATTAAACAAAATGACGATTAAGAACAAGTACCCCCTACCTAGGATAAATGATCTGTTTGATCAAGTAGGTGGGGCAAAGATTTTCTCGAAATTGGATTTATGATCTGGTTATCACTAGGTTAGGATAAAGGATGAGGACATAAGTAAAACAACATTCCGAACGAGATATGGACATTAAAAATTTGTTGTTATACCATTTAGACTCACTAATGCACCAGCCATGTTTATGTGTGTAATGAACAGTATTTTCAGTCAGTACTTGGACAAGTTTGTGTTGGTATTCATTGACAATATTCTAGTATATTCTAAAACAAAAGAAGAACACGAAGAACACTTAAGGATAGTTCTGCAAACTTTAAGGAAGCATAAACTATATGTTAAATTCGATGAGTGTGACTTTTATCAGAAGGAAATACAGTACCTAGGACATGTAATATCTGCAAAAGGCATTGCAGTCGATCCTGAGAAAATAAGAGCCATCATGGAATGGCCGATTCCTAAGGATGTAGCGGACATCCGGTCATTCATGGGAATCACCAGATATTACCGCAGATTTATAGAGGGATTTTCTAAAATTTCATACCCTATAACATCGTTACAAAAGAAGGGAACCAAGTTTAACTGGTCATAAAAATGTCAAGATAGTTTCAATAATTTAAAAGAATTGTTAACGACCACACCCATTTTAAAGGTAGCAGATCCGGATAAAGACTTCACCGTCTGTGTAGATGCGAGTAAAGAAGGACTAGGTGGTGTCCTAACTCAAGAAGGACACATTATTTGTTATGAATCTTGAAAACTAAAGGAACATGAACGAAACTACGTCACTCATGACTTAGAATTGGTAGCAATAATACATGCCTTAAAGATGTGGCAACACTACATAATGGGCAGAAAATTTATATTATTGACGGATAACGGTGGTGTGAAATTTTTGTTTAGTCAGCCGGACCTTAATGCAAGGCAAGCAAGATGGCTAGCCTTCTTGAGCAAATTTGACTTTGAGGTAAGGCATATCAAGGGTAAAGAAAATAAAGTGGTTGATGCCTTAAGCAGAAGAGTTCATGGGTTGTTTGAAATAAACATTAGCAGGGCAGAAAGTGATCTTGAATAGAGGATAAGGGTTGCAGGTAATAACGACGAAAATTACACTAAAACAGTGACATAATTACAGAACACTACAGAAAACTCAAACAAAACAGATATGAGTTTAGATGGAAATGGCCTACTACGATTTAAAAATAGAGTATACCTACCAGATTCGATAGAGTTAAAGTTAACATTATTCAATGAAGTGCACAAGAAACCACATTCTGGTCACCCAGGATACTAGAAAACGATAACAACACTAAGAAAGTTATTCTATTTGCCTAATATGAAGGGAGAAACATTAGAATACTTAGCTAAGTGTCAAAATTGTCAGCAGGTAAAAGATGAACACCAACATCCAGTCGGCCTGTTATAGACCTTACATGTGCCAGAATGGAAATGGGAGACTATATCACTGGACTTTATTACAGGTTTGCCTAGAACTAAAACATATAATGATTCAATTATGGAGGTAATCGATAAAATTAGTAATTCTGCACACTTTATTCCTGTAAAGTCTACTTTTAAAGCTATTAACATCACTGAAATATTCATGAATTTTTTTTTTAGACTACATGGTATTCCTAAAATGGTGATTTCGGATAGAGACGTAAAATTTACATCTTCTTTTTGGAAAGAATTGTTTGCAGGGCTAAATACTAATTTGAATTTCAGCACGAGTTATCATCCACAAACGAATGGGCAGATTGAACGAACAAAACAAATCATAGAATATATGCTCCGCATGTATGTAAGAACAAAACCAGGCAAGTGGGAGGACTACCTGCACTTGGTGGAATTTTCATACAACAATGGGTACCAAACTTTGGCTAAGATGAGCCCTTTCGAAGTACTGTATGACAGAAAGTGTACGACTCCGATTAGCTAGGATAACCCAGTTGACAGACTCATGGTAGGACTGGAGATGCTCCAGGAAATGGAGAGCATGGTAAGAAAAGTACAACAGAACTTAAAAGAAGCACAGGACAGACAGAAAAGTTACGCGGACCAGAAAAGAAGACACCTAGAATTTCAAGTGGGAGACCACGTCTACTTAAAAGTCAAAGCCCGAAAAAGTTCACTAAATCTAGGGAACTGTGCCAAGTTGGCACCCAGGTTTTGTGGCCCTTTCGAGATCTTAGCTCGAATTGGACCCGTAGCATACCAACTTGCACTTCCTGCCAATCTAAAAATTCATAATGTATTTCATGTTTCTTTGCTAAAGAATAATGTTCATGATCCTATTCATATGATCGATTGGAACTTGGTGCAGGTGGAACCAGAAGGCGAGTTCCAAGTGGAACCTCTGCGCATTCTGGACAGGAGAGAAATAACACTTTGGAACAGAGCCATCGCCCAGGTAAAAGTGAAATGGAAGCACTTTATCCCTGAGGAGGCCACTTGGGAGTTGGAGGGAGATTTGCAAAAATCTCATCCAATCCTGTTCCAAGAAAGGAACAAACACTAAGGATAGTGTTTTATTGAAGGGGGAAAGGATGTAACATCCCCCAAAATAAATTATTTTTAAGTTTGAAATTTCTTAGGAAATTATTTTCGTTTTTGGTAAACTCGAAATTGGAAAATTTTTGCCATTTATTCTGAATTTTGAATTTACTTAATTGTAATTGATGATTATGACTGTTGGGCAGAAATCTGATTTGACCCAACTAACTATTTGACTATGACACTTGTATGAAACAAAATATTTTATAATTATTGTTGATGGACAAATGGAACAATCATATTAAAATCAGCTGACCATGACTCCATGAGAGGGGAACATGTTGGAACTACCTCAAGTCTGAATGTGACAAGTGGAAAATCAAGAATTTGGCCATTGGCAGTCCCTGAAAATTAGAGATTTGGAAAGCTGTGAAAATTCCCATAGGGGGAAAAGACCTAGGCACAAATGATTTTGGGTATATAGTGCTAGCATATGGGAGGATACAGGATGATACCTAGTATGCTAAGGAAATGAATGATCTCTATCTTTCTGAACACTATCTTTCTGAATATGAGGCAAGGGGAAATTGCTGAAACTGAAGGACTATTGCTGAGGAGAAGTTCTGAGTTCGCCCTCATGGATTCATGGTCAGGCTAGGGGGTGAACGAGACAAGTGATTTGGTTGTTTTGTTCTACGGTTGGGAGGAACATGGCTGTTCCATTTTTTATTCGACAACCGTTCAGATATGTCAACCTACTCCTTTCTCTGTCTGAATTTTATATGGTTTAATAAATGGAAGAATGCAACTGTTTAAATTCTGGATCGAAGTATTACTATGGAAAAAAATCTGATTGAATGTTGTTAGAATTAAGAACTGATAGAATGCCTCTAAAACTAATTCTGAATGAATCATCTCTACTGAATTGAATGCTGAACGAATACTATTTTCATTTGATATACAAGCTGAAAGAGTATATCTGGTTAAATTCTGGAAGAATTAGTTCTGTAGATTTTACTACTATTGTAATAGGATAAACTGTAGGATAAACCTCACAATTAATTATATTTTTCTGAGTAAACTATCTATGTGCGTAATGTGATTGGAACCAAATTATGTAGATATACATGTATGTTCATATTTCTGTAGGTAGCCATAGTACTCAATTGAGATTTCCATTCATGTACATGTTAAACGTTATAGAAAAAAAGAACTTGAATTGTTTTCCTACAACATGAATAGTAATATATGTATGTCTGTTCATATACTACATAGTTAATGTATAAAATATTCCAACAGTTATATAGATCCAACCGTACAAACGAATTGCTAAATGCGTGAAAGCCGACGAATTTCGAAACAAAGGTTCTGGAACCCTTTTACTTATATATACATATTATGTATTTTGATAAACTCGAAATTTCCTAACCTTATTAACAATGACAATTCGTTCCAATATCTGTATAAGTCAGACAACAATGAAATCAAAGAAAATCAATAATTCTATGGACACAATGGAGTTTCTGGAAGCATAATAGTACCGGGGAAACTAAAATGGAAACATATAAGTTTGAAATGCTCGTTTGCTTTAAAACAATTTAGGTTTAATAGCTAACTAGCGTATCAACAAATCTGGAATTAAATTCGCTATTAATAATTGTATTTCATTACAAGTATACAAAAGAAAAGTCTTGTGGCTCAAATATTAGTTAAACTGATTATACAACCCATATCCAGATCCGAAACCAGAGGTGTATCCAAAACTTATGCAGGGCTTGCGTTATGGTCTTCCAATAGTGAATATCATTGCAACATTCGGATTCATTGGATTAACAGTGATTGGAACGGAAATTTTATATCCAATACAATAATCTTGGCTGGAACCTAGGGTTCCATTGTTGAAATCTGGAATGATAAGATCTGAGAACACTGTAAAGGAACCCGAGTACCTTTTGTACGAGAGGATGCCCAGAATCCCAAAGCTTTCAGATACTCCAACCTTGTATGGGGATAAATAAATTTTCAGTTAAGTAATGATCTAGGAATAATAGAAATTTTTTCATATGAAACATAAAATTCAAGTTCCAAGTTAAATTGATTAAAAGAGACAAACACATAAAGTTCAGAATCTCACTTAACTTGGGGCCACAATACCGGTCGCCTTGCCTCCACGTAGTTGACAAAGTCATCCTCAGAATGGAAGGGAGAAGTGGGCGAAAGTCGACCTGATGGGTACCCTCGCAAAAACCAAGGATTCCATCATTAGGTCACGATAATCAATTCTTTGAATATATACACTAGAAGGAAAATCAAAGAGAATATTCTAATCATTAAAATGAATAAAGAAGTACAAAACAAAATGCATTTCATTACTTTACAAAGACTTCGCAGAGAGTTAATACTTATGTTGAATACCTTTTCTTGAATGGTGGTTTCCACCCTCAAAGAACAATAATAACAGTATGGAATACCTTAAAACAAGGGTTGCCTTAGATTCATATATTGCATGTTACAGAGTATTCCTTAATGACTCGTTCGGGACACAGGGTAACCACTTTACATTACATACAGAATGGAGATTACATAAAGCCCTTTTAAAATATATCAGTCATAAAGGTTAGTGGGTGGCCTGTCAGGATCCACTGAAGGAAAAACGCTTGAAGACATGCTCCTTAGTATGGGTTCTACCCTATCAGAATTTCTTCGGAAATTAATACTTTCGCGTGGTCTCACAGGAATTTGAAACTAGGTAACAGTAACATTAGGGTAAGGTTAATCCATAAAAAGTATAGAGGGACACTGCAAAACCTTTAAGTAAGCGCAACCATGTAACCCCGCTAAAATAACTGTGCGAGAGTGTAGGTGCTAGAGTAAAGGAGGGGTACCGAAAGGTTCTGAAAAGGATTGGAATCAAATATCAGTGAAGGATACCTCCCCAGTAGCAAGTTTAACCTAGGGGGTTACGAAAAGAACAACAATCACATGAAACTATTTCAGAAAAAAAATCATAACCAGAGTTCTAGTATAAAAGCTCTTCCACTGTAATGAAAGCCGAGTATTCAATTCAACTTGTAAAGGTACATGAGTGTCATGAACTTACCAAGGTGGACAGGTAGGGATGCCTGTTTTCCATCGGGTAAAATCTCTAAGCGATCGATTTCCCCTAGCAAAGGAAAACATAGAGTTGCTTTGGAAAAACTGCACGAATGATGAAAGAGGGCCATCTAACCCTAAGAGAGCTCTTACTACATAGAGTAAATGTTGATAGTACAAAGGGTGGCTCTGGACATGTGATGGGGCATAGTTGGCGTGACCCTATTGGATGAGGGGTCAAGTGATAACCATCGTTTTTCATGCACATAGGGCCTCCATTAATGTCCGATTCAGAGTCTTAACTCATGCCTGACAAGAACCTTTCCCTTCACATTAAAGGAATACAAAGTAAAGAGGGGTCCTTCATGACACGACCAACTAGAAAATGTTAATTATAACTGTTGTAAGTCCAGTTAGCACATCGTTCAAAGAACTATCGTTCAGTTAAGACACCGAGCAACTTAGGTAGAGTTAAATGAGTTGTTAGGATGGAGTTCTAGTAAACGAAAACTTTATGTCAATGGTGATTGGAAGATCTTTAACCAACCATTAATTATAGGGAATTTCGTTCGATGACTTTGGCCATGCAAAGAAATGCCAAATATCTTATGTTAAGCCAACAACTTGTCACTAAGGTGTATACTCCCGACCCCATTGCGTTGTGCATAGTATACGAGTTTTATTTTCAAAAGACCAATGAGATTTACCCTTGTGCTCAAGTATAAAGGCATTTTGCTTGGGGAAGAGTTTAAGATCGTAAACCCTAAGATTTCTATAGTCTAAGTCTATATATATATATATATATATATGAACGTTAAAATAAATTTAGGACTAAAGGGAATGTTAGAGTGATGGAGTTTGATTCACTTAGAAACTCTTTTCTTGGTGTGTTAGACTAGATACAAATGTCATCGTTGATAATCAGAATATAAGAAAACTTATCATACTTTAACAATGGAGATAAATGTTACATTCCCTAACTACGAGTCCATTAAATGAATTGGAGATTAATGTTCCTTAGATTTTTTTTTTTTTATTGGTAAATTTGAGGTTCATTACACCAAGGATGAAGAAAAGAAACCTCATAACCACCCAGAGAGGGGAGGAAGTTCACAGGGAAGACAATATGCTGACAGGAACACTTTTCATCCAGCAAGAGGAAGAGGAAGAGGCAGAGGAGGTGAAACAAAGTGTTTTGTCTGTGGAAAGATTGGACACAAATCTTGGGAATGTCCCGATAGAAAAAGGGATGGAGGAGGAGAAGCTCACATTTCAGAAGCGCAAAGGCAAAATGTTGAGGCAGAAGATGCAGAAGGTGGAAGATCCTTGATGATGAGGAAATTTCTCTTAAAGCCAGAGAAAGAGACAGAGAATCCAATCCAGAGGAATAGTTTGTTTAGGTCTGCTTGCAAGACCAAGGATAGGGTATGGAAGGTGATAGTTGATAGTGGAATCACGAATAATCTAGTATCCACAGAGATGGTGGAAAAGATGGAATTAGAGTCAGTTGCACATCCAAGTCCGTAGAAAGTCTCGTGGTTGTAGAAAGGACATCAAGTAACAATCACTAAACAATGTTTAGTTGAATTTAAGATAGGGGGATACAGAGATAGGATCTTATGTGATGTTATTCCCATGGATGTTTGTCATCTTTTGTTGGGAAGGCCGTGGCAATATGACATAAATGTTATTCATGACGAAAGAAAGAACACATACACCTTGGAGAAGAATTTTAGGACACATATGTTTATGCCAATTGAAGACAAGAAGGTGAAGGAAGAAACAAGCAATACTATACTTCTCATGAGTGGGAAGGAACTTCTGGATGAAGTCAAGAAATATGAAGAAATGCAGTTTGTTGTGGTAAGAAAACCTAGAGTCATATTGACCAGTACCTCAATAGATTATCTACCTGAGGAGATTCAGGAACTGCTGGAGAATTTCACTGATATAGTGGTGGAGGACTTACCTTGTTTGTTGCCTCCCATCAGGAGTATGATCCATCACATTGACCTTATACTAGGGGCGAGTTTATCAAATAAATAAGTGTATAGACTGATACCGTAGGAGAATGAAGAAGTCAAGAATCTAGTCCAGGATTTGATGGACGAAGGATTGATCAGAGAAATCTTGACCATGTGTTGTGCCAACAGTGTTAAGTCCGAAGAAGGATGGTGGATGGAGAATGTGTACAAATTCAAGGGCTAAAAAATAAATCAACATCAGATATAGATTTCCTTTACCCAGGATGGATGACTTGATGGATTGCTTGAGTGGGGCAAAGTTTTTTTTCAAAAATTGATTTGAAAATTGGATATCATCAGATTAGAATGAGGGAAGGAGAAGACAACACTCAAAACGGATGAAGGATTGTATGAATGGCTTGTCATGCCATTTGGATTGACGTATGCGCCAAGTACTTTTATGAGATTGATGAATGAAGTCTTGAAACATTTCATTGGGAAGTTTGTAATTGTATATCTTGATGATATAATGATCTTCAGTAAGACCGAGGAAGAACATTTAAGACATTTAACTCTAGTAATGAGGAGGTTGCAGCAAGAGAAATTGTTGATAAATCTGAAGAAGTCATCTTTCATGAAGACAAAACTCATTTATTTGGGTTTCATGATCTCTTTGAATGAGTTGAAGATGGATCCTGAAAAGGTAAGAGCAATCAAAGAATGGTCGTTGCTAAGGAATATCTTTGAAGTCAGAAGCTTCCATGGACTAGCCAGTTTTTACAGGAAGTTCATCAGAAATTTTAGTGGAATTTGTGCACCAATGATGGACACAGTCTAGAAGAGACATAAATATTTTCATTGGATAGAGGAAGCGAAGAAAATTTTCAAGTTGTTAAAGGAGAAGATAACCGGACAACCAGTTCTGGTTCTGCTAGATTATAGTAAAACATTTCAAGTGAGATTTGACACAAGTGGATTTGCGATTGGAGTAGTTTTAAGTCAAGACAATAGACCAGTTGTATACTTCAGTGAGAAATTGAATGATGCCAAAAGGAATTATTACACTCATGATAAAGAGTTTTATGCAGTCATACAAGCATTGAAGAAATGGAGGCACTACCTGGTTCCGAAAGAGTTCGTTTTGTATAGAGACAACCAGGCCTTATAGTTTATAACTAGACAAGAAAAACTGAACCAGAAACATGAAAAATGGGTTGAATTTATGCAGAACTTTACTTTTTTTATAAAGCACATTTCTGGAAATGCTAACAAGGTTGTTGATGCATTGAGCAGGAAATGTTTGATTATGCGGGAATTTTGTGTGAAGACCTTAGGTTTTGATAGCCTTAAGAAAATGTACAGAGATGATTCAGATTTCAAGGACGCTTATGAAGCATGTGAGAATCCCGTTTTAAGAGATAGAAGCTAGTGGATTGAATATTTAATTTAGGATGGATTGTTTTTCAAAGGAAATCAATTGTGTATCCCAAAGAGCTTTGTGAGAGAAAACCTTTTGAAGGAAAATCATAGTGGGGGATTGGCTGGACATTTCGGCCATGAAAAAACATTTGCGCAACTGAACAATTTGTATTATTGGCCAGGGATGAGGAAGGATGTCAAGAAATTTGTCAACAGATGTAGAATTTGCCAACACGCAAAGGGGAAAAGACATAATACAGGGTTGTATCAACCATTGCCAATACCAGAGAGGCCATGGGATGCGATAAGCATGGATTTTATGTTAGGACTGCCGAGGACATAAAGAGGTTGTGATTCCATATTCATGGTAGTCGACAGATTCTAAAAAATGGCACATTTTATTCCATGTCAGAAAACCAGCGATGCAACACACATTGCAAATCTGTTTTTCAAATAAGTTGTTCGACTTCATGGTTTACCCAAGAGTATTGTTTCGGACAAAGATACCAAATTTGTTGGGCATTTATGGAGGACAATATGGAAAAAGCTGGGGACGAATCTATCTTTTTTCTCATCATATCACCCTCAGACGGATGGAAAGACTGAGGTAGTAAATCGAAGTTTGGGAGACTTATTGAGGAGTTTAGTAGCTGAACATCATAGTCAGTGGGATCAGAGTCTTCCGCAAGAGGAATTTTCATATAATGACTCACCTAATAGGAGCATACGAAAAAGACCATTCTAGATAATGTATGGAATGCATCCAAGAGGAGTATCTGAGTTGAGAGAATTAGAGCAGAATGAGTTCAGGAGTGTTGGAGTGGAATATTTTGCAGCAGAGATGCAAGAGCTCCACAGTAAGATTAAAGAGCGGTTGTAGAGTTCCAACCAGGAATACAAGCGTAGAAGAGATCAACACAGAAGAGAGCTTCAATTCGAAGTGGGATATTTGGTCTTAGAACACCTCAGGAAAGAAAGGTTCCCAAGGGGAACATATAACAAGCTAAAGATGAAAAAGATAGGGCCTTGTAAGATTTGGAGAAAATTTGAGGGAAATGCTTATGAAATAGAATTTCCAGATGATGTGGGCATATCATCCATATTCAACGTAGCAGATCTATATCCTTATAGAGCAGATGAAACAGATGGGGTAGAGAATC
The DNA here is from genome assembly GCA_032191745.1 of Picea mariana. NCBI lineage: Eukaryota > Viridiplantae > Streptophyta > Pinopsida > Pinales > Pinaceae > Picea > Picea mariana. The sequence continues at coordinate 228,811 of JASDQU010101587.1, read as the reverse complement.
AAAAGGAAATCCAGTGGGTCAAACAAATGCCTGTAGCTGAAAATCCGCAGATGGAAAATATCATTGATCAGAGAGTTGGCAAGAAGACCCAGAGGAAAACATATTTTGAATACTTGGTAAAGTGGAAGGGACACCTGATTGAAGATTCCAGTTGGGAAGGCGAAGCCGATATCCAAAAACATGACACACAGTGCAGGACCTCATGGATAGGAGTCCATGAAATTTTCAGCCAGAGGAGTATGATGCAGGAGCATCACCAGCAAGCGCAAGTGGAAGACAACTATATATGCACCAGCGCGCATTTTGAAGACGTTTTGAAATTAAAAGAAGAACATTAATGTAATAGCTGGAAGGATATAATTGCTATTAAATGTTTTGTGAATTGTAATGCAGATCTTGAGCGTTTCTCTCATCTGCCGGTTGGAGGCATTTAATGTAATAAATGTAAAGTAGTTATAGCTTTTATTTTGATAAGATAGCTTAGAGTTGTAGGAGGGAAAACTCAAGAAAGCTCCCTCGTAGATGTATTGTATCATAATTCTCAATTGTAAGAGAAGAAGTTGTAGAGAAAAAGAGCAGAGGAGAGCAGAGAAGAAGATAGACTGTAGAAGTTGTATGAGCAGATAACTGTTGCTATAGAAACCATGTACAAAAGCACTTGAATTAATATAAGAAGGCTTTAATCCAATTTCATGGTGTTGTTATGGTTACTGTTTGCATCATGTTGAATGGTATGTTTACAATTTTGTTATATGCTCTGTTATGCATTTGTTTCAATGATTTATGTGTATGATTTCATGTTGAATGTATGAAGTTTGTGAGAGGGAGAGTATAAGTTTCAATTTCTTCTCGTTCGGAGAATTCCTGCAAGGAGTGTAGTGATGGTACGCAAAGAGTGCGTTGACAAGATTCTGAGTTTTACCTCAGAAAAGATTAGGAGAGATAGAGTTGTTCTTATACCAACATAAGTGAAAATATAGCACAGATACGTGCAAGGTCTGCACAGGACAGGTTGAAGTCTTAGACTTTTCCAACCCAAGGAAGCGGTTGAATAACTTCTGTCGCAAGGAGTGCACATAGTTGGAGTGTTTGGACAATCAGAGATTATCGTGAAGGCCGAAAGGAGTGCATGCAAGAATCCCTTAGAATCTTTGAGTTTGCAGCAAGAACCAAGCTCAGGAGGGATAGAGGCTTGGAAAGTTCAAAGGAAGGATGAGGGTTCAAGTCACCTCGCAGAAATCAAGCTCAGGAGGAAAGATGCCAAGTTATTTGGTGAGGAGTCTTTGAGAACCTGAATGGACGGTTGGAATTATCAGAGGGAGAAACATCGATTTTTCATGGACCGTTGGATCCAGTAGATCAGCAGAGAGGATAAGACTGAGTGTCTTTCAACACTCACAAGCTCAGGAGAGATAACAACCATTTGATCCTGAGGAGTGTGAGCCGTCGATTGGGCGCTCTGAAATATCGACATTTCGGGAGTCAGGAGTGTGGAGGAAGCTGTTTTTGGGAATCACGAGTCGCGAAATCCCGATAAGAGAAGGAATAATCTGGAGCGTTGGATCACCGAGAACCCAGGACCATCGATCTAGCATAAGTGGTCATTGCAATTTCGTATTTCAGGAGAAAGGGAGAGGGCCACTTCAAAAATCCCTCGAAGGTTGGGCCCCAAGTCACAATCGAGAGTCACATCAGAAGGACTTAATGGAGGATCTAGGAACCGTTAGCCCATTTCGGGATTTCGGGAATCAGAGGAGTCGACGTGTCTTGCAACGGAAGTCCCGACATCGTGAAACCCGACATCGTGAAACCCGACATGCCTTTTTGGGTTAAGGCTGTGGTCATGCCAGTGGTCACGTGGAGTGGAGGTTCGTGTCTAAGTGCATGTTTGCACGTGCGGGGTTTAGAAAGGGACATGTGGTCATTAAGTGTTGAAGGTTCCAGTAGGGACCGAGAAGCCATTTCGGCTTGGGAATTTGAAGATCCAAAGACCAGGAGGTCAGCAAACCCTGCTGAGGTGGGGGTCTGCATCACAATGCCTCTCTAGTTTCAACATTAATATAATTACATGTGACAAAAAGTGTGATTGTTTCCTCATTGAGAAGAAATTTTGTTTATATAATAGTGATTGGAGGTTGAATCAATGTTAAAACTAGAATGACATCTATTGAAATCTTATTATTTTATTGTCGTGATGGAGTAGAATGAACCATGGCATCTATTATGTTGGGAATTGAAGTAGTGACTAATGGATGCCTACATTTTTCCATACCTAACCTTGCATGTCTTTCTTAACTAAATTTTTGGAGGCTACACTTTCTTCAAAGAATTTCTTGCGTGATATCATATGTTCCCCATTTTCAAAAGGATTGAAAACAAGAAATTGAAAATTCTTGGCCTTCAAATCATAGTGAAGTCTTAAAAAATATTTGTAACAACTTTATTGACAAAACAACTTGTTTTTATGCACAGTTTGTCAATTTTTGGGGGGAGAATGAGGTTGTTCTCTGTGCCATTTTTAATTCAAAATGACCACATATAAATTATTATATAACACATACACATTCATAATGCATGCATATTCCATAATGTGTGTTATGTTCTAAATGATTGCAGTACTATGGTAACTGACCATAAAGGGGATTGGAAAATGGATTTATGCAATTTCTTGTGATCAAGTCTTGTGTATGACACCTAAAACCATGACAAGGACCTCTGTAAGGGATAGTCATCATCTAAGTGTGAATATGAGGGTATCTTTGGCCTCCAAGTGCGAATATAAGCTCCATTAATAGGTTTTTCATAGGTGAAACATGTCTTGAGGCGTTAACCATGGTTGGGGGAAGAAAATTAGGGCCTTAAGACTAAAATGAATATTCTAGAGTTCAATTTCCATGAATGAGGCCTCAAACCACCACATAGGCCCTCTCTAGTTGATCTTTGGTCTTTGGGTGGGATATTACACACCATAGATGGGTCTTGAGGCCTTGACCATGGGAAGGGAAGGAAAACAAGTGTCTTAGGAACTATATGAAGCTTCTCGAGCTCAATTATTATGAATAAGTCCTCGAACCACCAAAGAGGACTTTTGTAAGGGATATTTGGCCTCCGAGTGGGAATATGAGCACCATTTGTAGGTTTTTTCACATGCATAATAAGTTTCAAGGCCATTACCATGGCTAAGGAAATAAAACAAGTGCCTTATTCCTTATATGAATCTTCTCATCCTAAAGCATTATGAACAAGTCCTTGAACCACCACACAAGACCTCTATAAGGGATCATTGGCATACAATTTGGAATATGGGTGCCATTAGTAGTTTTTACACACCATGAATGGGTTTCAATACCTTTTCCATGTTCAAGGGATGAAAACAAGGGCCATAGGTTCTAAATGAATATTCTTGGTTCAAACTCCATGAATAAGGCTTCATACCACTACACAAGCCCTCATTAAGGGATATTTAGCCTCCAAGTGGGATATGGGAACCATTAGGAGGTTTTATGCACTACATATGGGTCTCAAGGCCTTGACCATGTCCAAGGAAGGAAGAAAAGCATCTTAGGTCCTATATTAAGCTTCTCAAGATCAAGCATTATGATTGAGTTCTTGAACCATGACAGAAGACCTTGGTAAGAGATCTTTGGCCTCTGATTAGGAATATGGGTGGCATTAGTAGTTTTTTCAAATGAAGATGAGTCCTAGGGCATTTACCATGGTTATGGGAGGAAAATAGATCATTAGGACCTAATTGAAGCTTCCTCGGTTCAAGTGCCATGAATGAGGCCTCAAACCACCACAAAGGCCCCCTTAAGTGGATATTGGCTTCTAGGTGGGATATGGGTGCCATTAAGAGGTTTTGTACACCACAGATAGGTCCTAAGACCTTGACCATGTCCAGGGAAGGAAAACAAGTGAAGCTTCTCCGGCTCAAGCTTTGTGAGTTGTCCTTTAATCACTATGTAGGTTCTTTGTACGGGATATTTCACCTCCAATTGGGAATATATCCACCATTAACTTATTCTTTACACACTAGGAATTGCTCTATGGACTTTACCATGGTCAAGGGAAAAAAACAAGGGCCTTATGCACCCTAAATAAGAATTCTTGGGAAAGCACCATAAATAAGGCCTTGAGCCAACACAAAAGCCATCCCTGAGGGATATTTGGCATCCGAGTAGGATAAGGGCGTTATTATGAGGTTTTTTGTACCATCGATGGATCTTGGGGCATTGAACATAGTTAGGGAAGGAAAGAGAGTGATTTATGCCTTATATGAATATTCTTAGACTCAAGCACTATGAACAAGTTATTAGACCACCCCACAAGACCTTAGTAGGCGATCTTTGACCTCCAAATTGGAATATGGTTTCCATTAGAATGTTTTTCAAGCTAGGAATTGATCTCAAGGCCTTTGTCATGGACAAGGGAGGGAAACAAA
>JASDQU010101587.1:176126-195354 GCA_032191745.1 Picea mariana | reverse complement strand
GCAGTTGGAAGTATTTCTTCATGCCCAACAACGATGTCTTGGCATCTTCCTCCTTCTTATGTTCTCCATCGAATGTTGGAGGTTTAATTTTATTCATCTCTCCTTTCACTTCCTCCCTTCCAGATTTTTCATGTTTTCTGGTAGGGGACGGGCTCGAAGTGCTGTGTGTCTCCTTGTCTGAATGTTTTTGGGAGTGACTGTGATGTCGGCTACCACTCCTCGATCTACTTCTTTTCCCATGATTTCTGCGACTCTCTGTCATACCCGAGTCTCTTCCCTTCTCAAGTTTCTTCTCTATTCTTAACAGGCTCTTCAAGAATTTTAAGTTTAATTCCCCTTGCCGATCCCTGACTTTCACGAGCTTTCGGCTATCAGCTTGATGCTCCTTGGCCTCTCTTTGCAGCCCTTCAATGATTTTCATCATATGTCCTTCCTTATCCATCTCTTTTCCATGCCCATTAGAGTTCGATCCTTCGACTCCCAGGTTAACATCCTTTCCTTCCCGTTCATCTTCTATTTCAGGGGTAAACTGCACTTTTCCCCACTCCATACTTGGTGTTGATTAACTGGGGTTGTGGCCTTCGTTGAACTCCGCACACGCACTCTGTGCAATTAAATTTAAAATTTTCCAGGCCATTAAACCTTCGCGAACAATCCACAATATTTATAAGCCAGTTCAGACAAACTAAAAAGACATTTCGTTTTAAATAAGTTTCTTGAACTGGAAGTATCATGTATCTCTTCTATATTTTTTCTTTGCATTTTGCAGCAATTTCCATACTGTTCTGGCACTCATTAGCCTTCTGCAATCTAATACGCAGACGAATCGAATTTGTCGAGCCTTCATCTCTTGACAATTTGTCATATTTCATAACCATCGATGTTTAATAAAGTGTTTCAATTTTACGAATTGTCTGAGCTCTCTTCAGCTCTGTGTTTTTCGGGTGTCCAAAACTTCAATTTCTGATATTTCAGGACTTTCGGGACCTTGAGTTTCGGTACCCAGGACTTCGGGTTTTCAGAACTTCCATCTTCTCAGCATTTTGGGACTTCAAGTTTCGGGGTTTCGGAGTTTCAGTACTGGAGAACTCCCATTTCACTCTCCTTCCCCACCCCTGACTCCGGAATTCTGATTTACCTTATTCTACGGGTCTACAGCACAGTTGTCACCCTCAACCGTAGTGGTACGTGGTGTGTTTCGGAGGATCCTCGTCACCTTCGGTGACGTCATTAGGGTCCCACCACTCTTGTGTTGTATTCCCACTCACTGGCATGTGGTACTCTTCATGTGTCCACCTGGCACATCTCCCGATTGAAGCTTCGGGTGTCGGGGTTTCGTGATCCCCAACGACATGAGTTCATGTCCTCACAAACTCCTAATCCCCGATTTGTCGATGCGCCTTTGGCTTAGCCCCCTCAGCTATGCCGAGGTCCATGTGACTGCCTCTCATAAGACCACAATATTTTACTCTTATTGGGGTTTCGGACTTCCCAATGTCCAAATGCACATGTCCTCAGGATTCGTGATTCTCCGAACCTCGATTTCTGATGGATGACTCTTCTATTGGGACTTTACCCGATTTCCTGGATTACTGCCATGCATCCACAACGAATGGATGATCCCGATTCAATCTCGGGACTTCGGGACTTTTGATTCCCCGATGACAAAATCCTTTGTCAACTCAAAACTCTGGTAGCTTGTATACCGATGGGTCACTCGATCTCCACCACGTGTCTCAACTATTGGACGGCTCAGATCAAATCTTGGGACTTTGACCAGTGCAAGATAAAAAATGCTCACCTATGTGAGTCCGGGTGTCTGGATCTCCGAATTGGATGATCGCGTGATGTGCATCCTTCCTCAGATGGATGGATCAGGTCATTGCCGAGACTTTTACTATGAAAATTCCTGACCTCCTGACATCATGACTCCCGATATCGTGATTCTCGATTTCCTGAAATGGGAAATCTCACGACACGTGTCCTCCATCTTTCGGACGGTTTAGATCTATTTCGAAGCTTTCACCCCTAGTTTCTGAGGTTTAAACTTCAGACACCTCTCGGAAGATCCAACGGATGTTGGGTTTTCTGGCCGAGATCTGACGGCTTGAACGGTTTCTAACTAACTCAGGATTTCGCGTATCGCGATTTCCACACTCCTGTGTCATTTCCAAAGGAATTTTAATCTTTACGCACATTTTTCCAGATCCGACGGTCATGAGGGCTTGCCTTCCCTCCCAAACAGATCCTAAGGTTCTAACACCATTGGTGTAGAGACCTGTCTCCCCATGGCCATAGACCACACCAGCCAGCGGTTTCATAGCACCGCTATACTTCCTAAGTTCTTAATAAAAACTCATCAAGTGTCTCCTTGATGCTTTGGAGCAAACCAGGGTCCGAAATTGGTCCTCCCGACTCAATTTCCCCTTGCATTCTCAGTCCAAAGACCGCTCCACTGGCCCATCTAGGCTCAGTGTCAAAACCTTGGCTCTGATACAAAATTGTAGGGTACCCTTTTCACTACTGAGGATTTCAAAACTCTCTCTAACTAATCTGTACATGGACTTTTACATAAAACATACAGAATTGTATAATCACATGCGTAACAGCAAAGAGATACCTTTTAATTCTCACAATAAACATATAGTTACTGTTATAATTAGACAATCCATAGCTTTCAAGAGTAATTCATTTACACAGTGGAAAACATGATAACAGATCCAGTACATTCATGATAAAATGTGGTAAAAATATAATTAAACACTTATCTTGTGACAGTGGAGAAATCCACCAACCAAATGCAGGCCTTCCATGAACATCCCAGCCGTAGACTGCACTTCTCCTCAACTCAACAGTAGGTCACCCCCGAGCTGGGACTGAGCTCCACCCTAGGGAAAGGAATCCAGACTCAGGCTGAGGTTACAGGGAATTCAGTCACACACAATCAACAGGAGGAATGCTCTCCCAGGAATATCCCACGCTCACTGCCCACAGACCCTCATTCCCCACATGCCTATTCCACCCCAGGAGAGTGCACCTTTTCTGTCACCTGGACAGTCCTTTGGCTACCAGTCTCCCTTACCTTGGGTTACAGGAACAGATCGGACCGGAAGTCTCCAGGTTCTGTGGCAGCTACAGGGTTCCTTCCAGGAGCTCTCTCCTTCTTATGCGCACTCTCTCACCTGGAGGGAGTCGCTCACAGGACAACAAGCCTCACACAGTCCAGAACTACGTGCCACAACAAACACAGGGAAAAATGGACACAGGCATCCCAAGAACCAGTTCAGCAATCACAGGATGTTCTCTCGGTCAAGATTTCAGAATAGGGCTCCATGCACAAGCTCGCTCAGCTTTACCTGGGCAAACAGAGACTCTTCCCCGAAATTGACATGGACATTTCATTCAGGGAATGCACACACCAGTTTTCTCTCACATATAGACTCCATGGCTCTGAACAAGGGTAAACACGCATTCTTCAGCACCCAACACATGCTTCCTCTCTGTAACAGACATACACGAGGTCTCTTGCAGAATGGCTCCTATGGCTCCTGCTCAGGGAAGTCGGGTCGAATGGAATGCGAGAGCCCTTCCCCATGGCTGTTCCTTTCTATTTTATTTGCATGTGTCAGGGTGGACATTTTTCACCTTGGGAACTGCATGTGTTCCATCTGCATGCCTCCCTGTACACGCCTTTCCTTTTTGCTAGGAACTTAGGATAAAATAATATGCACATGGCTTTTTAGGAAATAATATTAAAATATTATTCCAAGCCTAAGCCCCCTAGGCTCAACACTCAGCCCCTTTCCCACCTTCCAGCCCCTAGTTCCTTGCCCACTCTGTGGATGCTCAGTCTCCCTTCACTCATTCATCATGGTCGGTCTGCACCTGGCGGTGTTTATATTTTATTGATTATTCTACATACATACAAGTACAACAGCAGGCTCCTGGCCCTCAAACACTTAGGCTTCCTGGCCTAACAACCACATAAGCCTTCCATATTATACAAAACTTGGCTCACCAACCTATAGCACACATTTACAATTCATTGCATATATCATGATCTATAACGGGGCTTGGCCTTGGCGACACTACACCTTCCCACTATGAAGGTGAGAAATCTTCCCATAATATGGCCCTTCATTCCAATTCCCTTCCTTGTAACCACTACCTTCCCCAATTTGAAGTGGGAAAATTTGATGGATCCGATCCCACTGGTTAGGTCACCCAAATGGCAGGTCTGATGCCTTCTTCTGGAAATGTTTTATCAGTGGCATCAAAGAGGAAATTCGAGCCCCAGTCCTCATGGCTCTCCCTCACACTTGGTTGGAAGCTACTCAAAGTTCTAAGGAATCCCAACAAATTTTCTCTGCTCAGACCCAAAAAACTTCCTTTGTTCCTCACACTCAACCTACTAATCCTACCCCTCTTCCCACTCCCCTCAAAATCTAGAAATTAACTCGAGATGAAATGGTAGAGCTCCAACTCAACGACCTTTGCTATAATTGTGATGAAAAATATTTTCTGGGGCACAAGTGTAAGGAACAAAAGTTTTTTTTGTTCATCTTTGACGATGTTTCTAAAGAAGAGCTTGAGACCCCCTCTGTGGAAGTGTTACCCAAGCCAAAGGATATTACTCCACCCTTTGAACTGTATATTTTAACCTCGTACAATATTTTTCTGCAAACATATTTTCAATAAAATAACATAAAAGATACAATGGAAAATACACACATTACATAGAGATTTTTCCCCTGGAAACCCAAACCGGGAAAACCAACATATTATATATTCATTCTTTGTGATACAATGTTTACAATAAAATATATATAGGAGACAAAAACATCCAAAACCCTAACCCAATGACCTAGATTAGTAAAAAACCCCAATTTATTAACCGAAAATAGAAAACCATCGAAAAAAGACATGTGCCAAAAACAACCCAACAATGCACATGAAAATCCAGGAAACACAAAAAACGAGGCAAACAATGTGACATGTTTCCTGAGGAAAAAAAATTCAAACCCCCCTTGTGCTTTCGACACAACGTAGTAGACACTGGATTTACTCATGCAAAGAATATAACACATACCCAACATTCTCCCATTCTCCCAAAGGTAAGCGACTCCTAGTGAGGATATTTCCAGGAAATCCATATTTGTTTGGATGTACCTATGTAGGCCACTACGAGACTTTAAAACAAGGTAACACTCGAAGTCTTTCATACCAACATTTGTGCGCAAGGTATGGAAGAAGTTGGTGTACTTCGACATAGTTTGGTCTCTCTCTTAACACAGAGTTGTCCATCTTGTGCATTGATCATCATAGTTTCCAATAGGGTAGTATTGCTCCTTTAGGGCATAAGAAAAAGCTATCCAAGTGGTCTCTATCCCAAAAATTGAAGACTCATCCTTGACATGTTTCTCACAGTAAGTCTCTCGCCAATATCTGACCTGGGGAAGGGCCTTAAGGAGTGTGAAAGTGATTTTTTTCACTATTGGAAATCTTTTGGATAAATAAATAACCCTCTAGTAGACTTAACCATTTTTTCAAATTATGAGCATATATTTTTCTTTTAAATAAAGGAATATCAAAGTTAAATTGTACCTTAAATGGTGTCACAACTCTGAAGTGACTACTAGTTGAAGGTGCTTCCATTGTTGTTGGTAGTCGTCGAAGGATCCGGGAAAAAATATCCATCATCTTGTCCCTCTTTCACCTGAGGGATTCCTCGAGCAACAATTTGATAGGATCTCCTACTCCATCGTCCATATTTTCTTCCACCATGGGAGGTTTCTTGGGTGGGCGAGAGAAGTTTTCCTCAAGAGAAACAAGCTCGAGACCCAAATCTTTATACTCTGACCTCATTGGGGACATGCACTAAGAATGACAAGGAGCAGACTGTTGTAATACCAATGATCCAAATTATTTTGAGAATGACATGAAGGAAAAAATATAATAGAGATATAAGAAGGAAATACACAAAGATATTGCAAGGAACATGGTAATAGAGTAAAACTTAGATTATATTAATGACTATCTGGAATACAAAACACTACAAAATGTGAAGCACACAAGCTAGCTAGAATGATGGTAGCTTATCTCTGAAGAGATATTTTCCAACTACGTTCATTCACAAGAAGTTGGTTACAATGAGGCTCCAAAGGCCTTTTTAACATAAAGCATAAATGAGAAAACCCTAAACATCCAAAAACCTAACCCTAGAAGATGAAATTCCAAAGGTTTTGTGGGCCTCGATGGGGCTTGTTGATACGTCCACTTCCCGAGGGCACAACTTTTTCATACGATCTTTATTTGGGGTGCTTGGTACCCTGTCAAAAAAGTTTAGTTGAGGAGTAAATATTTTTCATCGCCCAATATACCCCAATAGGGATCTATTGGACACTACCAAGTCAAAAAAATGTCATTTAGGGCCTAAAAATGGCCCCGAAAGTTTGAGACCCGAAAATATGTAGAAAAAATGCAAAGATGGAAACTGTAATTTGACCCAATGGAATAGGTGGGTGGCCAATGATATCCACCTAGATAAATTTCGTTTTGTTGTGGTGTGTATTTATCTTCTTCTTTCTCTGTTTATTAATTCTTTTTATGCAGGTCATGTTTAACAAATGGTATCATAGCTAGCTGAGGAAGAGTGTTGTTCTATGAGATTCAAAGTTGATTTGTTTGCACACGTAGAGGGAGAAGGGGGCCAAGACAAGCCACATGAGGAGGAAGCCATCATTGGTGTCTAGTTTGTTGTAGAGAAGAAATTGAGGAACATGGATGAGGTAATCCAATGGGTGCACAGTGTGGGACTAGTCATCAAGGATAGGAACATCCCAGATCTCATTGAATTTGTAGTGTGTGTTCAAGTACAAGGCATGATCGTTTCTCATGCATGGTGAGTTTTGTTTGTTGTGGAGCCTGATTATATTCATGATTCAGAGGTATTTGTTTTTATCCATGTTTATACCCCATGAATACTTTACACTCCAGAAGAATGTACACTCCTCTACGCGAGGGAGTGTAGGGGGGGCTTGCCCCTCCTATGAGGTCGGAGGGGGCTATCCCCATGGTTGGGGGGTCCAGAGGCAAGCGCCCCCCCGGCGAGGGTTTCGGGATAAATCCCCCGAAGGAAAAATTGTCATGTAAATGCATATTGTAATTTCATAGTAAATATGGACCATTCATTATAAGGTCACAGATCTGATGGTAGAAGTTATATTAGGGTTTTTTTCCCTAGAAGGAAACCCTCTTTTATGAGGGAAATGTCTTGTGACTATGTATCATTGCGAATATTGTATTCTAAGTGAAGAGACTGTGAGAGAAAGAAGAGGAAGTTACATTGGGTGTGTTGTAGGTTGTATCCCTTCATTTATTGGATAATAATAACGGAAGGACCTAGCAATTTCTCTGGTGGATGTAGCCCACACTGGGTGAACCACATATATTTGTGTCTCTATTGTATTGTGTATCTTCTATGTTTTATTTCTGCATTTTTTTTATTTTATTTCTCTGTGATCTTGTTTTTCTAACAACTGGTATCAAAGTGAAAGGTAACTTGTAGGAAAATAGGGTTCTTGGTTCAAGTGGGAGCAATGGAAGAAGATGGAAAGTTTAGGGTCGAGAAATTTAACGGCCAAAACTACCAGTTATGGAAGAGGCAAATGGAAGATTATTTTTATCATAAGGATCTATTCTTACCATTGGGTGGAATAAAAAATAATATGATAGCCATGAAGGATGAAGAATGGGAGGTTCTTGATAGAAAGGCATTAGAAATGATAGGCTGAGCCTGGTAGCGTCTATGGATTTTAATATTTCAAAAGAAAATACAATGAAGTAGTTGATGGATGCATTAACTAAACTGTATGAAAAACCCTTGGCATCCAATAAGGTATTTCTAATGAAGATATTATTTAATATGAACATGTCAGAAGTTGGATCTATTGCATATCATTTAAATGAATTTAATACGTTTACTAATCAATTAAGTTCTATAAAAGTGGACTTTGATGATGAGGTCAGGGCTCTTCTAATCTTGTGCTCATTTCCATAAATATGGAATGGCTTGGTCATGGTTGTAAGTAACCATGTCTCTGGTTCAAACACTTTAAAATTTGATTATGTTGTTGGTGTTATCCTTAGTGAGGAAATGCGATGGAAAAAAATAGGTGAGACATCAGGGAATTCATTAAACATGGAGAATAGGGGAAGAAAAAGGGATATAGGAAAGGGCTCATGGAACAAAGAGAACTATAGGAAGGGCAGATCCAAATCCAGACTTGGAAAGATAGTGTGCCGAAATTTCGGAAAGAAAGGACATCTGAAGAAATACTATAGAGCTCCAAAGAAACAAAGAGATGGACAACAGGAAAAAAATTAGGAAGCAAATGTAACAGGTTATGTGTTACAATATGCTTTGATTCTTTGTATAGATAATATTTATGATTCTTGGGTAGTAGATTCAGGGGATTCATTCTGTGCCACACCCCATAGGAAACATTTTCTAGATTATGTTCAAGGTGATTTTGGACAGGTTCATTTGGGTGATGATGCACCATGCAAAATTGTTGGAATGGGNGAAAACCAATGGTTGCTAAAAGAGGTAAGACATGTTCTAGATATAAGGAAAAATATTCTTTCAATAGGGAAGTTGGAAAGTGAAGGTTGTATATCCATATTTACAGATAAGGTGTGGAAGGTCACCAAAGGATCATTAGTGATAGAAAAATGAGAGAAGGTAGGCACTGTTGGAGTTACTTCAAACAAACCTAGGATTTATTTTTCCTAAGGTTATTCCTTGTTTATTTAGTCATAATTAGTCATTATACAGTCTCCTATATTTTAGGGGAGAATATTCCACCTGGAGAATATTCTCTTTCAATTGACACTTCAGTTTGACTAGTTGAGTTGAGTTTAGATGTTGCATTGGTTTTGTCACCATGCAACATTGGGATCACCACCAACTCACTACTCTTTGTTCATTCAGTTAACTGAAGACTAGTTGACTAGTTAACTCAGGTAGGTGGCAGTTCACTCCCATAACTGCCTGAGAGACTAGACTAGGTGGCAGTTTACTCTTGTAACAGTTGGTGTGTTTCCAGACCAATATAGACCACCACTATGGCTCATTAGTTACTCATGTATCCTATATCTAATGTAAATTATTCACTCTTTGAGTGTGGAATACGGTTACTGAGAATTATTCCATTCTTTCTATCTTGCTTCTTCTTTCTCAATTTGTCTCTGTAAATGTGTGTAGTATTTTCTAGATAGATCTATTATGTGCAGGTTCAACACATTTACATGGTATCAGATCCGACGGACTTCTAAGCAAAAGCCACACCAAATCATTTTTTGCAGGTACAAAATATTGAAGACAACAAAAGATGGATTATTCGCCGGAAATACTTCTCACGCCTCATAATTATTTGGAATGGAAGCCAAAGATTCTACTTCTTCTCAGAAGTAGAGTCTTATACCAAATAACCATGGAAATGAAAGTAGAGCCTGATTCTATCAATGAGAAAAATGACTTTCTCAATAGACAAGATAAGGCCATAGGAAGTATCAGCATGTTTGTTTTTCCTGAACTTTTCCATCAAGTATATGAAGAATCACAAGGATTAACTCCAAATGAATTATGGAACAGATTGGAGGATCTATTTGGGAATAAATAATATTGTGAAGATTTCATGCAGGAGGTTGAACAGATAGATCCAGAAGAGAAGCCATCAGAAGATCAAGCCTCTTATTATGAAGAGTCTTCTACAAAAGTTTTTGCAGAAATTTGTATTTCATTAATTGAATATGATGTCTACTCCATTTCATATTTTTTTTTCTGAAATTCATGTGGAAGATATATGGCATGCATCTCAGGAGTCACATGCAGACACTTTTGCATGCACCATGCATGCATCTCAGGAGACAAAAAGGGAGCCGCGCACATCAAATGAAATTATGATATTTTATGAGCGAAATTTATAGAAACAAATTGGATATTTTAATTCCTCTCGGGAAAATATCCAATTTCAAAAAAAAAATCGTTCGAAATGGAGTCTGGAAAGTGAAGTTATGATCGTTTTAAAATCAACAAAATTTCAACGTTTTTCTGGAAACGGCTGCAGGGTTTTCAAAATTTCATCCAAAATTTATTTGGATATTATTCACTACAAGAAGATAAAGTGGATATGTGTGGAAATATCAATGATGCATATACTTCTTTATATTTGTGCAAACATCTACATCTTCAACAAAATCTTCAAAGAGCACAAACTTGCACAGTTGTGAGGTCTTCTTGGAGTGAAGGACATGGTTGCTTAGCAACTGCCTTTTGTTCCTTATCATTTTTTATCTTATGCATTGTAATTTGAGGGGGGGTTTGTTCCCTATTTCCTCATTTAGTTCAGTGTATCTTTTGTATTTGGGTACCTAACATGGCCTCGTAGCCGGGACCCATTCTTTATTTTCACCATAGCGATGTTTAGGGGGGGTGTTGGAGTTACTTCACACACACCTAGGATTTATTTTTCCTAAGGTTATTCCTTGTTTATTAGTCATAATTAGTCATTATCTAGTCTCCTATATTTTAGGGGATAATATTCCACCTGGATAATATTCTCTTTCAGTTGACACTTCAGTTTGACTAGTTGAGTTGAGTTTAGATGTTGCATTGGTTTTGTCACCATGAAACATTGGGAACATCACCAACTCACTACTCTTTGTTCAGTCAGTTAACTGAAGACTAGTTGACTACTTAACTTAGCTAGGTGGCAGTTCACTCCCGTAACTGGCCGAGAGACTAGACTAGGTGGCAGTTTACTCTTGTAACTATTGGTGTGTGTCCAGATCAATATAGACCACCACTATGGCTCATTAGTTACTCATGTATCCTATATCTGTTCTAAATTATTCACTCTTTGATTGTGGAATATGGTTAATGATAATTCTTCTGTTCTTTCTATCTTGCTTCTTCTTTCTCAATTTCTCTCTGCAAATATGTGTAGTATTTTCAAGCTAGATCTATTCTGTGAAGGTTCAACACATTTACAGGTACATTGTATTTATGTACTTGTAATACTGAATTTTCTATCTCTTTAGCTTCTACAAGAGTGGATACAACATTGTGGAATCATAGTTTTGGAAACATGAGTGAGAAGGGAATGTATATACTTCACAAAATAATTTTTTTGTCAGATCTTAAACAAATTGATTTGGATTTCTATGAGCATTTTGTTTATGGAAAACAAAAGAGAGTCAGATTCCTTAGAGTCGAAAAAGTAAAGAAGAGTGAAAGTTTAGAGCTTGTGGATAGAGATGTATGAGGACCAAATAAGGTATCATCTCTTGGTGGCTCTCATTATTATGTTACTTTTATTGATGATGCAACTACAAAAACTTGGGTTTATTGCATTCGACTAAAATATGATGTTTTTGATACTTTTAAGAAATGGAAAGCTTTGGCTGAGAATGAGACAGGAAAAAACTATTGCAACAAGGAGTTTGATGATTATTGTTCATACCATGAGATTTGTAGTGAGAAGAGAGTTCCAGGAACACCACAAGAAAATGGTGTGTCGGAAAGGATGAACAGGACAATCATCGAGCGTGCAAGGAATATGAGATTGCATGATGGTTTTCCCTTACAGTTCTAGGTAGATGATGTAGATATTGATATTTACTTAATAAACAGATGACCTTCAAGCTCCTTGGATGGTAGAATTTCAAAGGAGGCATGGACAGGTAAAAAGGTGAACTATTCATTTTTGAAGACTTTCGGTTGTGAATCATTTGTCCATATTGATAAATAAAATAAAACAAAGCTTGAGGAAAAATAAGAGAAGTGTATCTTTATTGAATATGGTGTTGATGATTTTGGTTATCGCTTATGGGATTATGAAAATAACAAAATCATTATAAGTAGAGATGTTATATTCAATGAGAAGATCATGTACAAAGATCAATTGCAGGGAAAGAAACAGGAAAAAGAAAAACCAGAATACACAGTGCTTGATGAGGTCATTGAAAAAGAAATTCTAGAGGTACCAAAAAATCAAAATGTACAACAACAGGAGAAACAAGGACTTCAAAATCCTGCAAGTATTGTTAGAAGATCAACTAGGTTAATTAGACCCCCTCAATGATACTCTCCATCATTGTATTATTTATTGTTGATTGATTCGRGTGAGCCAGAATGTTATGAAGAGGAAATGCAGGTAGACACTAAAAACAAGTGGGAGCAAGGCATGAAAGAGGAAATGGATTCCTTGGTAAATAACCAGACTTGGGATTTGGTTTAGTTGTGTACAGGGAAAAGAGCATTGCAAAATAAATGGGTTTACAAGTTCAAGGAAGAAGACAGAGGAAAAAAGCAGTACAAGGCTAGACTTGTTGTAAAGAGGTTTGTACAAAAGAAAGGTATATATTTTAATAAAATATTTTCTGATGTTGTTAAAATCAATTCAATTAAGACTATTTTAAGTCTTATGGTAGTAGAAGATTTGCATCTTGAACAGTTAGATGTAAAAACAACTTTTCTCCATGGAGATTTGGAGGAAGAGATTTATATGCAACAACCATAGGGGTATGAGGTCAAAGGGAAGGAGAATTTGGTATGCAGGTTGAAGAAGACCTTGTATGGCCTAAAGAAAGCTCCAAGGAAGTGGTATTTGAAGTTTGATAGGTTTATGAAAGAACAAGGTTATAGTAGATGCCATCCTGGTCGTTGTGTTTATTTTAAAAATATAGAAAATGGAAGTTATATTATCTTGTTATTTTATGTAAATGACATGCTTGTTGCAGGGTCTAATCTGAAGGATATAAATGTGCTCAAGAATAAATTAGCTAATTCATTTGCGATGAAGGATTTGGGTTCTGCAAACAAAATCCTTGGTATCAGAATAACAAGAGATGGGAAAAATTGCAAATTGGCATTGTCTCAGGGTGAGTACATAGAGAAGGTGTTGGAGAGGTTTAGAATGAAGAATGCAAAACTAGTTAGTACACCTTTGGCCAACCATTTCAAATTAACTAAGAAAATGTGTCCCAAGACACAGGAGGAGATAGAATACAAGTCTAGGGTCCCTTATTCATCAACAATTGACAGCTTGATGTATGCGATGGTTTGCACAAGACCAGATATTGCACATGCAGTGGGAGTTGTGAGTAGGTATATGAATAATCCAGGTAAAGAACATTGGGAGGCAGTAAAGTGGATTCTCGGGTATTTGAGAGGTACTTCTACTCGTGCATTATGTTTTGGTGTTTCAGACACTTTTCTACAGAGATATGTTGATTTGGATATGGCAGGTGATACAAATAGCACGAGGAGCACCATAGGGTATGTTTTTACTATAGGTGGAATAGCAATAAGTTGGATTTCAAAACTGCAAAAGGTTGTTGCACTTTCAACAACTGTAATATCCCTAGGCCGAGCCCAATTGTAAATTTAAAATGCAAATGTACTTAAGCTGGTGAGTTGTTTGACATCAATTTTGTATGCACCTTCCATGGTATAGTGCGCACATGCACTGCACAGTAAAATGATGAAGTTTTCACATTCCAGGATACCGCACACAACAACCTAAGTGCGCACGATTGTGAGGTCAGGGAACCTTTGTGTATATGCTTTGTTTTATAGGTTGGTGAGCCATTTTTGTGATAGTTAGGCTAGAGAGCCTGGATGTTAAAGGCCAGAGAGCCTATTTTTGTATATGTCTCATCATTAATATAAAATACATCGTTGCGTGCAAACTGACCACAATAAAAGAGTATGGGGGACTAAACTCCACTAGTTAGGGAAAGGGTGGGGGATAAAAGTTAAGGAAAATGGGCTAAGCTAGGGAGCTTAAGACAAAAAGGAATATTATATTAATATTTATTAAATCATAAAGTATGGATAATTATTTTATCCTAAGTTCTAAAGTTGGGGACAAGTGGGCCAAAGTAGCTCCCAACACGACAAATGTCAAGTTGGTGACATGCATACATATAGTTTGGACTTAGTTCATTTTCCCATCATTCCTTCAATCATTCAGTCATCCATGACTATTCAAACACTCATTGAGCTATCCTTCGTACCTTCATGTTCTTGTACCTAAACCTGTTTTCATACCCATACCTGTTTGTGTAGATGGTTATCTTGAGAGCTGGACCAAAGAAGCGGGTTGTCAAGCCCGTGGAATATTGAAGAGACGGCAGGTTATCAGGCCCGCGAACAATTTCTCTCTTGGTGAGAGAATTGTTGGGAATTGATTTCCTAAAGGTGCTAAATTGTAACTACAGTGCTCTGAGACTTCCTATTCGGCCTGTTGTTGAAGCCTGGAAAGGAAGTGGGGAAACCGAAGGACTGTTGAGAAGAGAAGGGGCACACTTCCTGCGGTGGGATAGGCATGTGGGGAATGAGGGACTATAGGTTGTTAGTTTGAGTTGGCACCTGTGACAGAGTCTTTCCTACTGTCTATGAACCATTAGCCTAGTTAGGAATCCCTCTACCCGAGTGGAGATTAGTCCCATCTCGGGGGTGACCCACTGCCGAGAGTGATGAGGAGTGTGGTCTAAGGCTCANATGTGTGGTTCTAACTGTCTTTATATTTATGGGTATTTCCCGTATATGTTGCATGTATATGTTTATTGTTATTTCAATATGAATCCATGCATTTACATAATTTATTTGTCTCTTTACATTATATATATAAAGTTCTGCAAGAGTTCTATGTGTATATATTTTGATTGCATGCAATTCGAGAAATTTATGTGGCATAGCTCAGTTGGATGTTGGGTATGTTATAGTATGTTAAGCAAAGAGTGAAAGAGTTTTATGGAGTAACATGGCCCTGCCTGGAAGGCTGGGGATATTACAATATCGTATCAGAGATTTAGTTTTCAACACTGAGCCTGGATGGGCCGAGAAAGTTGAGTTGAAGCGAAATTTCACTGAGGATTTATTTCGAAGTGACCAAATTTCGAGTTGCAGAGCGTTCATGGTAAAAAGTAACAACAATTGTGCGGAATTGGGAAGAAACCCCAATTTATGTTGTTAAATTCATGGGAAAATTGAGAAATTTAGTCATGTGGTGAGATATTCTTGATGTAATATCTGTTCTAGCAAATTCAGACCTAGAATTGGTCGAATTTGAAGTTATAGTGAAGCCATGACAGTTGGAGCAAGATTAGCAATTAAAATTCTCAATTTGTGACTTCAGTTTGAAAATTTGTTATAGAAATGTCAAACCAAGGAGATTTTTTGTTGAAGAGGTTGAATTGGTGTTATCGAGGTGAAATTGAACAAATTTCATAGTTGCAAAATGTCTATGGTAAAAATTTGGGAAAAGTTAAGCAAAAGCCCCAATTTTTGGAGCAGAATTCACGAGGAATTGATGCACATAAAAATGAATGTGTGTAGGTGGGCACACTAAAAATGCATGCTGCATAGTAAAAAACATGTGATATGTTAAAATTTGGTGCCGCACGAAAAAATATTGGTGTGCTGGTGCACGCACTAAATTTTGGCGCCGAGCGAAAAAATGTTGGTGTGCAGGTGCGCACACTAAATTTTGGCACTGCACGGAAAGATGTTGGTGTGCGGGTGCACACACTAAATTTTGGCGCCGCACAAAAAAATGTTGGTGTGTGGGTGAGCGCACTAAATTTTGGTGTCATGCGGAAAAATATTGGTGTGCGGGTACGCGCGCTAAAATTTGGTGCCGCGTGGAAAAATGTTGGTGTGCGGGTGTGCGCGCTAAATTTAGCATTATGCAGTGTGCATATGCATAAAAAGGTGTGTGCGGTGGGCACACACATAATAATGGCACATGTGGTGTGCACAGTATTGGTAGAGCACAGAGGAATTTTGTTGGTGCACGCACAATGTGGGTATGTGTTGTCACACAATAGTTTAGTTAATGGTGCACGCAGAGTATTGGTGCATGGTGGAGGCATACTAAACTTTGGCATGGTGCAGCGTGTAGAGTGAAATGTGTGCGGAATATCAACACAATAAAAAATTTTGCACGCAACAGGTAATAGTGCAAGAACCAAAGCTTTTCATGGTGGATATTGGAGCACAACACAAAAGTAGTGTGCACCAGTTATTCCCGCAATAGAGAAGTGATGCATAGTGGTTATAGGTGCACGAAGAAGGATTTACCTTGTGGTTTTTATGTGCATGCTATATATGGGTGTATAGGTTGAAATTTGTGTGTGAAAACAAATAAAATATCTCAGAGATAGATTTCTAATGGTGTAAACCGTTCATCAAACAGATCTTTTATGAGAAAATCATGACACAAATAGTGGAGGGTAAATTTTAAGACCCAACTAACTTCAAAGAGCCATAACTTTTTTCTCCAGAATCTGATTGAGGTGCAGGAGCAGTCAATGGAAATATATTGAACCATAGAAGACATTCCTAGAGCTGAATTAAATTCTTGGGCATGCTAAAAATGTTTAATATGGAAAATAAGGTACTTGTAGCATTCTAGACCAAAAACATGAATTGGCCTAGAACTTCAACAGGCTGCAACTAGCAGCCCGAAACCCAAAAAAAGGTGAAACTTGGACAAAGTGTCCAAAATATGTATACGAGGAAACCCAATTGAGATCTTATGAAAAATCCAATGGAGTAGGTACAAAAATTCTTAATTACAATGCATAGTTGCGCCAAGTTGAAGTGTGAACAAAAAAAATGATGGACAATTTTCAACCATAATTTTCAAATTGAGCATGGAAACAAGCGTTGGAAAGGTCTTGGAAAGTAGAATATAATTATCCACCAAGAAAATTTATCTGGGAATTTAGTTTTCCAGGAAATCAGAAGAAATAATTATGATATATTATTGAACCAGAATGGTTCATATTTTTCATGAGATTATTGAGTCAGTTAACCTGACAAAGTTTTGTTGGCTACACATTTTGCAGATTTAACAACTATATAAGATCGGGGCCAGGATAGAGTCCATAGGAATGGAATATTCACAAGGTACTTTCATCTAGGAAGATGAGATAAGAGGGATGGATTTCCATTTGGGCATTTAAGGAACAAACTCCAATGGACATGGAGAAGGAAGGGATGAAAACATGAATATGGTAGAGACCAATAAAAATTTGCAGAAGGATTTATGAAGCCGTAAAGATGATAATTAAAGTATTATTAGAGCCAAGGATCAACAAGAGGAATTCAACATGAAGCTAATGCAAATCTTGAACATAATAGAAAAGAAATTGGATAAGGGGAGTGGCTCAAGAAAATAAGGAAGTCATAGGTCTCTTGATGAGAAAACAAGAACCAAAAGTGTTAGAAGACATCATCGTCACTCCGCGAGGCATTCCCATAAGAGATCACACAAAAAATCAAGTCCATTCCCTGTAAGGAAGCATAATAGGTCTGGGGTGGATGAGCTACGAGGAGAAATGAACAAAATCAAACCTCCTACATTTGATGGTGAGCACAAGAAGGATGAAGATGTAGAGACATGGTTGTTGGGAATGAGAAAGTATTTTCAAATGCATAATTATTCTTCTCATGCATAAGGTAGAATTGTCATCTATCAACTCAAGGGAAAGGCATCCATGTGGTGGGATCATCTTGTGCAGGTGAAACACATTAAAGAGAAATGTGTTACTTGGAGGGAATTCAAGAAGTATTTTGAGAAGAAATAATTGACTAAGAGATACTATGACAATAAAGTAAAAGATTTCTTTGAACTCAAGCTTGGGAGTATGACCATAGATGAATATGAGAAAAGGTTTTTAGAACTGCTAAAGTATGTATCTTTCATCAAGGATGAGATAGTTAATATTCAAAGGTATTTGAGAGGATTGACATCATTCATCAGTGACAAATTACAATATGATGATCCCAAAACTTTGGATGAGACCAGAAGGTGATCTAAATGCCTATATGATCAGCAAAAAGAAAGGCCAACTTTCCAAAAATATTGGGAAGACAAAAACAAATTTAAGATGGATCAGAGGAAGAAGGGAACTAAGCCACCATTATTCATAAATAATCCTTAGGGATAGCCGACTTCTAAAGAACCCATAACAATTGAGACAGGGGCTCAAAGGCCAAGGAAACCACCTATTCAATGTTGGGGTTGTAAAGGAGATCATATGTTCAGAGATTGTCCTCACAGAGGTGAAAAAGTGAAGACTGTTCACAATGTACAACAAGCTAAAACAGTGGAGGACATGGGCATAAATGTACCAAGGATCTATTCATCCCTAAACAAGCATAGTATCAGTCACATATGATTGAAGTGGAAGGTATGATCAACAACCAAACTGTTTCTATTTTAATTGATTCAGGAGCTATTCATAGTTATATAGATCCTAAGATGGTGGAAAGTTTGCATTTGCGAAGAAGCAAGCATGGAAAATCTTGGTTGGTGCAGTTGGCTACTAGAGCCAAAAGAAAAGTCAATGATATGGTTAAGGAATGTCTTATGGACATGAATGGACTGAGCACAAGGGAAAATTTGAATATATTTCCTTCAAAATCTTATGAATAACTAATTGGTATGGATTGGTTAGACTGACACCACGCCATATTAGACTATCATAACAAGGCATTCACTTGTTTGGATGAAGAAGGGAATGAGTGGAAAGTGCAGGGAATTTCCAGGGCAGTAACCATCAGATAAATTCCAGCATTGCAGCTGAAGAAATGTTATAGAAAAGGGTGTCAAATATTTTCAACTCATATGTGTAACACACCCATGATGGGGCAAAATAAAAACAAAATTATTTTTCCTCGATTAGTCGATTTCTCCATTCATGGTCTCTAATCCTAGTTAATGGAAGTCAGGGAAGAACCTCAAATCCACTTATAAGGCCATGTTTCCATTAAAGCGTAGGTTGTATGGAACCCGTGACTTCCTCCTTTATGCCTTTAAGCTTCAGTGTATTTAGGTGCTAGCTATCCATGCTAAGTACCATCCTTGATGTGACCAAGGTTGTGACTAGTCACCAAATCAAAAGGCGGGTTGCGATTTCGCATCTTACGAAGTTCACTTGCTTGTCCTTCCCTCAAAATGAGCCAACGACCTAGATCTCTCCTCGATCCAATGACTCAGATCAAATCGTGATTTTGCATTTCACGAGTTCCCATAACTCTACTTCTGACTTCCTGAGTTGCAGACACCTAATAAGACTATATCTACATTCCACAATCTCCCTTCGATCGATGGCTGCGATCAAGTCGCAATTTCATATTTCACGACTTTGG
>JASDQU010101587.1:141765-167116 GCA_032191745.1 Picea mariana | reverse complement strand
TTCTTCCTTTTCTTCCAATTTAGTCGTATTACTATCTTCTTGTTCTTTGAGCATTACCTTTAACTTCAAGATGTGCCTTTGAATCCTCCTAAGAAACTTCTTAGTGTTATCCAAAAGATAGTTATAGTGTGTATAAAAATGATCACTTCTGAATCTATATAAAACCTCTTCAAGTTCCTTTTGAATTTCTAATAGATCTTCTTCTATTCTTTCCATGGGATAACTACCACAAAACTTTACACAAACTGTTTCTATATCATCTTCTTCACTTGAGAAAGATTCAACATCATCACATTTTGAATCATTGCAATCAAGAGTCTTTGGAGATTCTATATCTTCATTTGAAATAATTTGGGATCTTCCTTTGTGCTATCTTCACTTGAAATGTTTTCAAGATCACATTTAGAAATATTACAATCAATGGTTTTTGGAGATTCTTTACCTTTGATAATCTTGATGGAGTGGTCTTCAATATCTTCCTTCTCCTTCTTGCTTTGATATGTCTCCTCTAGCTTTGGCCATAGATCCTTGGCGGAAGTGAATTGTTCCATGATTTCTTTGATAGGGATTAAGAGTCCACTAAGAATGGTCTTGAGAGGCAATGCATCATTCTTCTTTTCTTCCCTTTGAGCTGCAAACTTTGACTTGTTCTTCAACGAAACTGATTCAACAATGGCTGCCTTCCAAATAACTGCTCCCATTGTCTTCAAATACACTCTCATCTCTATTATCCAAGTAGAATAGTTTTCCTCATCAAGGATTGGTATTTCATCATCCATTTGTGTGTCTATTATCGAGCTAATCATTAAGTGAAGACACGAATCGATCCCCCTAGATCCACCTAGATCTAGAACAAAATGAGACAGAACATGGCGCTTTCCCTAGGCTCTAATCATCAAATTTACTACCGAACAAAATACATGAGACATACCTTTACGTGTCTCTTCCTTATGCCTTTGTTGTTCATGTTTCACTATGGTGTTCTTGTGATACTGATCCTGGAGTGAGACACAAACCAACCAAAGTGAAAGCAATAGAAGTATATTCAATGACAACCTATGCATATGATCAAGGAATTATGTAATAAAATAAATATAATTATATGGGAAAGAAGCATTCCACTGTATTATATTAAATAATAGGAAGAGATATTACAACTGGATGCCTTGATATAGTAAGGTTCCTTCCAATAGTTCCTTGCTTCCCACACACTTCTTGCTCCAAGGATTCTGAGGCCATAGATATGATAGCTACTCACAATCTATATTGACAAAGAAAATCTCAAAGCCAACATACCAATCTAACAATCTCAAGCCAAATTTCTAATCTCAAAGGCTCAAGAACTTTCCAACCCAATCAAGCTAACTTTCTTCATGAGAGCTCCTCTCCTTTTATAAGCTAAAGAGGATAAGGTGAGGAGGTTAGGATGATCCCACTAAATCATGAAAGCGAGTAAGATCTAAACCGTTCGGAGGCCACCTCACCCTAGAAGCTTCTCCTTCTAGAAGCATTGAGAAGACACTCATTTTTCCCACGTAGAGGAATTTCTGCACCCTAGCTATAGTGCAACCTGCAGAAACTCTGCAGCCTAGCTATAGTGCAGCCTACGGAAATCAGGAATTTCCTCACCCTATCTATAGTGCAGCCTGTGGAAAACAAGAATTTCCTCACCCTATCTATAGTGCAGCCTGTGGAAACCAGGCATTTCCTCACCCTAGCTATAGTGCAGCCTGCAGAAATCCTCTTCAATAGGGTTTTTAGAAAGGAAAATACAACTTCTTCTCTCAGGGAAAGTTCTTCTCCCTTCTTTCTTCAGGAATCAAGCCACTGACTCCTCTAAAGGAAACATATAGGATTACATCATTAACGGTCACAAGGGTGATGAAAATAATGTGTAACATAGAGCCCCCCAAAGTATGAAGTTAGAATAGAGTGATAGCTGAAATACTTTGTCGAGTGTGTGTAGGGAACAAGGAATAGTCGGTTGGAAACCTGCCAACAAACAAGGAAATACAATACAATAATATATCATCATTGAGGTAGGAATTCCCATACTCAGAATACAA
Organism: Picea mariana; assembly: GCA_032191745.1. Taxonomy (NCBI): domain Eukaryota; kingdom Viridiplantae; phylum Streptophyta; class Pinopsida; order Pinales; family Pinaceae; genus Picea; species Picea mariana. The sequence continues at coordinate 165,050 of JASDQU010101587.1, read as the reverse complement.
ATGACTCAAAGCATAAATGCCGACATGTGAAGATCCATGTCAATTAATACAGGTCATGTCCACCAAACATACACTGTGGATCCATGCGAATATGATTCAAATATGAACATAGCCACCAAAAATACAATATGGATCTATGTGTTAAAGACTCAAATTTGAACATAGCCATGAGACATACAATGTGGATCTATGCAACAATACAAATTGAATATACTCCAATGCAACCTGAATCCATGAGAAAAGATTCAAGGTCTTCATCTACACCACTCTATAGTACAAATCTAACCATGCGAATACATGTGTTAAAGTCGAACATGGTAGAAACCACTTGATTACCAGTCATTAGTGAATACCGTTAACAAGTGTGAGTGAAATCACTATTAATATCAATGACTCCCAAGGTACACTAGTACAATCCAAAGAATGTGAATCAATGAGCTGAGGTCGAACACTCGACAGAATATCCTGATCAGGGGTCAATAATGAAAACCCATTGTCAAGAGTGAGGAAACCTTCCATTGAGGGATGCAAGTTCCAAGGTACCAATTAGTTTCTAAGTTTAATTCCTAGATAATGAGTTGAAGTCGACAGGAAAAGGCTCGCCATAGGAGGGCCTTAATGTATCCCCCATCAATGACACGAAATGAGAAACAAGATTTGACATAGACCAAAGTAACAAGTGATTCAGGACTGATTCAGGGATGGATGATGCAATAGAAGGCTTAAGGACTGCATAAATGGCCGATGCAATAGAAGGATTTTTGGGTTGAACTTCTCTTTGAACATATTGACGACACGACAACTATCTTGGAAACACTGATTCAACAACATGGATCACAGACAAATTTATAATATTATAAAGGAGTATGATCAAGAGACAAGCGGATTTTCCAACCCAGACACAAAGAAAGTGAAAGGGTGTCATATTCAAAAGCGACTCTTCCATGGAATATAGGTTTAGACACATTTCTTTCCCAATTCCCCCCCCACCATTTTTGGCGAGTACCTCTTTATCTTTACACAGGCTTGAGGAGGATAACATATGCTTTTAATGTAAGCTCATCCTTCGGATGAGTCCTTCAGAGTATATTTAACGAACCCTAAGAAGGAGTGTTTTGGTCCCATATGGGCCTTTCGATGTTTGTTTAATGAGTCCAAAGATAGAAAACTTGGGGGTTTTTCATGTTTATAGAGTCTGAAAAACACTTAAATAGAACTTTCTCAGTTCCTTTTTCATAAAGTAGTCTGATGATACCTAAAAAGAGATAAACTATCGCTCAATAGATGTTTTCTTCAAATAGTTTAACGAGCGTGAAAAGAACAAGGTGGCTCGACAATCTTTTCATGTTTAGAGAGTCTAAAAAGAGATTAAAGGGAACTCCAATGGGTTCCTTTTTCGTATAACCTTTACGAGTCTGCAAAAGTGATAAAACTATACTCAGTTACATTCTCATTGATTTACAATCATGATAAAGAACAAAGACTAAGCTCGGTATTGTTTTCATTTTTACGCAAGATTTAAAACAAAACAAAACTATGGTTGGGATAGACTTTATTTTTACACAAGCTTAAAAACTAAACAAAACTATGCTTGGACCTGGTTTTATTTTTACACAAGCTTGAACCAGAGGAAACTATTCTTGAGGTAGGTGGTTTCATTTTTACACAATCTTGAACCATAGAAAACTATGCTTGCAACTTCCCAACGCATGGTTGGTACTTAGCCCCCAGCTTAAGAAGCTAGTGGCTCAACTTCAACATGAAGTCCAGAGGCTGGAAGCATTGCACCCCAAGCTTCATTTCATCCAACTACAAAGACGAATGAGAGGAAGATTCAAATACTAGATGAAGGACTTGACTCAAACAGAGAAGGGGAAGTTGTTTCATTTTTTAACGACCTTGATACAGGAGAAGAACTATGCTTATAACCTCTGTTTCATTTTTTAACGAGGTTTCCATAGAGATGACAAAACTATCTTCGTAGTTGGTTTCATTTTTTAAGCTTGAAATTAGAAAACAATGCTCAAAGATGGTTTCATTTTTTAATGAGCTTGAAATCAAAAAACCATGCTCAAGACTCTCTTCTTGATCACGACTTCCAAGAGGATAGTGCTCTAGAAGGACACAATGTCAAGGGACAAAACTCGGTCATGGCCTCCAAGATATCTTTACTCGATGGAAGAAACACACTCTGGAAGCAATACATGTCGAGGGCCGCTATAGGGGTAAAGAGATCAGGCTCTAAAATCTCGATCAAAGAGATCACCATTTCAACTACTGGATCTAAATCATCAGAAGATGAAGTCATGGGAGACAACGCCACATAATTAACATGTGGCGGCGACGATACCATCTGCATATAAGAATCATTTAGGTAGGTAATCTAGTCAGGACCAATGAATGAAAGTTGATCGATAGTCACAATTCTTCCATCGTGAGGGAAAGATATCACATGAAAAAGAGTGTATACAATAGCTTTCATAGCATATACATAATCTTTCCCAAGGAATAAAGAGAAATCTAAGGGGTCTTGGACTACAATAACATCAATAAAGACAGTTTTCCCTCCCTAAGTTATAGGAAACTGAGGAAGGGTCCCTAAAGGTTGACTGGTTCTTTTATTAAAAGCTAACAGATTCTGTGTAACTAGAGCAAGCTGAGGACAACCCAAAGCCTACCAAGAAATAGAGGAAAAAATACTAACGAACGCACCTTCATCTATCATAGTCTAAGGAACGTCCCGAACATAAACCTGTACAATAATCTGGAAAGGAATGTAAGAGGGAAGACGAGGTCCAATTAGCACACCCTAATTAAAAAGGATGGCCTCATTACTTGGAGGGGGTTCCATGGGAGAAGGAGGAATACCCCCTGACACGACATAGTCTATATCAACAAGAAAAACATGGGAAGTATCGGGTTTACTCTCGAGCGAGAGAGTAGGATCGACCGATGATGAGATCATATCATCGAGAATGGGATCGATGGGTGGAAACGAATTGACTGCTTGGGTTGCACTCTCTAACGGGAGAGTGGGATCGACTGAGGATGGGATTGGATCGACCATTATGTCAATTGGTTCAACTAAGGACATGACTAGATTGACTACCTGATCAACCAGACTGACCGATGAGGGAACTGAATTGATCATTCCATCAACTATAGGTGGGTTGAGAGAAATCTTGCGATAAGCAGTTGGAAGTTGAGGTGGTGAAATTGTCATTTCTTACAGTCATTTCGAGGCTTCGTCCATATGAGCGAAAAGGTGAGTTTGATGACTCCCTCCACATAACCTACAAGGAAACTTGACTCTACTTTTCTTCTTCCCAAGGGTATTTTGACTAGTTAACGGGAGATCATTAGCATGTTGTTTAGAGGCTGACGACATGGGTTGGCGAGGGTGTGTATGCCATGCTTCTATAACCTTGGATAGACTAGGGAAATACTTAAGAAGATGGCTACCCTTACAAAGCCTGCAAGGCTACTTGTGCTTAAGAGTTGTTTGGGTGATATTGGCATCATCAACACTCCCAGCACGATCAACAGTAACTGGTTTCTTTCCAACACATCCGACAGTGGTTGGAATTTTAGATCCTTGTTTATTTTTCTTCTTCTTATTCTTCCTTTTCTTCTTCTTCTTATCCACTAAGTTACTAGCTTCAATGCTTTCACTCGACAAAGAAGATGAAATGGAAGAAGACCTTGCAAGTGGAGAAGGTGAAGAAGATTTTACTAGTGAAGAAGGCGAAGGATCCACATGAGGTTGATGTTCTTGGGGGGAAGTGCTTACAACAAAAGCACAAGCTACATTTGGGATTACCTGAGTGGAAAATAACCATACTGGTAATACAATTGTGAGACTTGGAAGGCTCAAAGTAGCGATGTGGGGAGGACCATTGTTCCCGTAAGAAGGAAAAAAAAAGGTTCCCCTAGAACAGGGTTTCCTTCATTGGTCATTCCAGAAATGGACGCCATTAAATAAAGATCCAACCTAGACTCTGTTAGGGAGAAAAAACAACACACGCTAAAAATCTAGTAAGAAAGCAAGCAAACAAAACCTTCTCACAATGAACACACTAGTTGGTGATGAAATCCAACGTCGTGGGAACAAATTAAGAAGGGGATGAGATAGAGTGGGTGGAAAAGTTACGTTGAATACCTTCTTAACGGGATTATTCCTTGGTGCAAGCTCCCACACATAATCATGAGTATACCCTCCAAGGAGCCTGAGTGAGTTTGGCCAATGTCGATTCCAGGTACCATGAAGAATTGACCCTCCACAGTCACCTCGTGTAAAGACCCTAAAGAGATAGGCCACTAAGGTTACCAATTACTACAGTGATGCCTGGGGAAACATTCGACAGTCTGATCCACGTGCAAAGGCATGGTATCTAGCCCGAAGTCAACTTGAAAGGCTTCCACTCATCATTGTGAGTATACCTTCAAGCGACCCCCATAATAAGTGCAATCTCTACACCAAGACCAACAAAGAAGGGTGAGTAACTCTTCCAGTCTCAATGCGACCTCGGGTTTGACCCTTGTGTGATAAGGGCTTCCCAGGACAAAATGTAGCAAGTGGATTTCACCGCTCCCTAACACAAGATTCTATGTTTGTTTGCAGCTTTGGAAAGTTATATTTCACACCTATTCCAAATCCCTACAACTAATTTAATGTAGGTTTGTTATCAAAAAGTATAAAAATGTCTAATCAATTTTTATAAGAACTTTATTTTTAAGGCCGTTGTTACTCAAGAGGAAAATGGAGTGGACAAAATGATGTTTTGACCAACTCTAAACAATGCAAAAAAATGAGAATGCAAATATTTCACTTCGATGAAAGCTATATTACGAGAAGGAGAAAATGTTTATCATTACCATATGCACAATGTCCCAAAATTTTATTAAACTCATCAACATCAAGATCTTCAAGAACTGAGCAAAAGAGACTGTATACCAATACACGATTCTTGGCTCCCCGTGGTCATGAGGGGGAATTGTTTTTAGAATTCAAGACCAAAAATGCCAAAAATCATGCAATTTCACTACTTCAAATGAAAGTATGCCCCCAATCTAATATAAAGCAAGAAATCAATATTTTTGTTTGTTTCAAAGATAGCTAAAAGAAAATAGCAAATCTCTATAAAACAAAGCAACCCAAACAGATTTTCTCTTTTAACACGAACTATTCAATAAAAGAAAAATAAGTTCTTTCGCTAAACAATTCTAAAGAAAAACAATGCTTTGTAACTAAAAGACACTCAAAGCAAGAGACCAAATCTTTCAAAATAAAAGAAAGAAAATATGGCTAAAAGTAGCTCAAAAACTATCAAGCAGACTGCAAACAGATCATAGTCAAACCCAAAAAATTCACCCCAAAACCAAATCCAAGATCTAGGTAAGGAAAAACCATAAAAAATGAAACTTTTCGCAATTTTTGTAGGCTATAGATTAACATAGTGCGGGAATCCATGATTTCCGCAGGCCAGAAGACCAATACAGTGCGGAAATCCCTGATTCGGCAGGCCAGAAGACCAATACAGTGTGGAAATGCCACACTGTCCCTCAAAGTAGGGTGCGGAAATCACACAAAAAATGGAAAAAATAAAAAGTGTGAAGGTTTTCTAATTAATTTTAACAGTCAGAGAGTCAAGTTGGATCTCCCAGTGACTCAGAAAGCAGAACCCAAGCAAACAAAGCAAGAAAACAAGGAAATCTAGGAAAACATTATGTTCCCTAGTACGGTCTCCAATTTTGTTATCGGGCTAATTGTTAAGTACGGACACGAATCGATCCCCCTATATCCACCTATATATAGAAAAAAATGAGATAGAACATGGCGCTTTCCCTAGGCTCTAATCATCGAATTTACTATCGAGCAAAAGATGGGAGACATACCTTTAAGTGATGCTTCCTTATGTCTTTGTTGTTCCTGTTTCATCCGGTGCTCTTGTGATACTGATCTTGCAGTGAGACACAAACCAACCAAAGTTAAAGCAGTAAAAGTATATTCAATGACAACCTATGCATATGATCAAGGAATTATGCAATAAAATAAAGATAATTCTATGGGAAAGAAGCATACCACTGTATTATATTAAATAATAGGAAGAGAGATTACAACCGGATGCCTTGATGTTGTAAGGTTCCTTCCAACAGTTCCTTTCTTCCCACACACTTCTTGCTCCAAGGATTATGAGACCATGGATATGATAGCTACTCACAATCTATCTTGACAAAGAAAATCTCAAAGCCAACATACCAAGCTAACAATCGCAAGCCAAATTTCTAATCTCAAAGGCTCAAGAACTTTCCAACCTAATCAAGCTAACTTTCTCCATGAGAGCTCCTCTCCTTTTATAAGATAAAGAGGATAAGGTGAGGAGGTTAGGATGATCCCACTAAATCATGAAAGAGAGTAAGATCCAAACCGTTCGGAGGCCACCTCACCATAGAAGCTTCTCCTTCTAGAAGCATCAAGAAGACACTCGATTTTCCCATGTATAGGAATTTCCTCACCCTAGCTATAGTACAACCTGTGGAAACTCCGCAGCCTAGCTATAGTGTAGCCTGCGGAAATCAGGAATTTCCTCACCCTAGATATAGTGCAGCCTGTGGAAACCAGGCATTTCCTCACCCTAGCTATAGTGCATCCTGTGGAAACCAAGCATTTCCTCACCCCAGCTATAGTGCTTCCTACATAAATCCTCTTTAATAGGGTTTTTACAAAGGAAAATACAACTTCTTCTCTCAGGGAAAGTTCTTCTCCCTTCTGTCTTCAAGAAACTAGGCCACTGACCCCTCTAAAGGAAACATATAGGTTTACATCATTAACAATCATAAGTGTGATGAAAATAATGTGTAATATTTTCTATGGATCTCCTTCAAGCTTGTTAAGGCTTGTAGTGAAGGCCCGCTCTGATTCCAATTGTTGGACACATCAACTACACTGAGCGAGGGGGGGGGGGTGAACAGTGTAGGGCTCTTTTTCCCAAAACTCCTTAGTTAATAATCACCATTAACTCATTAATCATTTCTATCATTTATAACCGGTTAAATTTCAACACATATCAACAACATATATCAACAATATATCATTAACAAGTCATCACCACAAGGAACACAAAAAACACAAGATGTATGTACAATTTTCTTTTTATTATGGACTACAATCCTTGCAGTTTTTCAGAAAAAACTGAATAGAGTACAACTCTACAAGAGCACCAGCTCTATAATTTAAGACTCAACTTGCAACCTCATCACCAACTGATATGAGTCAACAAATATCAATCTATACCATAAACAAGTGCATCAACCATGCACCAACTTGTGCCAACGAAATGGTAATCAACTTGTACCATAAACAAGTGCATCCAACCATGTACCAAGTATATACCAATCATGTGTCAAATAATCATCAACAATTACTCATTAATATGTAACAACATCATCAACTATACACCTCATGTATGTGCCAATTCATCAACTGCTTGTCTCAACCATGACTAGTTTTGGATTAGTCAACAACCCTAACTTGAAATAATCATAAATTCTTACCTCTAATGAATAAAGATATGAAATTGATATACAATTTTATTCAATGTGTTGTATGCAATTCCTCCAGGTGTCACTACTTGGAACCTCTCAGAAAAGGAGTTATAGAAAAAATGACATACCTTTCTGAATTCTGTCTTATTCTAGAGAGCGACCTTGTAGAGATTGCCCCACATGGAATGTTTGTTCAATCGACCTGAAACTGTTACACAACATACTACATAATGTAATCTAACCAACACAATTGGTCTCACTAAATTTGTATCTATTATGAATAATTTATGATGTTTTTACCCAAAACACATGTTTTAGACTAGTTTCAGGACTAGCCACAAACCCTATTTTCCACGGAGTGTATCTCCAAAAATACAATGACCCACAAGGTAAATTTTTTACCACAGATACCTGGATATGTTTCTTTTAGGTCACTTTGACTTCTTTGACCTTGGGGGCTTCAAGCCTTCATGTGGGGGTCCTTCATCTTCATAAGGCCATAACTCCCAAACCATGAGGAGTTATGTGAAATTCCACATACCATTGGAAATGGCATGACAATCACTATCCATCTAGGATAGTTTCACAAACAATCTCCTTGATCTTCATCTCATTATTCCACATACAAGAATGGGTCCTCCAACCATACTTCTAGGATAACTCAATCCACAAAGCGTCTTCCCGTGAGGGATTTCACCATAAGGGGACCAATTTTGAGTTCATCCATTTGTGCACCTTATCAATCATGATAAGACAATACTGAGAGCATGGGTCCTCCAACCATTCTTCTAGGATAACTCAATCCAAAAAGCGTCTTCCCGTGAGGGATTTCACAATAAGGGGACCACTTTGGAGTTCATCCATTGTGCACCTTATGAATCATGATAAGACAATAATGAGTCACCTATACATTTTTCCAACAATGCATCATATACCAATGAAAACACACTAATCCATCTTCATCATGTATCAATGACAACTCATTGATCCATCTTCATCATATCAATGACAACTCATTGATCCATCTTCATCTATGCATTCTCATAAAGGAAAATACATATTACATTACATCAATCATCAATCAATCAATCACTTGACATCAATCAATCAAACCATTGGCATCAATGACAACATGATCCAACAAATACTAGTTAATAAGACATGTTTAATAAATATGAACAAGTCAATGTAAGAAGACCTAATAAAATATTTCTCTTCTAGAAAGATCTTCCTCTAGAATGTTCTTTAGAAGATAGAATTAGTATAAATAAGAGTAGAAGGTATGAGAGGGATTTGTCGTGAGTGTTAGTGATAAAAAAATATTTGCTAATTATTTTGATATCACATGATAAATCATTATAAGGTAGAAGATTTATTTATAAATCTTAAAAGCTTTGAGACAAGCTCTTAGAACTATATCATTCCAACACATAAATCAAATTGCATTTCAAAATAGACCAAAAACTATTTTTTATCTTTTGGTGACTAAGTGGTAAAATTACAGGGTTGTGAGCCACCGAAAGTTAGGGCTTTCGGCAGCTAAATCAGTTTTTCAAGGGAAAATGAGTCGCCGAAAGTGCAAAAGAGTATGTTTTTACTGTGTTGAGTCATCATTTTCAAATGATGATTCTAAGCGATTGGAGAATCATTTTGAGTACTGGGCAGAGGATTTTGTTACTAACATGTCAAAGAACAATAACCTCTCTCAATTTTCCTACTGGTGTCATATATTGGGAGAATCAAATTCATCTATGAGCCCTAATTTTTGGATCTCAAAATTTCCCCATTTGACACGTGTTTTTGAAATGCAGGTCCTGGGCAAATGAAAATGAATCTCAAAGAAAAAAGAGAGGGTTTTGTTGATACTGAGAGGGGGGTGAATCAGTATCAAGTACAATTTAAAACCTTTTTCAACTTATACTTAAACCATCCAAATATATCCAATGATCAATGAACAATAGTATAAGAGTTACACCAATACACCATAATACACCATGCACAATATATGAGAAATAATCAATAGATTATTTTTCAAGGGAAGTAATGACTTCCAAAGGTAGCTACAGCTTCCAAATGTAGAGGGAGGGATAAAACTTCAAGAGGAAGATACAATCCTCCAATATCAAGAGAGAGTTGAACTCTCCATCCTTGCCCCTTCCTTGCACCCAAGAATATATGAGATATAATAAATCTTTACATTAAATCATCACCATCAACCAATCATGACATAGAACAAAATAATGCTTCCTGAGACTTCTTCAATTCTTGGAGTACTCTGATCCTGTAGATAATATTACTCAATGTATTCTATGAAAATCCTCCAATTTTCACTCCTTGAATCCTCCCCAAAAGGAGGTTATAGAAAGAATGGTAGACTTTATTCAATTCTGGTCTGTTCAGAAGACCCAACTTGTACAGCATGCCCCGCGCTCAATATTTAACATCCAATTCTGAAACTCTCACACAAGAAAATAAAGTCCGTACTCTTTTCAATGGAAGTGGTCCCACTTCATTTGGATGCTATATTAAGAAGTTATGAATATTTTACCCGGAACACCTATTTATTGAATAGCTTCAGGACTGGCCACAAACCCTATCTTCCACAGAGTGTATCTCCATAATTATAGAGAATAAAGAGATGGAATTTTTAATAGAGGTACCTTAATATTTCTTCTCAATACCATAGAGATTTCACCATCTGAATCATTCTAGAAAAAAGGTTATAGAAAAAATGGTGAGATGACCTGAAAATAAAATACCTTAGAACACATCACAAAAGGACTTCATCCTCCCTTGAAATACAACCTTCTTTTACTTCTTATTCCCTCTAAAATTCGACTTGTATCAAATGAATGTATAAAGATGTTTATTTATACCATTTATGTCACTTCCTTTTAACATTAGGGCCGACCCGACACTTTCTTATTTTGTAATTCTTTTTTCTTTAATTATCTTCAGGGCCTACATGTACAAGTCACTTTGTCATCTTCAAAAATTCATTTCTCCTCAACCATGAGGATCCACATGACGTGTCACATACCACTAGAAACATAATGATGTATACTATCGATTCATGGGTGTTGTATATGCATGTGCATTGTCCTTCATATCCAAATACCTTTATCAATATTGCAGTCCAAAACCCATGACTAGGGTTGACATCAATGACAACAACCAATCTTCCAACAGGTTTTTCTCAAAACAAACCAATATACAAAATCCTCTTCCAGTTTGTACACAACTATTTTTATTTGAGATATATAGGTCAATCTTTGAGCAGCATATTTCCAGAAATTTATGCCCTTTCCAACCACCTCACAAATTCGAATTTGAGATAGGAAAAGAGGTTGTCAGATCCATCTTTTGAGGATCTTGAGACTGATTTGTAAAGATTATTTAAATCCCACAGAGACACAGTTCAAGGGACAAAAATAGCCTGAGGATTGTGGTTCTATTCTTGAAGACTTGTACATTTCATCCTTTGGAGATGCCCATGAATATATCTTGACATAGAGCTTCTTTCACTTTGTTTGTTTAGTTTTCGTCTCATTTATTTCCAAGTTTATGTATACTCAATGAAATAAGGTTGTCATCCCATCTCTTCGTTGGTATATTAGACTTTTATACATTTCTTCTTATGTTTGTCTTAGTGCCAGATAGTTTTCATCCTATTAGTGCACTCATAAGCTTAAGATGCAAGTATTTACTTATAATGTCTAGCCATCTACTATATACAAATCTTATATATGTTTCTATTGGTATGAAGGAGTATATTACCTATCATTACTGTCCATTCACATATGCTTTGTGTTGGTATTTCTTGCTAGCATAATGAGTCTTCTCCATGTTTTCACACATTGATTAAAACCTTCTGAGCAACATAGTTGAAAGTCTTGGTTTTTCAAATGACCCATGTCTTTCTAAATGGATTTGAGTTTATAATGTCATCCGAGTTGATCATTTTTATCCACAATTTATTGATCTTTTAAAGTTACCAAGCTTACACCCTTCTACAGTCAGGGAGTGATTTCTTGGAGTGATAACAAAATGGCGCCGTTGTCGGGGAACGAAAGTGAAAGCAAAGTTTCCCTGGGAGAACGACATAGATTTGTTTCTTGATGGTAGACAAGAGACATAAATAATATTCGACTGTAATCATTTTCCTGGTGACTCCATATTAAAGACTCCACTGAGGAGGATTCAGTTGATAAAAGATGAAGAGGTTGAATTCAAAATCCAGGTATTAGTTCATTAGTTTGCTTCATGAACTGTTGTTGTTCTTTATTAGCTCCTTCATATCTTTCCCTTCACATGTTAAAATAATTATCCTCTCTTTTGTATATTCTGAGGATTATCAGACTTCTTTTATATATCCATGTTTAGAAGAAGATTTGGAGCCTGCTTGCATTGTAGATGTTGATTCAGTCAATTAGCCTCAGCCTGCTCATAAAGATGACCACTGTATTTCATTTCCTTCATAATTTGATCAACCATGTGATCTTGAAGAAATTAAAATTGTTTCAAAACCCTATGAGATTTCAACTCCTCTTGCCATAACTTCTGAATCTTGTCAACAACTTGCTATCTCCCATAATAATCCCACATCCTTTCAAATCAAAATCAAGATGAAGATGTTTAAGCCTTTAAAATTGCCTTCTCTTCTTCATCCTTATTCTGTTGAATTTTATGAATATCTACCTTGATTGTTTGGAGAGAATCAAGCTTCAACTGAAAGAAATTTGGAATCCTTTGAAGATTTTATTGATCATTTTCAGATTGATCATGAAGATGTGATCATGAGATTTTTCTCTAAATATTTGATCAGAGATGTTGTTGTTTGGTTTAAGAGTTTGAGAGCTGATTCCATCGACTCTTGTATCAAATTCTATAATGTTTTTGTGAAGCATTGGGGTGAACATAAATCACCAGATTCTTACCTTGCTGATTTCTATGATTTAGAGAGAGAAAAAAATGAAACTTTGTCTGCTTTTAATAGAAGATTTTGCAGCATATAGCATGTTATGCCTTTGGAGATCAGGCCCACAGAGACAACTTCCATGATATGTTATATGATGGGACTGCAGTCAAAACTTTCCCTTCTTTTGCTAGAAAGGAAATGTTTGTCATTAAACATTTTGTTTCAATATGCTTTAGAGGTGGATGAAAACATTTGTGCTTCAAGGAGAATCCCAGAGCAGGTTGATTTTGAAAACCATCATCTACCTGAGCCAACAGAATGTTAGAACATTTCAGATTTTGAACAGGAAGGTAATGATTATGTGGCAGATTTAGAACAACAACAAACAACTGAAATTGTTTTAGATTGTGAATCAGATTCTTCAACATTGGAAGAGCATTCCAGAGACAGGTATTCGTGTAAAATTTATGATCAGTTTATAAAGTATGTTGAACCTGTGATAACTAATGATTGTATTGACAACTACATTTTTAGAGCTGACCATAATCTTTGTCATTCAAACCCTACTCTATCATCATCTACTGAACACTATTCTGAAGAGAAGGTCATAGTGTTTGATGATCACAAGGTAATCACAAAAGAACAAGAAAGTAATCAATCTTCTAATAGAGGAGAAGTCATAGATATGCATATTTTTTCTGAAGATCAAGAGTTTTCTGATTTCAGTTTCAAATATCCAGTAGTAGCCTTCATAGAATCATACCTTTCAGAAAATTTGAAATTTTTAGACTTCTTAAGATTCCACATATTTCCCGTTGAGTTTGGTTTTGTGAAAGATTTTTATTCCTTGCTGTTGCATTTTAAAAATCAGGTATTGATCAGTGAGAATGATGAAATCATTTCAGCATTAAAATTGCTTGGTTGGATTCTATGGAAATCAACCTTTACCTAACCAAATACCAGAGATGGTTAGGGTAGATAGGATAGGAAATAATCTCGCTTACCGAGCATCTCTTTTCTTTCACTTTACAACAGATGCAGTAGTTACCTTGTGTGAATAAAGGCATTCTTGAAGATGTATAGAGATCTTTACACAGGTCATGAAAGACTTTTAGAAAGAGGTGAATGGATGACTCTATGCCCAATGGAATGTTGACTCCATGCCCAATGGAACACTAGAGACTAAGTTATGGATTTTATTTTTCCAGGAAAGGAATTAGATTTGTGGTTCTTGGAAACCTCATAGGGAGGTCTCCATCCCAGTTGGACCTAGATGTTAGCAATAAAAAATGATTTGCTAATTATTTTGATATCACTTGATAAATCATTATAAGGTAGAAAATTTATTTACAAATCTTAAAAGCTTTGAGACAAGCTCTTATAACTATATCATTCCAACACATAAACCAAATTGCATTTCAAAATAGACCAAAAAATGATTTTTAGCTTTCGATAGCTAAGTGGTAAAATTACAGGGTTGTGAGCCACCGAAAGTCAGGGCTTTTGGTAGCTAAATTAGATTTTCAAGGGAAAATGAGCTATCGAAAGTGCAGAAGAGTCTGTTTTTACTATGTTGATTCATCATTGTCAAATGATGATTCTGAGCGTTTGGAGAATCATTTTGAAAAAATAGTGGAGGATTTTGTTACTAACACGTCAAAGAACAATAACCTATCTCAATTTTACTACATGTGTCAAATATTGAGAGAATCGAATTCATCTCTGAGCCCTAATTTTTGGATCTCATAATTTCCCTGTTTGACACATGTTTTTGAAATGCATATCCCGAGAAAATGAAAATGAATATCAAATAAATGAGAAAGGTTTTTTCTCAAAACAAACCAATCTAGAAAATCGTCTTCCAGTTTGTACACAACTATTTTTATTTGAGATATATAGGTCAATCATTGAGCATCATATTTCCAGAAATTTCTGTCTTTTCCAGCCACCTCACAAATTTGAATTTGAGATAGGAAACGAGGTTATCAGATCCATCTTTTGAGGATATTGAGACTGATTTGTAAAGATTATTTAAATCCCACAGAGGCATAGTTCAGGGGAGAAAAACAATCTGAGGACTATGGTTCTATTCTTGAAGACTTGTACATTTCATTCTTTGGAGATGTCCATGAATATATCTTGGCATCGAGCTTCTTTCACTTTGTTTGTTCAGTTTTCATCTCCTTTATTTCAAATTTTATGTATACTAAATCATAGAAGGTTGTCATCCCATCTCTTCGTTGGTATATTAGACTTATATACATTTCTTTTTATGTTTGTCTTAGTGCCAGATAGTTGACATCCTATTAGTGCACTCATAATCTTAAGCTGCAAGTATTTACTTAGTATGTCTAGCCATCTACTATATACAAATCTTATATATGTTTCTGCTGGTATGAAGGAGTATATTACCTATCATTACTATCCATTCCAACATTTTTTTGTGTAGGTATTTCTTGCTAGCATAATGATTCTTCTCCATGTTTTCACACATTGATTAAAACCTTCTTAGAAACATAGTTGAAAGACTTGGTCTTTCAAATGACCCATGTCTTTCTAAATGAATGTGAGTTTATAATGTCATTTGAGTTGATCCTTTTTCTCCACAGTTTATTGATCTTTTAAAGTTACCAAGCTTACACCCTTCTACAGTCAGGGAGTGATTTCTTGGAGTGATAACAATGAGAATTATTGTAATAGAGCTCTGGTTTGTTGGAGGTTGCCCACTCAAAGAGGCAAGTGAACATTGTTTCCTATCAATAAAGGTATTATTTTGGTGTTGTGGTTCCATATATTATGTTATTCCTCTGTTATATTTTTTTTCTCTGTAATTATTTCGTTGGTATTCACTGCAATATTCCTATTTTCTACTATTATAATAGATATGGTGCCTAACAAGTGGCATCAAAGCACTTTCCTTGGCAGGATTTGTGGGTTGATTTTTTTTCCAGGGTAGAGACATGTTCTGATGTCTTTAAGATACAAAGATTTGTCATTCAACGCATAAATCCATAGTCGAGGAAGCATACAAGTAGGAAATACAAGAGGTACTTAAGCTCACATTGTTGGACACCCTTGTAACCCTTGTTGGTACCTCTTCGAGTGGTAGCGCATCAGACAACACCTGTATACATACTTGTGCTTCCACGTACCTCTAGTATATCGGGAGACCCCCTAGCTATCCTGAAACTAACCATAGATCAATCGATCGGCTGCCTGACTGCTATAGTGCCACCAAGAACAACACAGGAAGATACTCTCTAGTACCTGGGTAGTGGGGCAGTATGACTAAGGGCACGATCTAGCCTCCTTAGTTGGTTCCCCAAGTAATTGGGTCGAGTACTACTGTTGGACCCCTCACGTATTACAGAGAGCTATAGCATAGGGAAAACCCTTGTCTGTAGGAACCCTGAAAACCCTAACCCTTGGGAAGGAAACAAAACAAAAAAGGAACATAGAAGATATATTTATGTGCAACCTTTCCTCTGGCATTCAGGTTGCAAAACTTATAAACATAAAAGGAACAAAGAATATCTATTTCCCCGCAACCTTTCCTCCTGCATTCAGGTTGGGAAAATTACTATACTTTTATTTCATTTTTTCTGTTAAGAATTTTGGCATTTCGATACTACAGTATTATTTAGATATGCATAAAGCCCTAACGAAGTTAAAAAAAAATAATTTTAAAAAAAGAGAAAAAGGGAAAAGAAAAGCAAAAAAGGAGAAAAAAAATGGGACCTACCAGTACCCTTGTTTGAGACATCTCATTGGATTCCCCTTTTCTCCTTGATCGTTGTGACACCTATCATTTTAAACCTTTTTTACCTCCACAAACCCTTATTTTAGACCTATCTCGTTGAATTCCCATTTTTTCCCTATTCATTATGACACTTATCATTTTTAACATTTGTTTTACCTTCCTGGACCCTTATTTTAGACCTATCTAGTTGGATTCCCCTTTTTTCCCTGATCATTTTGATACCTATCATCTTTAAAAAACATTTACCTTCCCACACCCTTTTTTGACACCTATCCTATTCCATTCCTCTTTTCACATTGAACACATTCATATAAATATTGTTTTTCACTCTTTTTTCCATGGTCCCACTTCCCCTCTTACATTTCCCTCCATCCATGGCCACCACTCGCAACCAAGAATTCCTTCACCTTCAAGATGAATCCAAACAACACAAAGTAGACATCCAAAGAATGAACTCTAAAATTTCTTCCAATAATTCCCGTTTGGACACCTTCGAGGCCAAGGACAAAGTTACAATCGAATTGATAGAGGTTAAGGGTGAATTGTCCTCCCTCACCCAGTGGTTGAAACAATCCCTTGGATCTCCCTCCATTGAAAAGCCTTCCCACTATGAAGGTGATAAATCTTCCCATAATATGGCCCTTCATTCCAATTCCCTTCCTCGTAACCCCTACCTTCCCCGATTTGAAGTGGAAAAATTTGACGGATCCAATCCCACTGGTTAGGTCACCCAAATGGCAGGTCTGATGCCTTCTTCCGGAAATGTTTTATCAGTGGCATCAAAGAGGAAATTCGAGCCCAAGTCCTCATGGCTCTCCCTCACACTTGGTTGGAAGCTACTCAATGTGCTAAGGAATCCCAACAAATTTTCTCTGCTCAGACCCAAAACCCTTCCTTTGTTCCTTGCACTCAACCTAGTAATCCTACACCTCTTCCCACTCCCCTCAAAATCTAGAAATTAACCCGGGCTGAAATGGTAGAGCTCCAACTCAAGGGCCTTTTCTATAATTGTGATGACAAATATTTTCTGGGACACAAGTGTAAGGAACAAAAGTTTTTTTTGTTCATCTTTGAAGATGTTTCTGAAGAAGAGCTTGAGACCCCCTCTATGGAAGTGTTACCCGAGCCAAAGGATATTACTCCGCCCCATGAACTGTATATTTTAACCTCGTACAATATTTTTCTGCAAACATATTTTCAATAAAATAACATAAAAGATACAATGGAAAATACACACATTACATAGAGATTTTTCCCCTGGAAACCCAAACTGGGAAAACCAACATATTATATATTCATTCTTTGCGATACAATGTTTACAATAAAATATATATAGGAGACAAAAACATCCAAAACCCTAACCCAATGACCTGGATTAGTAAGAAACCCCAATTCCTTAACCGAAAATAGAAAACCATCAGAAAAAGACATGTGCCAAAAACAACCGAACAATGCACATGAAAATCTAGGAAACACAAAAAATGAGGCAAATAATGTGACATGTTTCCCGAGGAAAACAAAATTCAAAACCCCCTTGCGCTTTTGACACAACGTAGTAGACACTAGATTTACTCATGCAAAGAATATAACACATACCCAACATTCTCCCATTCTCCCAAAGGTAAGCGACTCCCAGTGAGGAGATTTCCAGAAAATCCATATTTGTTTGGATGTACCTATGTAGGCCACTACGATACTTTAAAACAAGGTAACGCTCGAAGTATTTCATACCAACATTTGTGCGTAAGGTATGGATGAAGTTGGTGTACTTCGACATCGTTTGGTCTCTCTCTTAATGTAGAGTTGTCCATCTTGTGCACTGATCATCATAGTTTCCAACAGGGTAGTATTGCTCCTTTAGGGCATAAACAAAAGCTATCCAAGTGGGTTCTATCCCAAAAATTGAAGACTCATCATTGACATGTTTCTCACAATAAGTCTCCCGCCAATATCTGACCCGGGGAAGGGCCTTAAGGAGTGCGAAAGTAATTTTTTTCACTGTTGGAAATCTTTTGGATAAATAAATAACCCTCTAGTAGACTTAACCATTCTTTCAAATTATGAGCATATATTTGTCTTTTAAATAAAGGAATATTAAAGTTAAATTGTACCTTAAATGGTGTCACAACTCTGAAGTGACTACTAGTTGAAGGTGCTTCCATTGTTGTTGGTAGTCGTCGAAGGATCCGGGAACAATTATCCATCATCTTGTTCCTCTTTCACGTGAGGGATTCCTCGAGCAACAATTTGATAGGATCTCCTACTCCATCGTCCATATTTTCTTCCACCATGGGAGGTTTCTTGGGTGGGCGTGAGCAGTTGTCCTCAAGAGAAACAAGCTCGAGACCCAAATATTTATACCCTGACCTCATTGGGGACATGCATTAAGAACGACAAGGAGAAGATTGCTGTAATACCAATGATCCAAATTATTTTGAGAATGACATGAAGGAAAAAATATAATAGAGATATAAGAAGGAAATACACAGAGATATTGCAAGGAACATGATAATAGAGTAAAACTTAGATTATATTAATGACTATCTGGAATACATAACACTATAAAATGTGAAGCACACAAGCTAGCTAGAATGATGGTAGCTTATCTCTGAAGAGATATTTTCCAGCTACGTTCATTCGCAAGAAGTTGGTTACAATGAGGCTCCAAAGGCCTTTTTAACATAAAGCATAAATGAGAAAACCCTAAACATCCAAGAACCTAACCCTAGAAGATGAAATTCCAAAAGGTTTGTGGGCCTGGATGGGGGTTGTTGATACGCCAACTTCCAAAGGGCACAAATTTTTCATACGATCTTTATTTGGGGTGCTTGGTACCCTGTCAAAATTTTTTAGCTGAGGAGTAAATATTTTTCATGGCCCAATATACCCCAATAGGGATCTATTGGACACTACCAAGTCAAAAAAATGTCATTTAGGGCCTAAAAATGGCCCCGAAAGTTTGGTACCCGAAAATCTGTAGAAAAACTATGAAGATGGAAACTGTAATTTGACCCAATGGAATAGGTGGGTGGCCAATGATATCCACCTAGATAAATTTTGTTTTGTTGTGGTGTCTATTTATCTTCTTCTTTCTCAGTTTATTAATTATTTTTATGCAGGTCATGTTTAACAAATGGTATCATAGATAGCTGAGGGAGAGTGTTGTTCTGTGAGATTTGAAGTCAATTTGTTTGCACACATAGAGGGAGAAGGGGGCCAAGACAAGCCACGTGAGGAGGAAGCCATCATTGGTGTCTAGTTTGTTGTAGAGAAGAAATTGAGGAACGTGGATGAGGTAATCCAATGGGTGCACAGTGTGGGACTACTCGTCAAGGATAGGAACATCCCAGATCTCATTGAATTTGTAGTGCGTGTTCGAGTACAAGGCATGATTGTTTCTCATGCATGGTGAGTTTTGTTGGTTGTTGAGCCTGATTATATTCATGATTTAGAGGTCTTTGTTTTTATCCATGTTTATACCCCATGAATACTTTACACCTAGGAAGAATGTACACTCCTCTACGTGAGGGAGTGCAGGGGGGGCTTGCCCCTCCTATGAGGTCGGAGGGGGCTATCCCCCCGGTTGGGGGGTCCGGGGGAAAGCGCCCCCCCGGCAGGGGTTCCGGGATGAAGCCCCGGAAGGAAAAATTGTTGTGTAAATGTATATTGTAATTTCATAGTAAATATGGACCATTCATTATAAGGTCACAGATCTGATGGTAGAAGTTATATAAGGGATTTTCCCCCTAGAATGAAACCCTCTTTTATGAGGGAAATATCTTGCGAATATGTATCATTGTGAATATTGTATTCTAAGTGAAGAGTCTGTGAGAGAAAGAAGAGGAAGTTACATCGGGTGTGGTGTAGGTTGTATCCCTTCATTTATTGGATAATAATAATGGAAGGACCTGGCAATTTCTCTGGTGGATGTAGCCCACACTGGGTGAACCACATATATTTGTGCCTCTATTGTATTGTGTATCTTCTATGTTTTATTTCTACATTTGTTTTATTTTATTTCTCAGTGATCCTATTTTTCTAACAACTAGTATCAAAGTGAAAGGTAACTCACAGGAAAATAGGGTTCCTGGTTCGAGTGGGAGAAATGGAAGAAGATGGAAAGTTTAGGGTCGAGAAATTTAACGGCCAAAACTACCAGTTATGGAAGAGGCAAATGGAATATTATTTATATCAGAAGGATCTATTCCTACCATTGGGTGGAATAAAAAATAATATGACATCCATGAAGGATGAAGAATGGGAGGTTCTTGATAGAAAGGCACTAGAAATGATAGGCTGAGCCTGGTAGCGTCTATGGATTTCAATATTTCAAAAGAAAATACAATGAAGTAGTTGATGGATGCATTAACTAAACTGTATGAAAAGCCCTCGGCATCCAATAAGGTATTTCTAATGAAGATATTATTTAATATGAACATGTCAGAAGGTGGATCTATTGCAGATCATTTAAATGAATTTAATACATTTACTAATCAACTAAGTTCTATAAAAGTGGACTTTGATGATGAGGTTAGGGCTCTTCTAATCTTGTGATCATTGCCATAAATATGGAATGGCTTGGTCATGGTTGTAAGTAACCATGTCTCTGGTTCAAACACTTTAAAATTTGATGATGTTGTTGGTGTTATCCTTAGTGAGGAAATGCGACGGAAAAGAACAGGCGAGACACCAGGGAATTCATTAAACATGGAGAATAGGGGAAGACAAAGGGATATAGGAAAGGGCTCATGGAACAAAGGGTATTATAGGAAGGGAAGATCCAAATCCATACTTGGAAAGATAGTGTGCCAAAATTGTGGGAAGAAAGGACATCTGAAGAAATACTATAGAGCTCCAAAGAAACAAAGAGATGGATAGCAGGAAAAAAATTAGGAAGCAAATGTAACAGGTTATGTGTTACAATATGCTTTGATTCTTTGTATAGATAATATTTATGATTCTTGGGTAGTAGATTCAGGGGATTCATTCTGTGCCACACGCCAGAGGAAACATTTTCTAGATTATGTTCAAGGTGATTTTGGACAGGTTCATTTGGGTGATGATGCACCATGCAAAATTGTTGGAATGAGAAAGGTAAAAATAAATCAAATCAATGAAAACCAATGGTTTTTGAAAGAGGTAAGACATGTTCTAGATATAAGGAAAAATATTCTTTCAATAGGGAAGTTGGAAAGTGAAGGTTGTATATCCATATTTAAAGATAAGGTGTGGAAGGTCACCAAAGGATCATTAGTGATAGAAAAATGAGAGAAGGTAGGCACTGTTGGAGTTACGTCACACACACCTAGGATTTATTTTTCCTAAGGTTATTCCTTGTTTATTAGTCATAATTAGTCATTATCTAGTCTCCTATATTTTAGGGGAGAATATTCCACCTGGAGAATATTCTCTTTCAGTTGAAACTTCAGTTTGACTAGTTGAGTTGAGTTTAGATGTTGCATTGGTTTTGTCACCATGCAAAATTGGGATCATCACCAACTCACTACTCTTTGTTTAGTCAGGTAACTGAAGACTAGTTGACTAGTTAACTCAACTAGGTGGCAGTTCACTCCCGTAACTGCCTGAGAGACTAGACTAGGTGTCAGTTTACTCTTGTAACTATTGGTGTGTGTTCAAACCAATATAGACCACCACTATGGCTCATTAGTTACTCATGTATCCTATATCTAATGTAAATTATTCACTCTTTGAGTGTGGAATATGGTTAATGAGAATTATTCCATTCTTTCTATCTTGCTTCTTCTTTCTCAATTTGTCTCTGTAAATGTGTGTAGTATTTTCTAGATAGATCTATTCTGTGCAGGTTCAACACATTTACATGGTATCAGATCTGACAAACTTCTAAGCAAAATCTACACCAAATCATTTTTTGCAAGTACAAAAGATTGAAGACAACAAAAGATGGATTATTTGCCGAAAATACTTCTCACGCCTCATAACTATTTGGAATGGACGCCAAAGATTCTACTTCTTCTCAAAAGTAGAGGCTTATACCAAATAACCATGGAAATGAAAGTAGAGCCTGATTCTGTCAATGAGAAAAATGACTTTCTCAATTGACAAGATAAGGCCATAGGAAGTATCGGCATGTTTGTTTCTCCCGAACTTTTCCATCAAGTATATGAAGAATCACAAGGATTAACTCCAAATGAATTATGGACCAGATTGGAGGATCTATTTGGGAATAAAGAATATTGTGAATATTTCATGCAGGAGGTCGAACAGATAGATCCATAAGAGAAGCCATCAGAAGATCAAGCCTCTTATTATGAAGAGTCTTCTACAAAAGTTTTTGCAGAAATTTGTATTTCATTAATTGAAGACGATGTCTACTCCATTTCATATTTGTTTTCTGAAATTCATGTGGAATATATATGGCATGCATCTCAAGATTCACATGCAGACACTTTTGCATGCACCATGCATGCATCTCAGGAGACAAAAAGGGAGCCGCACACATCAAACGCCATTCTGATATTTTCTGAGAGAAATTTACAGAAACAAATTGGATATTTGAATTCCTCTCGGGAAAATATCCAATTTCAAAAAACAAATCGTTCGAAATGGAGTCCGTAAAGTGAAGTTATGATCGTTTTAAAATCAACAAAATTTCAGCGTTTTTCTGGAAACGGCTACACGGTTTTCAAAATTTCATCCAAAATTTATTTGGATATTATTCATTACAAGAAGATAAAGTGGATATGTGTGGAAATATCAATGATTCATATACTTCTTCAGATCTATGAAAACATCTACATCTTCAACAAAATCTTGAAAGAGCACAAACTTGCACAGTTGCGAAGTCTTCTGGAGTGAAGGACATGGTTGCTTAGCAACTGCCTTTTTTTCTTTATCATTTTTTATTTTATGCATTGTAATTTGAGGGGGGGTTTGTTCCCATGAGGTTTTCCCTCTTTTCTCATTTAGTTTAGTGTATCTTTTGTATTTGGGTACCTAACATGGCCTCGTAGTCAGGACCCATTCTTTATTTTCACCATAGTGATGTTCAGGGGGGGTGTTGGAGTTACTTCACACACACCT
>JASDQU010101587.1:111175-141529 GCA_032191745.1 Picea mariana | reverse complement strand
AGTTACTCATGTATCCTATATCTGTTGTAAATTATTCACTCTTTGATTGTGGAATATGGTTAATGAGAATTCTTCTATTCTTTCTATCTTGTGTCTTCTTTCTTAATTTCTCTCTGCAAATGTGTGTAGTATTTTCAAGCTAGATCTATTCTGTGCAAGTTCAACACATTTACAGGTACATTGTATTTATGTACTGGTAATACTAAATTTTCTATCTCTTTAGCTTCTACAAGAGTGGATACAACATTGTGGAATCATAGGCTTGGAAACCTGAGTGAGAAGGGAATGTAGATACTTCACAAAATAATTTTTTTGTCAGATCTTAAACAAATTGATTTGGATTTTTGTGAGCATTTTGTTTATGGAAAACAAAAGAGAGTCAGATTTCTCAGAGTCGAAAAAGAAAAGAAGAGTGAAAGTTTAGAGCTTGTGGATAGAGACGTATGGGGACCAAATAAGGTATCATCTCTTGGTGGCTCTCATTATTATGTTACTTTTATTGATGATGCAACTACAAAAACTTGGGTTTATTGCATTTGACTAAAATATGATGTTTTTGATACTTTTAAGAAATGGAAAGCTTTGGTTGAGAATGAGATAGGAAAAAAGTTGAAGTGTCTAGATCAGAGAATGGAGGTGAGTATTACAGCAAGGAGTTTGATGATTATTGTTCATACCATGAGATTCGTAGTGAGAAGAGAGTTCCAAGAACACCACAAGAAAATGGTGTGTCAGAAAGGATGAACAGGACAATCATCGAGTGTGCAAGGAATATGAGATTGCATGATGGTTTTCCCTTACAGTTCTAGGTAGATGATGTAGATATTGATGTTTACTTAATAAACAAAGGACCTTCAAGCTCCTTGGATGGTAGAATTTCAGAGGGGGCATGGACAGGTAAAAAGGTGAACTATTCCTTTTTGAAGACTTTCGGTTGTGAATCATTTGTCCATATTGATAAATAAAATAAAACAAAGCTTGAGGAAAAATCCAAGAAGTGTATCTTTATTGAATATGGTGTTGATGATTTTGGTTATCGCTTATG
Organism: Picea mariana; assembly: GCA_032191745.1. Lineage (NCBI taxonomy): Eukaryota > Viridiplantae > Streptophyta > Pinopsida > Pinales > Pinaceae > Picea > Picea mariana. The sequence continues at coordinate 140,484 of JASDQU010101587.1, read as the reverse complement.
GGATTATGAAAATAAAAAAATCATTATAAGTAGAGATGTTATATTCAATGAGAAGGTCATGTACAAAGATCAATTGTAGGGAAAGAAACAGGAAAAAGAAAAACCAGAATACACAGTGCTTGATGAGGTCATTGAAAAAGAAATTCCAGAGGTACCAGAAAATCAAAATGTACAACAACAAGAGCAACAAGGACCTCAAAATCCTGCAAGTGTTGTTAGAAGATCAACTAGGTTAATTAGACCCCCTCAATGATACTCTCCATCATTGTATTATTTATTGTTGATTGATTCGAGTGAGCCAGAATGTTATGAAGAGGAAATGCAGGTAGACACTAAAAACAAGTGGGAGCAAGGCATGAAAGAGGAAATGGATTCCTTGGTAAATAACCAGACTTGGGATTTGGTTTAGTTGTGTACAGGGAAAAGAGCATTGTAGAATAAATGGGTTGACAAGTTCAAGGAAGAAGACAGAGGCAAAAAGTGGTACAAGGATAGACTTGTTGTAAAGAGGTTTGCACAAAAGAAAGGTATATATTTTAATGAAATATCTTCTCATGTTGTTAAAATGAATTCAATTAGGACTATTTTAAGTCTTATGGTAGTAGAAGATTTGCATCTTGAACAGTTAGATGTAAAAACAACTTTTCTCCATGGAGATTTGGAGGAAGAGATTTATATGCAGCAACCACAGGGGTATGAGGTCAAAGGGAAGGAGAATTTGGTATGCAGGTTGAAGAAGATATTGTATGGCCTAAAGCAAGCTCCAAGGAAGTGGTATTTGAAGTTTGATAGGTTTATGAAAGAACAAGGTTATAGTAGATTCCATCCTGATCATTGTGTTTATTTTAAAAATATAGAAAATGGAAGCTATATTATCTTTCTATTTTATGTAGATGACATGCTTGTTGCAGGGTCTAATCTGAAGGATATAAATGTGCTAAAAAATAAATTAGCTAATTCATTTGCGATGAAGGATTTGGGTTCTGCAAACAAAATCCTTGGTATCAGAATAACAAGAGATGGGAAAAATCGCAAATTGACATTGTCTCAGGGTGAGTACATAGAGAAGGTGTTGGAGAGGGTTAGAATGAAGAATGAAAAACCAGTTAGTACACCTTTGGCCAACCATTTCAAATTAAATAAGAAAATGTGTCCCAAGACACAGGAGGAGATAGAATACAAGTCTAGGGTCCCTTATTCATCAACAATTGATAGCTTGATGTATGTGATGGTTTGCACAAGACCAGATATTGCACATGCAGTGGGAATTGTGAGCAGGTATATGAATAATCCAGGTAAAAAACATTGGGAGGTAGTAAAGTGGATTCTCGGGTATTTGAGAGGTACTTCTACTCGTGCATTATGTTTTGGTGTTTCAGACACTTTTCTACAGAGATATGTTGATTCGGATATGGCAGGTGATAAAAATAGCATGAGGAGCACCATAGGGTATGTTTTTACTATAGGTGGAATAACAATAAGTTGGATTTCGAAATTGCAAAAGGTTGTTGCACTTTCAACAACTGTAATATCCCTAGGCTGAGCCCAATTGTAAATTTAAAATGCAAATGTACTTAAGTTGGTGATCTGTTTGACATCATTTTTGTATGCACCTTCCATGGTATAGTGCGCACATGCACTGCACAGTAAAATGATGAAGTTTGCACATTCCAGGATACCGCACACAACAACCTAAGTGCGCGCGATTGTGAGGCCAGGGAACCTTTGTGTATATGCTTTGTTTTATAGGTTGGTCATACATTTTTGTGATAATTAGGCTAGAGAGCCTAGATGTTAAAGGCCAGAGAGCCTATTTTTGTATATGTCTCGTCATTAATATAAAATACATCGTTGCGTGCGAACTGGCCATGATAAAAGAGTATGGGGGACTAAACTCCACTAGTTAGGGAAAGGGAAGGGGATAGAAGTTAAAGAAAATGGGCTAAGCTAGGGAGATTAAGACAAAAAGGAATATTATATTAATATTTCTTAAATCATAAAGTATGGATAATTATTTTATCCTAAGTTCTAAAGTTGGAGACAAGTGGGCCAAAGTAGCTCCCAACATGACAAGCATCAAGTTGGTGACATGCATACATATAGTTTGGACTTAGTTCATTTTCCCATCATTCCTTCAATCATTCAGTCATCCACGACTATTTAGACACTCATTGAGCTATCCTTCGTACCTTCATGTCATTGTACCTAAACCTGTATCCATACCCATACCTGTTTGTGTAGATGGTTAGCTTGGGACCTGGACCAAAGAAGCGGGTTGTCAAGCCTGTGGAATATTGAAGAGGCGGAGGGTTATTAGGCCCGCGAACAATTTCTCTCTTGGTGAGAGAATTGTTGGGAATTGATTTCCTAAAGGTGCTAAACTTTAGCTACAGTGCTCTGAGACTTCCTATTCGGCCTGTTGCTAAAGCCTGGAAAGGAAGTCGGGAAACCGAAGGACTGTTGAGCAGAGAAGGGGCACACTTCCTGGGGTGGGATAGGCATGTGGGGAATGAGGGACTGTAGGTTGTTAGTTTGAGTTGGCACTTGTGACAGAGTCTTTCCTGCTGTCTATGAACCATTAGCTTGGTTAGGAATCCCTCTACCCAAGTGGAGATTAGTCCCATCTCGGGGGTGACCCACTACTGAGAGTGATGAGGAGTGTGGTCTAAGGCTCAGAGGTTTGTGGAAGGTCTGCACCCAGTTGGTGATATTCTTACCAAGATAAGTGTCATTTGTGTGATAAATTTACATGTTGCATTATTATATACATGTTTATTTTTATGGGTTTAGCCTATGTGTGGTTCTAGCTATCTTTATATTTATGGGTATTTCCTGTATATGTTGCATGTATATGTTTATTGTTATTTCAGTATGAATTCGTGCATTTACATAATTTATTTGTCTGTTTACGTTTTATATATAAAATTCTGCAAGAGTTCTATGTGTATATATTTTGATTGCATGCAATTCAAGAAATTTATGTGGCATAGCTCAGTTGGATGTTGGATATGTTATAGTATGTTAAGCAAAGAGTGAAAGAGTTTTCTGGAGTAACATGGCCCTGCCTGGAAGGCCGGGGATATTACAATATGGTATCAGAGCTTTAGTTTCAACACTGAGCTTGGATGGGCCGAGAAAGTTGAGTTGAAGTAAAATTTCACTGAGGATTTATTTCGAAGTGGCCAAATTTCGATTTGCAGAGCGTTCATGGTAAAAAGTAACAACAATTGTGCGGAATTAGGAAAAACCCCCAATTTATGTTGTTAAATTCATGAGAAAATTGAGAAATTTGGTCATGTGGTGATATATTCTTGATGTAATATATGTTCTAGCAAATTCATACCTGGAATTAGTCGAATTTGAAGTTATAGTGAAGCCATGATAGTTGGAGCGAGATTAGCAATTAAAATTCTCAATTTGTGACTTGAGTTTGAAAATTTGTTCTAGAAATGTCAAACCACGAAGATTTGTTGTTGAAGAGGTTGAATTGGTGTTATTGAGGTGAAATTGAACAAATTTCATAGTTGCAGAATGTCTATGGTAAAAATTTGGGAAAAGTTAAGCAAAAGCCCCAATTTTTGGAGCGGAATTCACGAGGAATTGATACACATAAAAATGAATGTGTGTAGGTGGGCACACTAAAAATGCATGCTGCATAGTAAAAAGCATGTGATATGTTAAAATTTGGCACCGTGCAGAAAAAAATTGGTGTGCTGGTGCACGCGCTAAATTTTGGCGCTGAGTGGAAAAATGTTGGTGTGCAGGTGCGCACACTAAATTTTGGCACTGCACGGAAAAATGTTGGTGTGCAGGTGCACACACTAAATTTTGGCGCTGCACGGGAAAATGTTGGTGTGTGGGTGATCGCACTAAATTTTGGTGACGCGCGGAAAAATACTGGTGTGCGGGTGCATGCACTAAAATTTGGCGCCGCGTGAAAAAATGTTGGTGTGCAGGTGCGTGCGCTAAATTTAGCATTGTGCGGTGTGCATATGCATAAAAAGGTGCGTGCAGTGGACACACACATAATAATGACACACATGGTGTGCACATTATTGGTAGAGCGCAAAGGAATTTTGTTGGTGCGTGCACAATGTGGGTATGTGTTGTCACGCAACAGTTTAGTTAATGGTGCACACAGAGTATTGGTGCACGGTGGGGGCGTACTAAACTTTGGCATGGTGCAGTGTAGAGTGAAATGTGTGCAGAATATAAACGCGATAAGTTTTTTTTGCACGCAACAGGTAATAGTGCAAGAACCAAAGCTTTGCAAGGTGGATATTGGAGCGCAACACAAAAGTAGTGTGCACCAGTTATTCCCACAATAGAGAAGTGATGCACAGTGGTTATAGGTGCGTGGAGCACGATTTACCTTGTGGTGTTTACGTGCATGCTATATATGGGTGTATAGGTTGAAATTTGTGTGTGCAAACAAATAAAATATCTTGGAGATAGATTTCTAATGGTGTAAACTGTTCATCAAACAGATCTTTTATGAGAAAGTCACGGCACAAATAGTGGAGGGTAAATTTTAAGACCCAACTAACTTCAAAGAGCCATAAATTTCTTCTTCAGAATCCGATTGAGGCACAGGAGCAGTCAATGGAAATATATTGAACCATAGAATACATTCCTAGAGCTAAATTAAATTCTTGGGCATGCTAAAAATGTTTAATATGGAAAAGAAGGTACTTGTAGCATTCTAGACCAAAAACATGAATTGGCCTAGAACTTCAGCAGGTTGTAACTAGTAGCCCGGAACCCCAAAAAAGGTGAAACTTGGAGAAAGTATCCAAAATATGTACATGAGGAAACCCAATTGAGATCTTATGAAAAATCCAATGGAGTAGGTGAAAAAATTCTTAATTACAATGCAGAGTTGTGCCAAGTTGAAGTGTGAACAAAAAAATTGATGGACAATTTTCAAATAACCATAATTTTCAAATTGAGCATGGAAACAAGCGTTGGAAAGGTCTTGGAAAGTAGAATATAATTGTCCACCAAGAAAATTTATCTGGGCATTCAGTTTTCCAGGAAATCAAAAGAAATAATTCTGATATATTATTGAACCAAAATGGTTCATATTTTTCATGAGATTATTGAGTCAGTTAACCTGACAAAGTTTTGCTGGCTACACATTTTGCAGAGTTAACAACTATATAAGATCGGGGCCAGGATAGAGTCCATAGGAATGGAAGATGCACAAGGTTCTTTCATCTAGGAAGATGATATAAGAGGGATGGATGTCCATTTGGGCATTGAAGGAACAAACTCCANCATGGAGAAGGAAGGGATGAAAACATGAATATGGTAGAGACCATTAACAATTTGCAGAAGGATTTCTAAAGCCATAAATATGATAATTAAAGTATTATTAGAGCCAAGGATTAGAAACAGGACTTCAACATGAAGCTAATGCATATATTGAACATAATAAAAAATAAATTGGATAAGGAGAGTGGCTCAAGCAAATTAGGAAGTCATAGGTCTCTTGATGAGAAAACAAGAACCAAAAGTGTTAGCAGACATCATCGTCACTCCCCAAGGCATTCCCATAAGAGAGAACAAAACAAATCAAGTCCATCCTCTGTAAGGAATCATAAGAGGTCTGGGGTGGATGAGCTACGAGGAGAAATGAACAAAATGAAACCTCCTACATTTGATGGTGAGCACAAGAAGGATGAAGATGCAGAGACATGGTTATTGGGAATGAGAAAGTATTTTCAAATGCATAATTATTCTTCTCATGCATAAGGTAGAATTGTCATCTATCAACTCAAGGGAAAGGCATCCATGTGGTGGGATCAGCTTGTGCAGGTGCAACACATTAAAGAGAAATGTGTTACTTAGAGGGAATTCAAGAAGTATTTTGAGAAGAAATACTTGACTAAGAGATACTATGACAATAAAATGAAAGATTTCTTTGAACTCAAGCTTGGGAGTATGATCATAGATGAATATGAGAGAAGGTTTTTAGAACTGCTGAAGTATGTGTCTTTCATCAAGGATGATATAGTTAATATTCAAAGGTATTTGAGAGGATTGACATCATTCATCAGTGACAAATTACAATATGATGATCCCAAAACATTGGATGAGACCATAAGGTGAGATAAATGCCTATATGATTAGAAAAAAGCAAGGCCAACTTTCCAAAAATCTTGGGAAGACAAAAATAAATTCAAGATGGATCAGAAGAAGAAGGGAACTAAGACACCATTATTCATAAATAATCCTTAGGGATAGCCGACTTCTAGAGAACCCATAACAATTGAGACAGGGGCTCAAAGGCCAAGGAAACCACCTATTCAATGTTGGGGTTGTAAAGGAGATCATATGTTCAGAGATTGTCCTCACAGAGGTGAAAAAGTGAAGACTGTTCATAATGTACAACAAGCTAAAACAGTGGAGGAAATGGGCATAAATGTACCAAGGATCTATTCATCCCTGGACAACAAACAAGCATAGTATCAGTCACATATGATTGAAGTGGAAGGTATGATCAACAACCAAACCATTTCTATTTTAATTGATTCAAGAGCTGGTCATAGTTATATAGATCCTAAGATGGTGGAAAGTCTGCATTTGCGAAGAAGCAAGCATGGAAAATCTTGGTTGGTGCAGCTGGCTACTAGAGCCAAAAGAAAAGTCAATGATATGGTTAAGGAATGTCTTATGGACATGAATGGACTGAGCACAAGGGAAAATTTGAATATATTTCCTTCAGGATCTTATGACTGACTAATTGGTATGGATTGGTTAGACCGACACCATGCCATATTAGACTATCATAACAAATAATTCACTTGTTTGGATGAAAGGAAAGTGCAGGGAATTCCCAGGGCAGTAACCATCTGAGAAATTCCAGCATTGCAGCTGAAGAAATGTTATAGAAAAGGGTGTCAAATATTTTCAACTCATATGTGTAACACACCCACGATGGGACAAAATAAAAACAAAATTATTTTTCCTCGATTAGTTGATTTACCCATTCATGGTCTCTAATCCTAGTTAATGGAAGTCAGGGAAGAACCTCAAATCCACTTATAAGGCCCTGTTTCCCTTAAAGAACAGTTGTATGGAACCTGCGACTTCCTCCTTTATGCCTTTAAGCTTCAGTGTATTTAGGTGCTAGCTATCCGTGCTAAGTACCATCCTTGATGTGACCAAGGTTGTGACCAGTCATCAAATCAAAAGGCGGGTTGTGATTTCGTGTCTTACAAAGTTCACTTGCTCGTCCTTCCCTCAAAATGAGCCGACGACCTAGATCTCTCCTCGATCCAACGACTTAGATCAAATCATGATTTTGCATTTCGCGAGTTCCTAGAACTCTATTTCCAACTTCTTGAGTTGCAGACACCTAATAAGAATATATCTACAGTCCACAATCTTCCTTCGATCGATGGCTGCGATCAAGTCACAATTTCGTATTTCATGACTTTGGAGGTTAGTTCACCTCTATTCTCCTGGTTCCTGATTTCTTGATATTTGTGAGCATCAGATCAATGTCTTGACACTCCCCACGATCTAACGGCTTAGATCAAATCATGATTTTGCATTTCATGAGTTCTCACAACTCCACCCCTTGAGTTCCCTGAGTCGTGAGTCAGCGAAATGCTAACCTCTTGCCACATGTCCTCCTGGATGGATGGTTCTGATGATTTCAGGATTTTGGAGCCCCGTTCCTCTCATGTACCCTTGAGGCTTATCATTAGTGCACTTTACCTTGATTGGGCGACCATGATTCTTTTATGATCCAATCAAACAACTGAGATATGTTCTCCTCTATGCTTACTCCTCATTGCATGGACTATGATCTGACAGTCCAGATATTTCAAGATGATCAATCCAACGATCACTGTAGCTCCTCCTCCTGAGCTTTCTCTTTCTTCCCTAGCTGGGAAGATCTCATATGTTTCAAAGGTATCGACCTTTGATTTAATCCCTATGATACCTGATGTATGGGTCTCAACTCCCATTTTCCCTCCTAATCTTATGAACTTGAGACAAGTTCACCTCTTAGACCTCATCTGTGCTTCAAAAGGGAGATTATCTTCTCTAAGATGGTTTCTTAGGTATTTTTGAATTCCCATGTAATATTGCGTTAATTTGATTGCATCGGATCGATGGTTCATGACCTTCCTTGATCCAACAGACCAGAGTACATCACAACTTCAAGTTACGGGAGTTTGGTCGCACCAAGGTGCAAATCTCCCGATGTGAAAATCCTTGATGTCACCAATCCGATGGTCAGGGAGAGTCTCAATAAAACCTTAGATCTACAGTCTTGATCATGTCGCAATTTTCGGTTTCGAGAGTTTAGTCGCGCCAACGTGCGAATATCCTGATGCGTGAATCTTGTGAAGTCTGAAGGGGTCGAGGCGTTAACGCCTACGTTCCTTCTCAAATGTAACAGTTGTGATAGACCACAGATATTTATGAATGGATCATGTATGTTAATCTTCCAAATGAAAGGATAATCCCTTTCTATAATTGAATTTCTCGCTATCCCTTCAAAGCTTCGTCGGTTATGAAGGATTGAAGAGTGTTATGCTCTTTCTCTTGGACTTAACACATAGAGTGATATCTGATGCATTTATTTTACTCCCTCATCAGGTCTAGGACTTAAGTGGTTTTGGGTTTCTTCTTACCTCATAGAGAGCCTATGAATATCTGCACTACCTCTCCTGAGCTTAATAGACTCCGTCGCATGGATCACGAGATTCAACCTCCACATTCACGGAAGTACTCACTCGAATCTAGAATGGTGATGAAATTCCCTGGGTAAAGTGCCTTTGAGTGATTAAACCAGGGCGCATGGAACACTGAGTAGAACTATAGGCTCTCAAGGAAACAAACACATATTCATAACTTAATCATTTAATACAGAGAAAGAAACCTTTATAGATATATAAATACTCGCATGCATCCATTATTTGCAATTCAAAAACATAAGGAAAGAAAACACTTATCATAACCATAGAGTGTGGTGTGACTGCTGAAAGGGGTGCTCGTTTCCACCAAAACATAGGCTCAGTCACTCCCAATGGATTTATTACTGGCCACCCCCAATCTTAAGAAACGATGCTTTGAGATTCAATCTCTTACTTCCAGCTCAATGGAAGTTTGGAACGAAGGTTACTCTCCTTATCCCAATACAGAAAATAGATTAGGATGAAGGTTAATCTCCTTCTCTTGGTTCAATATCTAATTTATGTGATCATAACTCATTTTTCCTCCTTCAGTCCTTCCTCAGACCTGAGATTTTCTGCTCCTATCTCTACACTCTTGTCTGTCCATCTCTCTCTGTCCACCATGCTTCCTTTCTTTCCTCCCTCAACAAGATTGTGTGTGGCTCAAATCCCCTAGTCTGTGTTCAGGTCCAGAAGCCTTACCAATGGGAAGTCTACCCCATCCCTCATTAACTCTTGAGGAGGCCTTCCCACCTACCAACCTGACGAGAATTCATTCCTGGTTAGAGGGTTGTTCTGATCTGAGAAAATTAATTCCAACATGGTACTAGTCCGGTGAAGGTTAATGCAACCATCCCTGGTCCCCTCCACCACCTTTCATAAAATTTCATGGTCTCTCTCTTAGCACATCCCCTCTTTCAGTAGTCATGCAACACGTAACCATTTTCTATTAAAATAATCAAAATTTAGATTCATCGACCTCCTACACAAGGTCCATCAAATCAAACATTCACACTTCAATTTTTCCATAGTTCCTTGCCACATATAGTTATATTTACAGACTTGGGGAAATAGGGTTTTACAATTCCCTCCCCCTTAAAGGAATCATCATCCTCGATATTCTATCTATCAACATGATATGTATGTACAGAAGTAAACAAAATCGGATATGCCTGTCTCATGGCATATTCCATTTCCCACGTAGCCTCATTTGGGCCAAAGTGTTTCCATTGCACCTTGTCCTGTGCAATGGTTTGGTTCCTGAGTGAGGTTTCCTTCTTGTCTAATATACATTGGGGTTCTGGTAGGAATTATCCCTTCGGCTCCACCTGGATCACATACCAATCAATTATATGATTAACATCATGTACATATTTCTTCAATAATGAAACATGAAAAAAATTACGTGCCTTTACAGTGGGAGGAAGTGCTAGCCTATAGGCTATAGGTCCCACTCTATCTAAGACTTCAAAGGGTCCACAATACCGAGGTGCCAACTTGGCACAGGATCCCATTCTCAGGGAACTCTTCCTGGGTCTAACTTTGAGATAGACATGGTCTCCGGTCTTGAACTCTCTGAGAGTTCTCTTTCTCTCAGCGTAAATTTTCTGTCTATCCTGAGCAATCTTCAGATTTTGTCTTATCTGAACCACTTGTTGTTTCATTTCTTTCAGCATGTTGGCTTCGATTGAAGATTTGTCCATTGGATTGCTCCAGCTGACTAGAATCTTGCACTGTCTACCATAGAGGACATCAAAAGGGCTCATCTTCAATGATTCTTGATAACCATTGTTGTAGGCAAACTCTAGCAATGGTAGGTAGTTTTCCCACTTCTTAGGCTGATGTATTACTTGCATCCTTAGCATGTCTTCTACTATTTGGTTCACTCTTTTTGTCTGTCTATCGGTTTGGGGGTGATAAGTTGTGCTGGATAACAATTTTGTCCCCAAACTGACCATTAGGGATTTCCAAAAACTTGAAGTGAATTTGGTATCTCGGTCAGATACAATTTCCTTGGGCATGCCACGTAGTCTGAATATCTCCTTCATGAAGATGTTGGCAATATCTATTGCCTTGCAAGTTCACTTGATAGGGATTAAATGAGTAGACTTGCTCAACTTGTCCACCACGACCATGATGGAATCATTTTTCTTGGTCGACCTTGGTAGTCCAGTGATGAAATCCATGGAGATGGTTTCCCATTTCCATTCTGGGATTGGTAGGGGCTGTAACAATCCTGCTGGATGAAGGTGTTCCACTTTAACTTTCTAGAACTCTAGGAACTTAGCTAGATAGTTAGCTATGTATTTCTTCAAACCAGGCCAATAGAATCATTTCCTAGTGGCCATGATCATCTTCTGATATCCTAGGTGACCAGTATATGGTCTCTTATGTAGTTCATCAATTATGAACCTCTTCAAGTCATCACAATTTGGAATATACAACCTATTTTTATAAGTCAACATACCTTCCTCAAGCATTTGGTAGCCTTCATACTTCAGCCCTGTAGGATCTTTTCTTAGGTATGAGGTCACGGTCTTAAAGAATGCATCTGTCTCTTGTGCATTTCTGATTCTTTCCCTAACATCCATTTCACGGGTGCTTACTGCTGCCAGATGAATCGTTTTTATACTTTTGCTAAGGGCATCAACCACCCTATTTTCCTTTCCTTTTATGTGTTTGATTTCAAAATCGAATTCACTTAGGAGAGCCATCCACCTAGCTTGCCTGGCATTGAGTTTCGGTTGATCAAACAGATGCCTCAACCCACAATGGTTTGTCATAAGCACAAATCTCCTTCCCATGAGGTAGTGCCTCCACATTTTTAAAACATGTACTATGGATGCCAACTCTAGGTCATGGGTCACATAATTGATCTTATGTTCATTTAATTTCTGGGATGTGTAGGGAATTGCATGAAATTTGTTATCAGACTAATCGGTAGGTGCGGACACTAACAGATCTCCCTAGATACATCTGGATCTAGAACAAAATAGGACAGGACACAAATCTTTCCCTAAGTTGTAATCATTGAATATGATAATAGGAAGGAACAAGTGACATACCTTTATATCACTTCCTTGGGTCTCTGTTGTTCCTGCTTTGCTCCGGTGCTCTCGTGAGGTCAAGTCCAAGACAACAGAAACCAACCAAATTGAAGATAGAAAAGTATATTCAATGTCAACTTATGCATATGATCAAGGAATTACACAATAAAGTAAGAGTGACTTTATGGGAAAGGGACATGTCGTTGTATCATATTAATTGAAAGTAGAAGATACAACCTTATTTCCTTGATGTCACAAGCTTCCTTTCAGTGAACCTTGGTTCCAACACACACAATTGCTCTGTACTTGCATGAAGAAGATCCAATTCCTCTTGATAGACAAAATAGAGCCTTCAAGCTTTTGTCAATGTAGGGTTCTTCACACAATTCTTTCACCAATTCTTCATTCAATCTTGCTTAACCTTTTCCATGAGAAAACTTTCAATATATAGGAGAAGGAGAGATGGTTACATGGATGAGGATGATCCCATCAAATCTGAGAAGTCAGTAAAATGACAACCCTACGAATGCCAACTCATTTTCTAGAAGATTCCTTTCTATAACCCTCGAGACCTCCTCTCCTTTCCAAACTTAAAACAGGTACGCACCCTGTGTATGGAGCAGACTGCGAGAATTTCACACCCTAAGTGTGGGTGGCCTGTGAGAATGAGGGATTCTTGTACCCTAGGCCATAGGCAGCCTGCGAACTCACTTTAAAAATATGTTTTTGGAAGGAGACAAGAGCCACTTTTTCTCAGGAAAAAATCCCTTGTTGGGAGCCTGAATACATCATTGTTAAGACATCACCAGAGTGACCAAAATCATGTGTAACAGAATGCCCCCCAAAGTATGAGGCAGGAATCTATGACAACCGAAATACTTTGTAAACTCTGTGTGTGTGTCAGAAACTAGGAGTGCACCTAATCAGAAACCTACAAACAACCAAGCATCTACAGAATATAATACCGGTCCTGAGGTAGGCATTCCCATACTCATATCACAGATGAATGACATCATGAACATGGGTCATGGCCACCAATCATACACTGTGGGTCCATGCCATCAAAAATACTGCATAGCCACCAGGAATACACTGTGGATCTATGCGAGAAGACTCAAATTAAGATGACATAGCCACATGACATGCAAAGTGGATCTATGTGTTGATGCAAATCATACATACTCCATCGTAGCCTGGATCAAAATATGGGACCCAGTGTCTTCAATCCCATCACCCGAAAGTACGAATTTAGCCATGTGATTACATGTGCTGAAGTTGAACATGGTAGAAGCCACTTGATTACTGGTCATTGATGAAACCGTTAACAAGTGCGAGGGAAATCACCATTGATGTCAATGACTCCCAAGGTACACTAGTACAATCCACCGAATGTGAATAAATGAGTTGAGGTCGAAAATTCAACAGAATCTCCCGATCAGGGGTCAATAATGAGAACCCACTATTGAAAGCGAGGAAACCTGCCATTGAAACATGCAAGTTCCAAGATACCAAATAATTTCTAAGTCTCATTTCTGGATAATGAGTTGGAGTCGATGGAACAAGACTCGTCATAGGAGGGCCTTGATGTGTTCCCCATCAATGACATGAAATAAGTAATAGATTTTTAAGGTGAAACAAAGTATGAATATAGGTTGAAACGGACATAGGGAAGGCTGACACGGTAAGAATGGACAACTGCAAATGGACGACTCAATAGAGGGTTTGAATGAACTTCTCTTGAACATATGAATGAAATGAACAAGGACTTGGCAGCATTGACTCAGAGATGACTCAGGATATGACCTTGTAGCAAGCTAAATCAGAGACAAATGGATTTCCCAAACCAGCTTCAAATGATGAATAGGGGGTGTCATGTTCAAGAGTGACACTTACTGCCAATAATATGAATACAAAAACACATCCCTTTCCAAAATTTCTCCCCACCATTTCTGGTGAGTACCTCTTTATTTTTACGCAAGCTTGAGGAGGATAACATATGCTTGTTGATGTAAGCTCATCCTTTGGATGAGTCCCTCAGAGTATGTTTAGCGAACCCTAGGAAGGAGTGGCTCGGTCCCATTACGGGTCTTTTGATGTTTATTTAACGAGTCCAAAGATAGAAAACTCAGGGGTTTTTCATGTTTTGAGAGTCCAAAAAACACTTAAAGAAAACTCTCTCAGTTCCTTTTTCGTAAAATAGTTCGACAGGACCGAAAAAGTGATAAAATATCACCCATTGAACATTTTGTTCAAATACTTTTACGAGTGTGAATAGAACAAGGTCGCTCGACGATCTTTTCATTTTTATGGAGCGTGAAAAGAGCTTAAAGGATACTCCTTTGCGTTCATCATTTTTGTGTTACCATGATGAGTACAAAAAGACGAGAAAAGTATACTCGGTTACGTTCTCATCTATTTTCGAGCGCGAGAATGAACGAAGACTAAGCTTGAAGTTTTTCTAAAAACCATAAAAAGTAGTCATACATGCAACGGAAAAAGAAAAAACATCCGTACTCCTTCGTGTGGACTTCAAAGTCATTATATCTGCAAAAATTCACACTCATAGGGCTATTAGGCATTAGGTTTGATGGACAAAACAATGTTAAAATCAACAAAAAGGGTAAAAAAAATGAATAAATACGGGTAAAAAGGGATTTTACCATTTTCATTGTGATTTTACCAAGAACTTTGCCCAAAACAACTCTTTTTACCTCAAATTTCAATGCTTGATTGCGGGAGGCACAAACGACCATTTGGTGAACCGTCTCCGTCAACGAGGTAAGCTCTTGATATTCTACCTTTTCGATGGTTTAGTTTTTGTTTTCATTGGCAATTTTCAAGGTTTTGGGTTTGTTTTAGGGCCAAAACTTGTGCCCGAGCATTCTCATAGGCTATCCATATGGGACTTGCGAGAATGAATGATTCTCATAGGTGGCCTTAAGGGAACCTGTGAGAATCTCACACTGTGCTAAAGGGGCACCTGCGAGGGCCGAAAAATGAAATTTCAACTCGATTTTTCTCAATAAAAAATTATGCCAAGGTTTGAAATGAGTTGCTGACCCTTCTCTTATGGTGCTTGTGCAGGTATTTGACTGTCACGATGTTGGAGTGGCTAGAAAGAGAACATGAGGAGGAGGATTCCATTGCCGGGAATGACCCAGGTAACATTGTCGGTCTCTGAGACTGTGGGCTCTTGAAATTCTTCCGAATTCCGAGCATGAGGGCCCAAATCAGGTTGTTGGAGTACCTGGTTCATATGTGGGACGTGGAACAATAGTTGTTTCACATGGGAGTCCACACCTTGACCCTAGATATCTATGATATCTACTTTCTAACTAGGTTATCATGATGTGGGTACCATGCTAGATTGACTAGTAGCTGAGGTGGCAGACTCCCTATGAGTGAGTATTGTCGCCAGTACTATGTCCTAGAGGCAGAAAGAAGTAAAGGCAAGGTGGTTATTTGGGGGGTCCAAGATTTGACCCTGCGAACCATATTGTTCACTATAGCATCCATGTCTGGGAGCGCAGCTCCACACATGGCTCTCCAGAGCTACTTCCAATATGCCATAGAGTGAATAGAGCTGCGAGTCTTCAACTGGTCGGATGCAGTTCTTTGCAGTATGAAGAGGCAATTGACGAAATGTAGGAAGGGCGACCTGAAGCAGTTTGGGTATGGATCACTTTTGGTGTCCTTCTTTATTGAGAGGGTCCCATTGCTGAGATTACAGGTTGAGTGGGGTTTATCGGCCGCATAGGATCCAAGGATGCTAAGGTGGTGCAACCTCATGGCCCGACATGTAGCCAGGCCTATCATCAAATACAATGACTCATTCTTTGACTGGTTGCGACCAGAGATGCTGATGGTTGATGACTATGCCTATGTCGGATTGGACTTCTAAGGGGATCTAGATTTAGCCCTACCTGAGGATGCTCAGTGGGGTGACCTAGGTAAGAAGTACACATTTTGTTCTTTTGAATGTTTTTGTGATTTTTATCATATAATTTTTTTTATGTTTGTCCAAGAATTGATTAAAAAAAACTCTTTTTGATGACACAGATGTGGGGCCATATCGACCTCCAGGCACGTCTCCTATTCAGAGATGAGGAGAGGCGGCTCCAGTGGTGCGATGGGATGCTAAAGACTATGAGGAAGTGGAGCAAAACTTGGAGGGGTTGACTGCTGACATTCTAGACATGACTATCGGGGAGATCCCTCAGTGTTATCAGTTCCATACTGTGGGCATGTTAGAGTTTATTAGTCGACTGTTTCGTAGGGTGGCCCAGGCAGTTGTGTGTTATCGTGAGCGTCACCCATGACACTATTTTGTAGAAGCTATGAGCTTCATTTTTGATATTTTGGTCCTTGGACAAAAACTTTTTGTAAAAAACTTTTGATCGTTATATACATATATACAGCTTCTACCTGCTTATCTTGTGTTGTGTGATACATGTGATGTGATTGGTTTATAAATGGTCCAAATGTCTATCTAATAAATAGTTAGCTAATGCATCAGTGAATGTATTTAGACATCTAGGAATGTGATGATACTCAATATAATCAAAATAACGTTCCAAGAGGCGAATTCGTAAATATACCCGCAATAAAGTAGGACTTCGAATAGCATAGACATTACTTAACTGTAGTATTACTAGCTGCGAATTGAGTCGTACAACCAAGTGATGGATACCGAATGAAATAGCATCAATCAACAATTCGATAACGACACTATACTCTACAATATTGTTGGTCGCAGGGCCGAGACACACACCTCGTAGAGTGATAAGTTCATTTGTAGGGGCGTAAATTGCCCAAGCAGCAGAAGCAAGGTTCTGAGTACTACGGCTAGCGCCATCATCGAAGCCAACGTGGGGTAGTGAAGACTCCAACATCTGGAAACCAAACACAACGTAACATAAGTGGCCAAGGGCAGAGACCATATAACGAAAAAGCATACTACAGTAACACACAAGAAGTATGATACAATAAAATACAAGTACTCATGCACAGGTGATCTTAGGCATAGTACTTCTTTAAGTACAACCCATTTCTGGGTTCACTCAAAGGGATACTGTCATAATCTACTAACTCGTAAGGTCCTTTCTCCAAAACTCATCTAACGATATACGGACCTCGCCACATAGCTTCAAATTTTCCAGCTCCTAGCATATCTCGATCTTGTTCGTAAAGGAGAACCAGATCACCTTCGGAGAAAACACGAGGCTTGACATGTTTGTCGTATTGGTCTTTGACGTGTTTCTTCTGGGCTTCTATGACTAGGGCGATGTCATAACAAAATTCGTCTAATCGCATGAGATACAACAGATGTTCTTCTTCGACAGAAGTGTTTGGGAGGAGTTTGACGACTAGTTTTAGGGAGGGTATCTCACATTCAATCGATAGGATGGCTTCTAGACCATAGACTAACCGGAATGGTGTAAACCTAGTAGCAGACTTAACAGATGTCTGGTAATCCCACAATACTAAAAACAACATCATGTGCCAACTCGTTTTGTGAATCCTTATCATTCATCGAAGCATGGTAATGAGGAATTTGTTAATTGGTTCGACTTGGCCATTGGCTTGTGGGTAATAGGGTGTTGCGTTTTTGTGGAGAAGACCCAAATTTTCAGTGAGTTCGGACATCATGAAGTTTCTAAAGTGGCTACCATGATCAGTGACGATAGCCCAAGGAACACCAAAATGAGCTATGATGTGATTGAATATGAATAATGTTGCGGTCTTTCCGGTGTTTTCAAATGTCGGCATAGCCTCGGCCCATTTCGTAAAATAGTCTATGGCTATAATAATGTATCCATGCCCCCGACTGAGTGAGGGTGACATGTCATGAAATCAATACCCCTTTTTGCAAAAGGATCGACAGAGACCATAGGGTGAAGAGGAGCCAGATGTGATTGTACTTTATGGTTGTAGGTCTGGCAAGCGTGGCATTTTTGGACAACGATTATACAATCGTTAAATAAAGAAGGCCAAAAATACCTTGCTCGCAAGATCTTCTGGGAAGTAGCATACCCAGACATATGACCACCACAGGCTCCAGAATGGCAGTCATTTAGGGCTTTCTCGGTTTCATCAAACGTGAGGCAGCGTAAAAAAACTGAGTCAATCCCACGACAATAAAGAGTATCACCGATGATAATATACTGACGGGCTTGGTAGCGTATTCGACGATGGTTAGTACTAGACAAATTGGGCCGGAAAGTCTGGGTTTGGAGATATATGATGATATCTCCGTACCAAAGATCATTGGAACTAATTAGGAAAAGGGATTCATCAGGTAATGAATTGGCTGCTACATTTTCTGTCTTAGAGTAGGGAAAGTCGCATATCAACTCGACAAGCACTGAGGATTTCTTGGACTTAGCGCATTCGAATTCTAAGTCAAACTCTTGGAGTATCATGATCCATTTGGAGTATTTTCCCCCTAGTAGTTGACGTGTGAGAATGTGCTGCATAGGGTTGCAGTTAGAAATTACCGTAGTCTTGCGAGAGAGGATATAGTGCCGGAAACATTGAACTACTTGGACGGCTGGCAAGGCCAGTTTTTCAACATGTAAATACTTGGTTTTGGTAGGTGTTAGACTTCGACTCAAGTAATAGATGACATATTCATCATGAGAATCATCCTCCTAGACAGGAACCATAGCGATGGTGTAATTGGAGGCTGCGAGGTAGAGGAAATAATCGCAACCGTAATCAGGTGGGAAGAGAAGTGGGGTACGTGTCAGAGATAGTTTCAAAACTTTGAAAGCTTTGTTGGTAGTGGTATCCCATATGAACTCAGACCCCTTTTTGAGTAGTCATGTAAATCCAAGAGTTAGCTCGGCATAGTTCAGGATGAAATGACGAAGAAAGTTTGTTTTTCCTTGCAAACTTTGTAACTGGTGAAGCGAAGAAGGAGGAGGGAGATTGAGAATTGCCTTGACCTTCAAAGGATCTACCCTGATCCCTTGACATGAAACAATAAAGCCTAGAAGTCGGCTGGATTCTACGTAGAAAGCACATTTGTGAGGATTTAAGTGTATATGGTAAAACCGACATCGGAGGAAAATGGCTCGGAGGTGTATTGGATGATCGACACGGCACATGGAATGAGCGGGTAAGTCATCGAGATATGGTTGCACGATGTGCTTGATATCATGGAAGACATAAGACATAGCACACTGAAAAGTTGCGCTAGCGTTTTTTACACTAAAAGGAAGTTTCCAATAGGTAAAAGTGCCCCAAGGACAATTAAAAGTGGTTTTGTGTTGGTCGTCGGGAACAATATTGATTTGATTATATCCGAAGAAACCATCCATTAGAGAGAAGATTTCACTTCCGGCACAATCGTCGACAATCTGGTTGATGAAGGGGGTAGGAAAGTTGTCTTTAGGACATGCTTTGTTAATATCCCTATAATCATCGCACACGTGAATTGTGCCTTATTTCTTGTCGGTCAGGACAAGATTGGAAACCTAGTTAGTGAGAGCCACCGGGTAAATAAATCCAGCTTTGAAATGTTTCTCGACTTCAAGCTTGATAGCGACCGCTTTACGTGGGTGGACCGGATGAAGGCATTTTTGGACAGGTTTAGCGTCTGGGTATGTCTTAATCTCATGTATCACAATGTTGGGGTTAATACCCAAAATTTCTTCATAGCTCCAGGCGAAGACGTCACGAAATTCTTTGAAAAGTGACTTGTAGGTGACGATTTCGTCAGGGGAACACGAAGCTCCGATATGCGCATTTTCGACAATTCCAGGTTTTATGGATATGTCAAGGGGGATGGTGGGTGAGATATTTCTTAAGTTCCCTTCGGAAAACACATCGTGTGTAGACTCGGGAACGATGAAAATGATGACAACGGTCGATGACGTCGAGATCCGTTGGTAGCTCTCGATGGTGTGTTGTTCTAGGAAGAGGATGGAACGATGATGTCCATCGTCCCAGGGGGTGTCTTCCATAACAGACATAATCATCTTGTCTATGGGAAAAATGATGTAAAAAGGATCTGGAGATAAATCACCAAGAGAGGGGGTAGAAGGGGTTGCCGATTGAATGGTCTGATAGGTGGATTCGACCGGACTCAAAGGCATTTTGTCACCGTAACGAAGATGATCGTCGGGGTTGGGTACCAACCATGGGTCGTGAGATGCAGGGGTTTCATGAATAGAGGTGGAGATCATGTTGATCAAAGTGACATATGGATGTGGAACATTGGGTGGTGGGATGGGGAAGGTACCCTTTAATGAGGAGTATTTAAGAAGACCCACACTGACGTTTTCATATCCGGGGGGTTTGGCAATGAATGGTATGTTGCCAGTACACGCATCCAAGTTAAAGAAGGCTAATTGGTCGACGGTAATTACCTTTCCTTGATGAGGGAAACACACAACATGAAAAAGAGTCGACACAACTACACACATGGAATCAATCTAGCTACGGCCAAGTAGAAGGTTGTAATCGAGAGGAGCGTCAAATATTTCCACTTCAACTTGGACCGTTTTGCCTTCTAACTTAATCGACAATGAAGGGAGGACACCATAAGGCTTAAAACTAGAGCCATTAAAGGCTTTGAGTGTGTTTTGGGATTCAGTCAAAGGAGGAGGGCTGATGGCTTTCCAGCAGGTAATAGACATGACACACGTCGAGTCATCCTCGTCGATAACTATTCTACAAATGTTTTTGTCCGAGACAATAACTTGTATTTGGAATGCGAGTTGAGGGGGTAACCTTGGAATGTGATCTTCCAAGTCAAAAATTATTAAATTTGTATCCGTAGGGTGGATTCCACCGATAGCTTTCAACAGTGCCTTTCGTCGTATAGGACAACTTTGAAGGACTTCAAGGGCTGACATCGCAGATGGTGCTTGGGCCAGATCTTCAATAATACTATAGTTTTGGGTAGCACGGGCATGAGGATTGAAAGCTGATTTCTGAACGATGCCTTTTGGAGGAGGGCGAAGAACTGTGTCGAGGCTCGGTCGTTTGAGATGAAGAGGACCGTTGGTAGGTGGAGTCATGGGAGATGGTTGGACCAACGCAGGAGGTATAGCATCAACCGTCTCTTTGAAGGAAGGATAATCTTTGGCTCGAGTGGTAAGTGTGATGTCTTTTTTCTTTGAATCTCCTATACACATTAAGACATAGGATGTATTGGAGGGGGGAGGTTGGTCATGAATGACCAATTGGGCCTGTTGTTGAGAGGGGAAAGGTTGTGACAATACGGTTGTAGTGGGTGGTTTCGTGGTCCCGTGAAGGAACTTAGTAACCTCGGCTCGTCATGGACAATCCTTAGTGTAGTGATCATCACCACAGATAAGACAAGGGTATTAGGGTTTGCGCTTATCCCTATCGTCAACAGGAGGTGTTTTGGTTCTTTCTTCTTGCGAATTATTTTTGTCCTCCTTATTCTTACCTTTTCCCTTTCTGGATTTGTTTTTACCGGTGGGGGTAGATTGAACAACATTTACCTCATAAGTCTTTCCAGTGGGAGGGGTAGGAGACAGAACATTTTGAACATTAGAAGAAATGGGTTTGGGGTTGTTGCTATAAGTTTGGACAGAATGAGTTTGGGCATGGAAAGTACCAATCACATCGTCGGTTGCATGAGAAGCAATAGGAGTAGTTGAAGTGGTAGAAGTAGAAGGATGAGGCTCATTAGGGAGTAAGTTGTAAAGAGTACCTATTTGTGAGTAAACGAGGTCAAGGTATTGAGCATGACTAATGGCCTATTCTTCTGTGACAACTCCACCCATGGCTATGTCACAATTGATGTCGTTCATGAATGATTTCATGAACCACTCTGCCAACAACTAATCGAGAAGTTTGAGTTTGATGAGACGTTGTTTCCGTCACCGCTCATGAATGTGATCGGAGATGTGAATGGCTTTGGTTTGTTGGAAAGAACTCAAAATATCGGTCCCTATTTCATAGCGGATCGATAACTGGTAGTGGGTGAGAAAATCCATAGAGAGGGTGTTGAATTCGGCGAAGAAACTATGTGGTAATTCTATATACCACTTCGTGGAAGAACCTGTGAGAGTTCGTTGAAAAATGCGTAAAAAAATAGAGTCATCCATCAAGGAGTTGGATGAGCACCAAAGGTGAAAATTCATGACATGATTGTCCAGGTCCTCTCCCAGTTTACCATCGAATTTAGGGATGTCAGATGGTAGTTTGGCTGGTATAGTGGGCCATTGGGGAGAGTGACGGATAGGATCATTTAAAATCCTTGAAAGATTCAGGAGGTCCAGGGTGGCTAAGAAAGGTAACTGTCTATTCACATGCGGGTACTGGTGACTTTGGGGGGGGAGTCCCATTAGCAAACTAGTGGGACCATAAGTAGTTTTCATATAATGCGAAGATCCGGGCAGATTCGGTGGTGGTTGTGGAGGCAATTAAATCATAGGGTTGTACCCTTGAATGGGGGCGTGGGGTTGAGAATTCGAGCCCCAAATAGGATTAGGTGTACCTGGGTAGGGTTGACCTGTACCAGGGGGTATGATGGAGCTAGCTAGAAGTTGTTGCCCCCTAGTTGGGTGAGGGTTATGTTGTATAAGATGATTTCAATACTGGGCCAAAGATGGAGGTATGTTTTGTCCATAGGGTGGGGTCAGTGGGGGTTTCCCTCCAATTGGGGGTTGTGTCCCAATTGGGATTTGTCCTGCAAGAGGGGGTTGAGTTGGGCCTCCTTGGTGAAATTGTCCACCAACAGAAATATGGTAATTTGGTGTGAATGATGGAATGGTGCCACTAGGATCAGTGCCTCCGATAGAGGATGAAAGAGGTCCTCTGAAAGGGGGTAGAGGAAGTGTCGAAATGAAACCAGGATGAGAGTGCCTAGAAGGAGTGGGACCACCAAGTGTTTTGGATGTGATTTGTGTAGGAGCGGGCATAGAGGCATTCAATGCACGGTATCTGGGTGGAAGTGTCAGGGTGACTCTGGGTGAAAGTGGTGTGCCAATGGGGGCTTGGCTAGTCGTGGTAATCCTAGTGTGAAGAATTGTAGTATCTATGTAATGGACCATTTGTAAAGGGAGAGTCAAGATGTGGTCAGCTCGCGGAGCTTCTGTACCAGGAAAATAATAAGCAGTAGTAAAAGGTACTGCATCTAGATCAGATGTTTTGGGTAGCACAGGTGAGACAGTGATATCAACGTCTGCTCCTGAGCCAAAGAGATCCCGTATAAAAATGCCAATAGTCCAAAAAGGATCTTGACCCTCAAGTCCTGGGAAAGGTCCAGTTGGTGATCCAGAAGACAGAACAACCAAGTCTCTGGAAGAATTCACTCACATAATACGTCTCTCGGAGTCAGGATGAAGTTGAAAGTCCTCTTGAGAATTGGTGATTCGAAACCGTTCTAGAGAGTCAGTTCTTTCCACTTGTGGAGTGGTAACGACTTAGACTTCACTCTGTTGAGGAGAGCCCTCCGGTGAGTTGGTAGGAAAGGGTTGAGAACCTTCCAGATTTTCTAGGGGTAAGCCTTGCATTCTATGTGAACGACGTGGAGGGTCAATTGTGATCGAGTTAAAAACTTACAAAGAAAATTCTATGGTCAACTTGGGTAAACAAACAACATGTGCTAGTAAAAATTTAGGAAGAAAAACCAAGCAAACAAGACCTTCTAATTCTGAAGTCACTAGTTGGTGATGAAATCCAACGTTGCAACAATGAGACGAGAAGGGGCTGGGCTAGGGTGGAAAAGTTATGTTGATGACCCACTTAACGGACTTACACCCTAGTGAAAGCTCCCACACATAATCGTGTGTATACCCTCCAAGGAGCCTGAGTGAGTTTGGCCAACGTCGATTCTAGGTACCGTGAAGACTTTCCCCTTCACAGTCACCTTGTGTAAGACCCTAAGAAGACTTGACCCTTCACAGTCACAGTCACCTTGTGTAAGACTTACTTTTTGAATTTTAAAAATGCGCAATATTATTAAAGGTTGTTGTTACTCAAAGGAGATGAAAATGAAAGCAATGTTGTGTAAGACTCTGACCCAACAATGCATAGATAGGAATGAAAGATAGAAATTTTTTGTTCGATGAATCCTATTTACAGGAGGGAAAGAGGAGTTTTCTGGAACAATCTTGAACTACGATATACGATCTTCTTTGGAATCCAATATCAACGAATCATGAACAATGCCAATTCTCTATTCGTTCTATTTCAACAATTGAATGCCAATATTTCGAAACAAAAAATTGCTTTAAAAAGAAAAAATGTTTTTTAATTTTCAATAGAAACTAGACAACAGTGGTGGAACTAAGAAAAACCAACAACTAATGAAAAACAATATACAACAAAAACCCAAACTAATCTTTCAATGAAGACAAAAATAACAAGCAGACAAGACTAGTCTTTTCAAATGCATGTGGGCAACAATTTTCCAAGTAATGAGCAATTGAGAAACACAATTAATCCCAACTTTTAAACCGATCATCGACTCCCAACCAAACAAGCACTCGTAGTTCAGAACCATAGATTATAGCCTTGTTAAGAAAAGGTCAAGAGATAACAGTTGAGAAAAAATGAATAAGAAGAGCTTTCGATTTCCGAAGAATAATCATTCACAAAATACGAAGTCAATAAACAATCAATCACTGGAAAAAGAAGTTCTTTTCAGACACACATACAAATTTGGGCATCTGAGGATACAAAAAACTTTAATCCCCAAAATTTTCAAATGGGTTCGCAGGCAGACAGTGGTGCACAGTGCGAGAATGAAGCATTCTCGCAGGCTGGTCACAAGTAGAGTGCGAGAGGTTTGCATTGGACTAAATAATTTGGTGCGAACTCAAGTAGTTCTCGTAGGCTACAGAAGGGTGCAGTGCGAAAAGGCATGAAACTAAGCAAAATTTGGAAAAAGGACAAAAATTTTGAAAGAACTTTTGGACCTAGGAAGTCTATCAGGGTCTCCTTAAGACTCAGAGATTGATGGAAATGAAAAATGGTAAGTGAAGAGAAAATGGCCAAGGAAAAACCACCAAAAACCACCAAAAATGGGTTGCATCCCCAACGGAGTCACCAATTTTGTTATTGGACTAATCGGTAGGTGCAGACACTAACAGATCTCTTTAGATCCACCTGGATCTAGAAAAAAATAGGACATGACATGACTCTTTCCCTAAGTTGTAATCATTGAATCTGCTAATAGGAAGGAACAAGTGACATACCTTTATATCGCTTCCTTGGGTCTCTGTTGTTCCTTCTTTGCTCTGGTGCTCTCGTGAGGTACATGGGAAAGGGACATGTCGTTGTATTGTATTAATTGAAAGTAGAAGATACAACCTGATTGCCTTGATGTCACAAGCTTCCTTTCATTGACCCTTGGTTCCAACACACACACTTTCTCTGTACTTGCATGAAGAATATCTAATTCCTCTTGATAGAAAAAATAGAGCCTTCAAGCTTCTGTCAATGTAGGGTTCTTCACACAATTCTTTCACCAATTCTTCATTCAATCTTGCTTAACCTTTTCCATGAGAAACTTTTCAATATATAGGAGAAGGAGAGATGTTTACATGGATGAGGATGATCCCATCAAATCTGAGAAGTCAGTAAAATGACAACCATACGAATGCCAACTCATTTTCTAGAAGATTCCCTTCTAGAACCCTCAAGACCTCCTCTCCTTTCCAAGCTTAAAAATAGGTTCGCACCCTGTGTATGGAGCAGACTGCAAGAAGTTCGCACCCTAAGTGTGGGTGGTCTGTGAGAATGAGGGATTCTCACACCCTAGGCCATAGGCAACCTGTGAACTCACTTTAAAAATATTTTTTTGTAAGGAGACAAGAGCCACTTTTTCTCAGGCAAAAGGTCCTTGTTGGGAGCCTGAATACATCATTGTTAAGACATCACAAGAGTAACCAAAATCATGTGTCACAACCTTCTTGCATAAGGAATCCTCCGAGTCCTTCCTTGTAGGCATCTTTACATACGAGGAAATCATTATCTGGGTCTGCAATATTTAGCACGGGTGCATGGGTCATGAGGTATTTCAATTCCTGAAATCTTTGTTCGCATTTTGACATCCAAATGAATTTAATCCCCGTTTTATGAAGGGTAGTGATTGGACAACCAATCTTGGAAAACCCTTGTATGAACCTTCTATAGTATCCTGCTAAGCCCATGAAGGACCTAATATCGAATACATCTTTTGGGATAGGCCATTCCATAATGGATCTGATCTTGTTAGGGTCTACTGCCACCCCTTCCTTAGATATGACATGGCCTAAGTAATGGACCTGCTTTTGA
The DNA here is from genome assembly GCA_032191745.1 of Picea mariana. Classification (NCBI taxonomy): domain Eukaryota; kingdom Viridiplantae; phylum Streptophyta; class Pinopsida; order Pinales; family Pinaceae; genus Picea; species Picea mariana. The sequence goes on along the minus strand of JASDQU010101587.1, from coordinate 114,482 downwards.
AGAAATCGCACTTGCTAAACTTTGCGTAGAGATGATGCTCTCTTAGTACTTGAAGTATGAGTCTAAGATGTTCTTCATGCTCCTCCCTCTTCTTGGATTAGATTAGGATATCATCAATGAAAACCAACACAAATTTGTCCAGGAATTTGCTAAGTACATTATTCATTAAGCACATAAAAGTGGCGGGGGCATTGGTTAACCCAAACGGCACCACCACGAATTCATAGTGACCATACCTTGTCCTGAAGGTTGTTTTGTGGAGGTCTTCATCCTTAATCTAGAATTGATGGTAGCCAGACCTTAGGTCGATCTTCGAGAATATGGATGCACCTCCCAATTTGTCGAACAAGTCATCGATTCTTGGTAAGGGGTACTTTCTCTTTATGGTTTCCTTATTGAGTTGTCTGTAATCTATGCATAGTCGGAGTGTGCCATCTTTCTTTTTCACAAACAGGATGGGTGCTGCTCACAGAGATACACTGGGTTAGATATAGCCTTTGTCCATCATCTCCTTTAGTTGTAGCTTGAGATAAACCAGTTCCGGCGTGCTCATCCTATATGGCACTCTAGATGCTGGTACCACTCATGGTGTAAGCTCTATTGAGAAATCAATGTCCCTTCTCAGAGGTAGACCTAGTACTTCTTCGGGGAATACATACTTGTATTCTCTTAATATGGGGTGGTCCTCTAGGTTTTGTTTGTTGTCCTCAACGAATTCCAACACCTGTATTGCATATAAGGAACACCCTTTCCTGCAATACTTCTTCATTTGAAGGGCCGATATTTGTCTCACTGAGACAGGCTTCTGAATCCCTTGGAGGGTCATCTTTCTCCTTTCTTTGTTTACACATTCTAAAGTTTTAGGATAACAATCCATTTTAGTTTTATAAGAAGCCAAGCAATCCATACCAATCAACAGGTCATAAGATCCGAGGGGAATTATGTTAAGGGTCACTCGGGTGGGCAATCCACCCATGATGAATTGGTAGGCTGGTATGGCCTATGCCACATTTATTTTGGTTCCAGTGGCTAGTTATACCAACCATGGTTTAACATGTCTAATTGGTTATAGTTTAAACTTATTGGTAGTCTAAGGGGATACATAACTCAAATTAGAACTTGGGTCATTTAAAATAGAAATTGGATGGTTGGTGATCATACCTTCCAACTCCACTACTGAAGCTTGGTGGTCAGCTTGATTATTGTCCAGGGATGCATAGATTCATGGCATGCTCCTAGCCACATCATTGATGGTGGTAGATTCTCGGATATTGTAGACCCCTTACTATTTTTTATTTTTTTTTCTGTGTGGGAAGTCCCTCAATCTATGATTTTGTACACAGCCAAACATTTTAAGGGTTCCTTCTTTAGGTTATCATTCTTTTTTGGGATTGTCTGAAAATGTTTATTTCCACTTTGAGAGGGGAAATTTTTCTGATATACACTTCTAGTAGGAAGGATCCCCCTAGCATATTTTCCATAGTTCTTAAGTATTGAGGAGTTAAACCTTTTCTTCTGGAATATCGAACTACTCTTCTTCTTCCAATCCTCGTGGGGTCTTGTCTTTCTCCCAAACTGTTCATAACAATACCTTAACTTTCGGATAGCTTCTTCTAAGGTCCTTGGTTCATCAAACTAAATCCTATCCCGGTAGGTCTAAGGTAACCCACTAATGAACCGCTGCATTTTTTATTTTTCATATTTTATGTAGGGTACATACCTCAGTAGTTCAAGGAATTTATTGACAAATTCCTCTATGGTGAGTTATCCAAGCCGAAGTTTGTAGAATTCCTTAGTTTTCCCATCCATGTATTTTTCTGATAGATATTGCTTCCTAAAGTATTTCTCAAACTATTTCCATGACAAGTCCCTCTCATGGACTCCTTTCACATTCCTAAGGTCTTCCCACCATATGGAAGCCTTTCCATTCAGGTTGAAGATGGCTATTCGAGCCTTCAAGTTTTCAGAGTGGTCATGGACTTTGAAATACTTCTTTAAACCAAGCAGCCAAGCTTTTGCCTCTTGTCCCTTCTTAATCTCTCCGTCGAAAGAGGGTGGTTTGGATTTATTGAACTCTTCAGGACTACGTGTTTTGGAATGCTTCTGTTTCTTTCCTTTCCTCTGAGAATTCGAGTTGGCCCTAATACTAGAAGATCCTTTGGAGTTTTCAGCTTCCTTTCCAGAGGACTCTCCCGACAAGTGTCCCCTGCCTCCAGGTTGGACCTTCTTCGTGGTACTTCTCCCAGTGGGTCACTTATGGAGTCATGTTTTCAGGTCTCAGGTGGAATCCGACTTCTCTTCTTGTGTCATCAGTCCACATGATTGGTTGCGGGTTCATGTTGCAATTGCCTCTATATGTTTGATAATCTCTATAGCAAGACTGTGTTAATTTTTGTTTGTTTCTCTTGCTCCTTTATCAATCTCTTGTTGTCAGCCTTGAAACTCTGTAACTCGACCCTGAGGCTCCTTACATTTTCAGCCAAATATGGAGGGGTTTCCACCGCCCTCCTTTCGTGAGATTCTTCATCTCTATTGTGGGAGCCATCCCCCACTTCATGACATGTCACCATCCTTTAGTATTGGAGTTTTCTCGTGATTTATTGACTGCTCGAGTGTTGACAAAAACACTTATTGTTATCTAACAATCTATTATTTCATGAACAATACACAGTTTAATTTCTTAATGCATACACACAGTAGAAAGTTTCATTCCTTTCTTTAATAACATTTTTAAATCAGACTTTTTAAGAAAGAGGTAAGGTAGGGTGTAATTCTTTTAAAAGAAATCTAAATAGTTTTTTAAAGTGACTCGTTTGTGAGCCTAAGAAGGTCAAGTGTTGTAACCATGCTTTGATACCAATTTGTAACACACCCACAATGGGGAAAAATAAATAAAAAAATTATTTTTCCTCAATTAGTCAATTTCCCCATTCATGGTCTCCAATCCTAGTCAATGGAAATCATGGAAGAACCTCAAATCCACTTAACATGCCCTCTTTCCCTTAAATTGCAGGTTGTATGGAACCTGCGACTTCCTCCTTTACATCTTTAAGCTTCAACGTATTTAGGCGCTAGCTATCTGGGCTAAGTCCCATCCTTGATGTGACCAAGGTTGTGACCAATAACCAAATCGAAAGGCACGTCGCGATTTCGTGTCTCGCGTCTTCACGTCTTACAAAGTTCACTTGCTCGTCCTTCCCTCAAAATGAGCCAATGATCCAGATCTCTCCTTGATCCAACGACTCAAATCAAATCATGATTTCACATTTCACGAGTTCCCAGAAGTATACTTCTAGATTCTTGAGTT
>JASDQU010101587.1:75049-93227 GCA_032191745.1 Picea mariana | reverse complement strand
GGTATTTAAAAGACAAGACGGTTGCACATCAACATTAAAAAAAATATATGGAGATTAAATGAAGATTGATGTTTATGACCCCAAATCTGTGATATTAGTAAAAATATAGTTGAAACCAATCCAATGATTCCCTTTTACCAATGCTACAGCTGTCCTAACAGAAGCAGAAACACCATTGAAATTTGGTGCACATTGGCAATCATTAAAAGCCTGAATAAAATGAAAGTGTAACATGTTATAAACAGCGGCCATCTGAAAGCTACAAATACACCCACTATATAAGGTGACCCAGAAACCCCAATCCTTCAGATCTAAGTATGTCAATATTACCTACAACTAACATCTGAAAGTGGAATGCATGCATTACAAAAAACAAATTAACCACAGTAATGGAAACCAACGCATACCTACTCAGACGCGCATACAGGAATTAGTTTAATCGTGGGTTCATTAAACCATGCTACCTATGTTTCTGCAATCAATTGCACAGTGAGAAAAACCTTATGTAATCACAAAATTATGTGACATTTTACCCTTGAACTGAATCGTTTAGGGTTCCTTGAACTCTTGAATTCAATCTAGGTAAGATATTGTAAGAGAAGACAATTCCAAGATAAATTCTACAGCATTCCAGTAAAGAATTCTATCCACAACGAGAATGTCGTTTGACACCTCTTCCAAATTTGTTGGAATGTGATTTTACCACTGGTGGCTTCAAAACCCATCGAGGAGAAAGAACAATAGCGCCCAGATCGAATGTATTTGCAAATGTTAAATATAATGTAACCTCAACAGAGTCTGACTGTACACTGCCAGCTGTCCTGACCAGCTGTACTTTCTTTTCTTAATTTGCTTGAGCCTATTTAGCTCAGCTATTTCCCTTTGCACATTATAACTTCATTAATTCTTCTCATTATACTTTCTCCTTACGTTCTCAATATACTGAATACTGTTTCTGCTTTATTCTTTCTCTATGCATTTCTTGCTTCACAATTTATCATGGTATCAGAGCTTCAGCAGTAAGCCTCTTCACACAGGCTGGAGAGCAACACAATCCTCACAGCGCAGAGCTTACATGGATCACGAGAGCACGCGACACATACTTTTCACAAGGCTTGGAGAGTTGTCCGTAATACTCTCAAAAGATCCTCATAGGAAGCTCACGCGAGAAAGCAGAGCGTAATATGCTCAAAAGATCGAGCAAGCAGAAGACTATAGAAGGAGAAACTTTAAAGAATCGTGAACAACTTCATATTCGTCAAAGATTCACGAAGAAGAGCTGCAGGAGGCAGGAACATTTGAAGAATTCATAGAAATTCATTCAAATTTGTGAAAGATTACTGCAGAAAGAAGAATCGTTTAAAGAATTTTGGGAAATATCTCTCCTCTGTCAAAGATTGCAGCAGAGAACAGTAAGCTTCAAAGAAATCGTGAAATTCTTTCAAATCTTTGAAAGATTCACGAATTTTTCTTTCGCAGGAGAAAATCCTTGCAAAGGAAGCAAAGAACACGTCAGAGGAGCCAAGAACGAGAAATCGCAGCTGTAAGATCAATCCTGCGAAGAAATTGGAGGCGAAAATCCAGTTCAGAAGTGGCGAGCAGAGCGCCAAAAAGGGGAAATAATTCCAGCCGTTAGATTTCGCATAGAGGACCGACAGCCGTCGGATCCATAAGAAAGTGCAAGAGGATTAGTCCTCTGGAGCGCATAGGAGAAATTTCGACTTGCGAAGTCACGAAATTGTTAGGACCGTCCATCAAGGAGGACACGTGGCGAGATCTCGACATTTCGTTGACTCACATAGTGTAAAGGTCAAAAGACTTTCGTGAAAATTCGCAAATCGCAAAATCCCGAGTCATTCTGGACCGTTGGATCGAGAAAGATCATGAGCTGTCGATCTAACACTATCGCAAAATCGGGAATCGAGAGTTGGACGAGCAAAGGAGACTGCACTCCATACCCCGAAACATGAAATTCCAATTCACGAAATCCCGAAAGGATCTGGATAGTCAGATCATAGGAAGATCTGGACTGTTGAAGTGTCCAAAGAGAAGTTTTGGCAATTCAGACTTCGGGATATCATAGGTCTTGTTGACGAGGGTCGGGACACTCCACAGTAAAAGTCTCAAAATCTCGAAAAGATCACAGCCATCCATTCGTTGGGACACGTGGCAGAGATCGAGGAAACCGTCGGTATTTCGGCTACCGAAGTTTCAAGTTAACAAAGGATTTGTGTCACCGGGAGTCGCAAGTCATGAAATCTTGAAACACAGGAGGACCGTCCATCTTGAGAAGACGCGTGGCAACAATCCATGATTTCGGGAGATTTTCCAAAAGGAGAAGAACTCTTTGTCATTTCGACATTCCGCATATCGGTATTTTGGGGGTCAAGAGGACAGAAGATCGGGCGCTTGAGTCCCGAAACCCTAAAACAAGACTGTGGTCTTATGAGTAGTGGTCACATGGACCCAGGCATAGCTCAAGGGGCTAATGCGATAAAGGTCATTTCGGCATTTCGGCCATCCAAGAGACAAGAGGTCGGGCGCTTTGCATCATAAAACCCCGAAATAGGACTGCGGTCATATGGGAAGTGGTCACATGGACTAGAGGTATAGCCTTGGGGCTAATTGTTGTTAAAGCCATTTTGGAAAATCGACATTTCGGAGACTGGAAGGACGAAGGGTCAAGGACTCTTGACATCGGGAAACAGGAAGTCCCGAAACGCGAAATCTTGAAAAGGCATTTGAATAAGCGCCGAGATATTTCAGATTTTGGCAAAGTGAGGGACAAAGCACCGGCAAAGACATCGCTATTCTCAGAATCGCAAAAAGCCGACCTGACACTTTAACATTTAGGCACGTGGATTGGTCTCATTGTAGTTTCTCCTTACGTTCTCAATATACTGAATACTATTTCTGCTTTATTCTTTCTCTCTGCATTTCTTGCTTCACAATTTATCAGCAAACACACTCAGTTTTTTTTTAAAGACGGAAATACCCAAGTACAACCTTTGAAACAACAAGCAATGGAGAAATAAGTTCACTTGAGGAAATGGTTTGATTACTAAAATGGCTTAGAACCCGATTGAGTTGTGCTGGCTCTCTTGAATGTTGGTAAAAAATCAGATTCAAAATTGAGAAACCTTGGTGCTAAGATTGACCCTTTGAATGATTGAGGATGGCATCATATCTTGAAGGAACCCTTAAAAATGACAATGTCTAGAAATTGACAAAGTCGTTTGGCTAGGGTTCATCATCCCATACATGCTATATCTTCTACAGTTTGGATAGCTAAGAAAACCCTTAGATCTACATAAAATGCTATAATATCCTCTTATGGTAAACCTAATCCGAAAATAGATTCAACTAATCTAATGGCAAATTTTTTTAATATATTAACATCTATATAACTTAAGTAGTAAAGTTCATAGGTTTTGATTGTTGAAACCCTTTGCTATACCATATGTAATAACTTAGTTCACTAAAGAAAATACAAGAAAACATTTAGCCATCTAATAACCACATTTACTAAAGGAAATATAGAATTACCATAATTTAAACCAAATAACCATTGATTCTTCATTATAATTCTTATTGATAGGAGCAATGAGAGGTAAGGAACTTACCCGTGGTGAAGAAGTCATGTAACAAGGTGACTTGAGGATCCTTCCATACCTTGATCATTGACTTGACAACTGCAACAAAAGGTGGGGGATGACTCTAAACCTTGCTAATTTAATCCTTAATAGCCCCAGCCCTCACTGTACTACCATGACAACAAATCCTTAGTATTTCCTTCTTTGTAGCTCTAACCAAAAGAGAAATGTGAAAAAGAGGGATGCCCTTTTCTCTTTCTTTTTCTAGTTATATAGAATCCCAGAACTCCATCCCTATGATCCATTTGAATTATTTATTATATTTTTAGGGTTTTTCATAGAGTGTCATTACTTATTTTATCATTACTCTCATTATTCATTTTTAAGTATTTATTATACTTTATTATTATACTTTATTTATGTATTTATTCATTTAATAATAATAAGATGGGGATGATTCCTTCATATAATTATTATTGTTATTTAGTAATAATATATGAATGATCCCTTTTTAGGATAATGATTATACTTCCTTATTATTATTATTTAATATAATAATAATAATAATAATAATGTGGGATGTGAGAGAGTGTTTAACATAAAATCCTCTATTCACACTCGACAGATTGTACTAGGTACCTTGTGGTCCATTTTCATCATTGGTGGGTCCCCTCGTGTACCTCAATGAACGGTAATGAGATGGTTTCTACCATGATCGACATCAGCTTATTTATTTGCATGTTCTAGAATCGTACCATCATGGTTTAGGATGAAGACCTTGGTTTTGGGGCCACATCATTCATTCATTCTACCCCTCCCAAGTTGCGATGGAATATATCACTATTGTATGAGTACTTTGAAGACTTTGGGGGCAATCACATTGGTGCTTGATGTCTTCCTGATGTATATTATGACATAGATCCACATTGTATTTACTTGTGGCTATGATCTATTTGTTGACATGGATCCACTGTGTACTTTTTCATGGCCATGGTCTTGCATTTCATTTGATGGATTTGCATTGTATTATGTTCACAACCATGCTTTGAGTCTCTTATGAGCATGGGTATTCCTACCTCATGGATTATCTATATATACTTGATGTCTGATTGCAGGTACTCCCTCACTTCATGATCAATTATCTACCTCCTTAGGCTACCTCACATTGGTGACAATTATCGTAATGTGCTTCCACCATCAGTTCCTCTTTTGACCTCACACATTTGGGGGCATCTATTACAACCTTATTTTCCACCCCACGGGAAGTACATGGATGATCCATTTATGCTTCATTGTTGAGACACACTCTTCTTCCCTAGATTTCACGATATTTTGAATATAATATAATGAAATTTCTCTTATTCATCCTTGAAGCAATTGGAATTCGATGATGAAGTGATTATTGTGGTGAAATCTATTACAAAAATGCAAAGAATGGGATTACAAGGATCCCATTTAGGCAACCAAGGATAGGGTAAAATTTTGAACAAGGAAAACCTAAAAGAAACATAGAATGGGATATAAACAAAGAAAACCCAGAGAAAGAGGTAGCAGAAATAGAAGCAACACTACACACATTTGCAAGGGCAAATAACGTCACAATAGATGAGATCAACTACAAATTAGAAGAATATATAAGTGGAGCAACAAATCTGGAGAAACAATTGCAATAGTATAACCAGGAAATGGAACATGAGTTCCAATTTAGAATAGATGATAAGGATTATCTCCATAAATCCAAAATGGAGAACATTAGGCAGGAATGTATCCGTGAGATAGCAGAATTGAAGACAAAGGAACAAGAAAAATATCATTTCCTTGAGCAACAGGACCACAACATATCTCGACTAGAAGAAGAAATAGAATGATCTTAGGCTAGAAGGAAGTAGGGAAGAAATTAAGTTCCTTAAATTGCTCAAATATTGATATGGATTTAGGAGCGGAACGAATTAATAGACTGAATAAAATAAACAAAGATATATGAATAACAACACAAATATCCAGTGAACAATATATTCTATTGAATAAATGAAACATGCCGAAATTGTAAAAATGCAGAACTGAAACATTTTCTCGAATTGTGGTAGTTATCTTTGAGAAGAGATGTGGCTACTATGCACATCTGTCTAAGCAGAATGATTACAATGAGGCTCCAGATGCCTTCTCGATATTACTCATGAATGCCAAAACCCTAGACATCCAAAAACCTAACCCTAGGAGGTGAAACTCCAAAAGTCATGTGGGCCCCTATGGGCAAGTTGGTACCTCAACTTCCCAGGGTCGTAACTTTTGCATACGACCTCCATTTTAGGTGCATGATAGCCCATTGGAAAGATCTTTTAGAGAGATACACCTTACGCCGCCAAACTCTAACTTTGTCTATAGTTTAACTGCAAGGAGCCAAAAAAACATTGTTTAGGGCTCCAAAACGACCTTGGAAGTACAACAAGATGTGTTGACATGAAAACATACAAAATACGCCAATTGGATTATTTGAGAGGCCACCAGTATCCACCTAGAAGATGTGTAGGGCTTCAGACTTCCCTAGAAGTGTAGAACCCACAATTACAAAGAAGTACAAAATAACGTGTTGAACTAAAAACGAACAAGAGGAGGCAGTTGGAATAGGTGGGTGGCCACCAATATCCACTTGGATCAAATATGAGGTTTTCGAGGTTAATGAGAGGCTAAAGGAAGTACAAATGAATTTATCCATAGAATTAAAGGACATCCAAGGTCATAATGAAGAAAATAAATTGCAATGTTATTTGATCATTTGAGAGAAATCAAAGGCCAGTATGATGATATGGATCATGTTTTTGAAAATCTAAAGTAGTGGAATAATATGACACGAAATCCCCTACAACATTGCTCAGGTTCACCAAAAAGGAGTACAAAAAAACTCAAATGTTACTCGATAGGTGGAATAACTCTTACCCGAATGTACAAGGAACAATAGGAAACACCAAGAAAGCATGTAAGAGGATATGGAGTATGGCTAATGAAATCATGGAGATGTTCCACATGCCACTTAACGAAGAACTAGACATGGCAAGATCAAGTGAAAACAAGGTAGAAGAAGTGTCAACCATCAGGGAGAAAACCAAACAAGAGATTGAAGTGTTGGATAAAGTTGATAAGGAAAGTGTCAATCAGTACATGCCCAACCCGTGAAATGCATGTCAACTACATAAAAGTTTATAAAGGGGATACAAAAAGACTTGAAAATAAATGTAGTTGATAGGATGTGTGATCACGAGATAGAAATCAAGGAAAAGAAGTCAAGAACATTAAATAAAATCATTTAAGGATACGAGTCATGGTCCAATTTTGCAGATAATTCAGCCTAAAAAACACTTGACCTTTTTATACTTTTAAAAAAATTTGTAATAAGAAATTCGAATGATTAGGGAAGCATGGGAATAAAAATGAAAGGAGGTAATTTTCATCTAGAATGATGATAGTTGTAACATCCCCACTATAATCATCATTTTAATTATTCATTATGTAGATATGAATATGGCTATGGCCAAGCAATCTAATATGCGAATTGCATTTTTTTTTTTAATAAATATATTTCGACACCAGTTGCTAGGAATATGGACAGAGATGGGGGTTGATTTATTCACAAGAGGGGGAATGTCTAAAAATGTCTAGGAGCATCCAAGAGGAACCCAAGGAGAATATTAATTAGGGGTATTAATTCAACCTATACTTCTAAATTTTATTACCATTGGGGATAACTTCTATTTTTTTGTTTGAGTGTATGATAGCCCAACCATTAAATACTTGTCAAGGGTGGGTGTAGAAGTGATATCCACAGTTATTGGAAGCATGGGGATACAGTGAAATCCACAATAGGCAGAGTGAGAAGTCAACCATCTCGGGAAAATAAATGAAATTTGTATTGGGGAGAATAGGCAGTTTTTTCACATAGAGTTTTGGGCATCAACAACAAGAGAGAGAAATAAAATAGAGCACTTGAGCCAAACTAAGAAGGTTGGGAAAATTTTGAAGCATGCTGGAGCATTTTTGGAGCGTAATGTCGCTGGAAATTGAAGAGCCATGTTGTCAGGACTGAAGACTAAACTCCTGGACGAGTTGCACTATAACAACAAGTGTTGTTATTGTTTTTGTTGGTAGTTTTCCTAGAAGAAAGTTACCTTGAGTTCCTAGATGAGAGATTCATGGTTACCTATGCCAGAGAGACTCTAATAAATGAATGGGACAACTGAGGGATTGAGAGCAGTGAATGAGTAAATTCCTTGGGTTGGGCAGGTCAATAGGAAGAGAGTTGGAGGAAATTTAGGTTATATGTAGGAGAATACCAGTGGGTTGTGTATTTAGAGTTTTGAGTGGACTGTGAGAGGAACCCTTATGTTATCGGACTAGTTGGTAGGTGTAGAAACTAACAGATCTCCCTAGATCCACCTAGATCTAGAACAAAACAGGACAGGACATGACTCTTTCCCTAAGTTGTAATCATTGAATATGCTAATAGGAAGGAATAAGTGACATACCTTTATATCGCTTCCTTAGGTCTCTATTGTTTCTGCTTCACTCCGGTGCTCTCGTGAGGTCAATTCCAAGACAACAAAAACCAACCAAAGTGAAGATATAAAAATGTATTCAACATCAACTTATGCATATGATCAAGGAATTACACAATAAAGTAAGAGTGAATTTATGGGAAAGGGACATGCCACTGTATCATATTAATTGAAAGTAAAAGATACAACCTGATTGCCTTGATGTTGCAAGCTTCCTTTCAGTGGCCCTTGGTTTCAACACACACACTTGTTCTATACTTGTATGAAGAAGATCCAATTCCTTCAGATAGACCAACTAGAGTCTTCAAGCTTCTATCCAAGCAGGGTTCTTCACACAATTCTTTCACCAATTCTTCATTCAATCTTGCTTAACCTTTTCCATGAGAAACCTTTCAATTTATAGGAGAAGGATATATGGTTACATGGATGAGGATGATCCCATCAAATCTGAGAAGTCAGTAAAATGAAAACCATACGAATGCCATCTCATTTTCTAGAAGATTCCCTTCTAGAACCCTCGAGACCTCTTCTCTTTCCAAGCTTAAAAACAGGTTCGCACCCTATGTATGGAGCAAACTGCGAGAAGTTTTCACCCTAAGTGAACGTGGCCTGCGAGAATGAGGGATTCTCGCACCCTAGGCTATAGGTAGGCTGTGAACTCACTTTAAAAATATGTTTTTGGAAGGAGACAAGAGCCACTTTTCTCAGGGAAAAATTCCTTGTTGGGAGCCTGAATACACCATTGTTAAGACATCACCAGAGTGACCAAAATCATGTGTAACAAAATGCCCCCCAAAGTATGAGGCCGAAATCTGTGACAGCCGAAATACTTTGTAAATTGTGTGTGTGTGTCAGAAACCAAGAGCGCACCTAATGAGAAACCTGCAAACAACCAAGCATCTGCAGAATATAATACCAGTTCTGAGGTAGGCATTCCCATACTCAGATCACAAACGGATGACATCATGAATGTAGGTCATGGCCACCAATCATACACCGTGGATCCATGCTGTCAAAAATAATGCATAGCCACCAGGAATACACTATGGATCTATGTGAGAAGACTCAAATTAAGACAACATATCCACGTGACATACAAAGTGGATCTATGTGGCAGTAAATCATACATATTCCATCGCAACCCGAATCGAAAAAGATGAGACCTAGGGTCTTCAATCCCATCACCTGAAAGTACGAATATATCCATGTGATTACATGTGCTGAAGTCGAACATGGTAGAAACCACTTGATTACTGGTCATTGATGAAACCGTTAATAAGTGCGAGGGAAATCACCATTAATGTCAATGACTCCCAAGGTACACTAGTACAATCCAATGAATGTGAATAAATGAGTTGAGGTTGAACATTCAATGGAATCTCCCGATCAGGGGTCAATGATGAAAACCCACTGTTGAAAGCGAGGAAACCTGCCATTGAGGCATGCAAGTTCCAAGGTACCAAATTTCTAAGTCTTGTTTCCAGATAATGAGTTGGAGTCGACGGAACAAGACTCATCAAAACAAGGACTTGATGTATCCCCCATCAATGACACAAAATAAGTAACAGAGTTTGAAGGTGAAATAGAGTATGAATATAGATTGAAATGGACACAGGGAAGGCTGACTTGGTAAGAATGGACAACTACAGATGGACGACTCAATAGAGGTTTTGGATGAACTTCTCTTGAACATATGAACGACACGACCAAGGACTTGGCATCCCGACTCAGAGATGACTCAGGATATGACCTTGTAACAAGTCAAATGAGAGACTAATGGATTTCCCAAACTAGCTTCAAATAATGAATAGGGGGTGTCATGTTCAAGAGTGACACTTACTGCCAATAATATGAATACGAAAACACATCCCTTTCCCAAAATTTCCCCCACCATTTCTGGCGAGTACCTCTTTATTTTTATGCAAGCTTGAGGAGGATAACATATGCTTGTTGATGTAAGATCATCCTTTGGACAATTCCCTCGGAGTATGTTTAACGAAACCTAGGAAGGAGTGGCTCGGTACCATTACGAGTCTTTCGATGTTTGTTTAACGAGTCCAAAGATAAAAAACTCGAGGGTTTTTCATGTTTTGAGGGTCTAAAAAACACTTAAAGAGAACTCTCTCAGTTCCTTTTTCATAAAATAGTTCGACAGGACCTAAAAAGTGATAAACTATTGCCTATCGAACATTTTGTTCAGATACTTTTACGAGCATGAACAGAACAAGGTCGCTCGACAATCTTTTCATTTTTATGGAGTGTGAAAAGAGATTAAAGGACACTCCTGCGTGTTCGTCATTTTCGTCTTACCATGACAACGACGAAAAATGGAGAAAAGTATACTCGGTTACGTTCTCATGTATTTTCGAGCGCGAGAACGAATGAAGACTGAGCTCGAAGTTTTTCTAAAAACTATAAAAAGCAGTTGTACATGCGACGAAAAAAGAAAAACATCCATACTCTTTCGTGTGGACTTCAAAGTCATTATATCTGCAAAAAGTCACACTCATAGGACTATTAGGCATTAGGTTTGATGAATAAAACAATATAAAAATCAACAAAAATGGTAAAAAGTAAATAAATGTGGGTAAAAGGGATTTTACCATATTCATTGTAATTTTGCCAAGAACTTTTCCCAAAAAAACTCTTTTTACCTCAAATTTCATTTCTCGATTGCGGGAGGCACAGGCAACCATTTGGCGAACTGTCTCTATCAACGAGGTAAGCTCTTGATCCTCTACCTTTTCCATGGTTTAGTTTTTGTTTTCATTGTCAATTTCAAGGTTTTGAGTTTGTTTTAGGGCCAAAACTTGCGCCCGGGCATTCTCGCAGGCTAGCCATACGGGACCTATAAGAATGCATGATTCTCGTAGGAAGCCTTAAGGGCACCTGCAAGAATCTCGCACTATGCTAAAGGGGCACCTGCGAGGGTCGAAAAATGAAATTTCAACTTGATTTTTGCTCAATAAAAAATATGCCAAGGTTTGAAATGTGTTGTTGACTCTTCTTTTATGGTTGTTCTGCAGGAATTTGACCATCACGATGTTAGAGTGGCGAGAAAGTGAACATGAGGAGGAGGATGCCATTTCCAGGAATGACTCGGGCACCGTTGCTGCCCTCCGAGACTGTGGGCTCTTGAAATTCTTCCGGATTCCAGGCATGAGGGCCCAAATCAGGTTGTTGGAGTACCTGGTTCATATGTGGGACATGGACCAACAATTGTTTTACATGGGAGTCCACACATTGACCCTAGATATCAAAGATATCTACTTTCTGACAGGGTTATCACAGCGTGGGTACCAGGCTAGCTTGATCGGTAGCCAAGGTGGCAGACTCCCTATGAGTGAGTATTGTCGCCAGTACTGTGTCCCAGAGGCAGAAAGAAGCAAAGGCAAGGTGGCTATTTGGGGGGTCCAAGATTTGACCCTATGAACCATCTTGTTCAGTATAAAATGCATGGCTAGGAGCGTAGCTCCACACATGGCTCTCCAAAGCTACTTCCAATACGCCATAGAATGCACAGAGTCATGAGTCTTCAACTGGTCGGATGCAGTTCTCCACAGTATGAAGAGGCAATTGATGAAATGCAAGAAGGGTGACCTGAAGCAGTTCGGGTATGGATCACTTTTGGTGTCCTTCTTTCTTGAGAGGGTTCCATTGCTGAGATTACAGATTGAGTGGGGTTTACCAGCCCCACAAGATTTGAGGATTCTCAGGTGGTGCAACCTCATGGTCGGACATGTAGCTGGGCCTATCATCAAATACAATGATTCCTTCTTTGACTGGTTGTGGCCACAGATGCTGATGGTCAATGACTATGCCTATGCCAGATTGGACTTCCGAGGGGATCTGGATTTAGCCCTACCTAAGGATGCTTAGTGGGGTGACCTAGGTAAGAAGTACACATTTTGTTCTTTTAAATGTTTTTGTGACTTTTATCATATAAAATGTTTTTATTTTTGTTTAGGAACTGATCAAAAATCTCTTTTTGATGACACAGATGTGGGGCCATATCGACCTCCAGGCACATCTCCTATTCAGTGACGAGGAGAGGCGGCTCCAGTGGTGCGATGGGATGATGAAGACTACGAAGCAGTGGAGAAAAAATTGGAGGGTTTGACTGCTGACATTCCAGACATGACTATCAGGGAGATCCCTCAGCATTATTAGTGCCATACTGTGGGCATGTCAGAGTCTATTGGTCGACTACTTCGTAGGGTGGCCTGGGCAGTCGTGTGTTATCGTGAGTGTCATCCATGACACTATTTTATAGAAACTACGAGCTTCATTTTTGAGATTTTGGTCCTTGGACAGGAACTTTTTATAAAAAAAAATTGATCATTATATACATATATACGGCTTCTACTGGCTTAACTTGTGTTGTTTGATACATGTGATGTGATTGTTTTATAAATGGCCCAAATGTCTGTATAATACATAGTTATTTAATGCATCAGTTAATGTATTTAGACATCTAGGAATGTGCTGATACTCAATATAATCAAAATAACGTTCCAAGAGGTGAATTCGTAAATATACCCATAATAAAGTAGGACTTCAAATAGCATAGACATTACTTAACTATAGTACTACTAGTTGTGAATCGAGTCGTACAACCAAGTGACGGATACCGAGCGAAATAGCATCAATCAACAATTCAATAAAAGTGCTATACTCTGCAATATTGTTGGTCGCACGGTCGAGACACACACCTCGTAGAGTGATAAGTTCGTTTGTAGGGGTGTAAATTGCCCAAGCAGAAGAAGAAAGGTTTTGAGTACTACGGCTAGCGCCATCAACGAAGCCAATGTGGGGTAGCGAAGACTCCAACATCTGGAAACCAAATACAATGTAACATAAGAGCAGAGACCAGATAACAAAAAAACATACTACAGTAACACACAAGAAGTATGATACAATAAAATACAAGTACTCATGCACAGGTCATCTTAGGCATAGTACTTCTTTAAGTACAACCCATTTCTGGTTTCACTCATAGGGATACCATTGTAATCTACTAACTCATAAGCTCCTTTCTCCAAAACGCGTCTAACGATATAAGGACCTCACCACATAGCTTCAATTTTTCCATCTCCCAGCATATCCTGATCTTGTTTGTAAAGGAGAACCAGATCACCTTCGGAGAAAATGTGAGGCTTGACATGTTTGTCATATTGGGATTTGACACGTTTCTTTTGGGCTTCTATGACTAGTGTGGCGTCGCGACGAGTTTCGTCTAATCGCATGAGATACAACAGACGTTCTTCTTTGGCAGAAGTGTTTGGTAGGAGTTCAACGACTAGTTTTAGGGAGGGTATCTCACATTCAATCGGTAGGATGGATTCTAGACCATAGACTAACCAGAATGGTGTAAACCTGGTAGCAGACTTAATGGATGTTCGGTAAGCCCACAATGTTGAAAACAACATTGTGTGCCAATTTTTTTTGTGAATCCCTATCATTCATCGAAGCATGGTAATGAGGAATTTGTTAATTGCTTCGACTTGGTCGTTGGATTGTGGGTAATAGGGTGTTGAGTTTTCATGGTGAAGACCCAACTTTTTAGTGAGTTCAGACATCATGAAGTTTCTAAAGTGGCTACCATGATCGGTGACAATAGCCTGAGGAACACCAAAATGAGCTATGATGTGATTGAATATGAATAATGTTGCGGTCTTTCTGGTGTTGTCAAATGTTGGCATCACCTCGACCCATTTCGTAAAATAGTCTATGGATACAATAATGTATCCATGCCCCCCGACCGAGTGAGGGTGACATGTCATGAAATTGATGCCCCATTTCGCAAAAGGACCGATGAAGACCACAGGGTGAAGAGGAGCGAGATGTGATCGTATTTTATGGTTGTAGGTCTAGCAAGCGAGGCATTTTTGGACGACAATTATACAATCGTTAAATAAAGAAGGCAAAAAATACCCAGCTCGCATGATCTTCTGGGCAGTAGCATACCCAGACATATGACCACCACAGGATCCTGAATGGTAGTCATTGAGGGCTTTCTTAGCTTCGTGAAACGTGAGGCAGCGTCAAAAAACTGAGTCAATCCCATGACAATAAAGAGTATCACCGAGGATAATATACTGACGGGCTTGGTAGCATATTCGATGGTGGTCAGTACTAGACAAATTGGACCGGAAAGTATGGGTTTTGAGATAGATGATGATATATCCATACCAAAGATCATCAGAACTAATCAGGAAAAGGGATTCATTAGGTAATGAATCGGCTGCTGCATTTTTCGTCTCAGAATAGAGAAAGTCGCATATCAACTCGGCGAAAACTAAGGAATTTTTGGACTTAGTGCATTCAAATTATAAGTAAAACTCCTAGAGTATCATGATCCATTTGGATTATTTTCCCCCTAGCAGTTGATGTGTGAGAATGTGCTGCATAGGGTTGCCGTTAGAAATTATCGTAGTCTTGCGAGAGAGGATATAGTGCTGGAAACGTTGAACTACTTGGACGACTGCCAAGGCCAGTTTTTTGACATGTAAATACTTAGTTTCGGTAGGCGTTAGAATTCGAATCAAGTAATAGATAACATGTTCATCATGAGAATCATCCTCTTGGATGAGAACCATAGCGATGGTGTAATCCGAGGCTGCAAGGTAGAGGAAATAATCATAGCTATAATCCGGTGGGAAGAGAAGAGGAGTACGTGTCAGGGACAGTTTCAAAGCTTCGAAATATTTGTTGGAAATGGTATCCCATACGAACTTGGATCCCTTTTTGAGAGTCACGTGGATACCTTGCAAACTTTGTAACTGGCGAAGCGAAGAAGGAGGAGGGAGATTGAGAATCGCCTTGACCTTCAAAGGATCTACCCTGATCCCTTGACATGAAACAATAAAGCCTAGAAGTCGGCCAGATTCTACACAGAAAACGCATTTGTGAGGATTCAAGCATATATGGTAAAACCAACATCAGAGGAAAATGGCTCGGAGGTGTATTGGATGATTGATACGGTGCATGGAATGAGCGGGTAAGTCATCGAGATAGGGTTGCACGATGTGCTTGATATCATGGAAGGCATAATACATAGCGTGCTGGACAGTTGCGCCAGCGTTGTTTAGACCAAAAGGAAGTTTTTGATAAGAAAAAGTGCCCCAAGGACAAATAAAAGAGGTTTTGTGTTGATCTTCAGGAACAATATTGATTTGATTATATTTAGAGAAACCATCCATCAGAGAGAAGATTTCACTTCCGGCACAATTGTCGACAATCTGATCGACGAAGGGGGTAGGAAAGTTGTCCTTAGGACATGCTTTGTTAATATCCCTATAATCAATGCACACGTATATTGTGCCTTGTTTCTTGTTGATTGGGACAAGATTGGAAACCTAGTCAGTGAGAGCCACTAGGTAAATAAAGACGGCTTTGAGAAGTTTCTCGACTTCAAGCTTGATAGCGGTCGCTTTACGTGGGTGGACCAGATAAAGGCATTGCTGGATGGGTTTAGCATCTAGGTATGTCTTGATCTCATGTATCACAATGTCGGGGTCAATACCTGGCATTTTTTCATAGCTCCAGGTAAAGACGTCACAAAATTCTTTGAAAAGTGACTTGTAGGTGACTATTTCATCAGGGGAACACGAAGCTCCGATATGCACATTTTTGACAATTCTAGGTTTTATGGATATGTCGAGGGGAATGGTGGGTGAGATATTGCTTAAGTTCCCTTCGTAAAACACATCGTGTGTAGAATCAGGAATGGTGGAAATGACGACAACAGTCGATGGGGTCGAGATCCGTTGGTAGCTCTCAATGGTGTGTTGTTCCAGGAAGAGGATGGAATGATGATGTCCATCGTCCCAGGGGGTGTCTTCCATAATATACATAATCATCTCATCCATGGGAAAAATGACGCGGAATGGATCTGGAGATAAATCACCAAGAGAGGGGGTAGAAGGAGTTGCCGATTGAATGGCCTGATAGGCGGATTCGACTGGACTCAATGACATTTTTTTTCCATAACAAAGATGATCGCTGGGGTTGGGTACCATCCATGGGTCGTGAGACGCAAGGGTTCCATGAATAGAGGTGGAGATCATGTTGATTGAAGTGACAAACAGATGTGGAACATCGGGTGGTGGGATGGGAAAGGTACCCATTAATGAGGAGTCTTTAAGAAGACCCACACCGAAGTTATCATATCCGGGGGGGGTTGGCGATGAACGGTACGTTGCCAGTACGCACATCTGCATTAAAGAAGGCTAATTGGTTGACGGTAATTACCTTTCCTTGATGTGGGAAATGTACAACACGAAAAAGAGTCGACACAACGATGCGCATGGAATCAATCCATCTACGACCAAGTAGAAGGTTGTAATCGAGAAGAGCGTCAAAGACTTCCACTTCAACTTGGACCGTTTTTCCTTCTAACGTAATTGGTAATGAAGGGAGGACAACGTAAGGATTAAAACCGGAGCCATTAAAGGCTTTGAGTGTGTTGTGGGATTCAGTCAAAGGAGGAGAGTCGATGGCTTTCCAGCAGGTGATAGACATGACACACGTTGAGGCACCCTCATCGATAACTGTTCTACAAATGTTTTTGTCGGAGACAATAACTTGTATTTGGAACGCGAGTTGAGGGGGTAACCTTAGAATGTGATATTCCAAGTCAAAAATTATTAAATTCGTATCCTTAGGGTCGATTCCATCGATAGCTTTCAACAGTGCCTTCCGTTGTGTAGGACAACTTTGAAGGACTTCAAGGGATGACATCGCAGATGGTGCTTGGGATAGATCTTCAATAATACTATAGTTCTGGGCAGCACTGGCATGAGGATTGAAAGATGACTTTCGAACGACGCCCTTTGGAGGAGGGTGAAGAACTGTGTCAAGGCTTGGTGGTTCGAGATGAAGAGGACCATTGGTAGGTGGAGTCATGGGAGATGGTTGGACCAATGAAGGAGGTATAGCATCAACCTTCCCTTTAGAGGAGGAAAAATCTTTGGCTCGAGTAGTAAGTGTGATGTCATTTTGCTTTGAATCTCTTGTACACATTAAGACATAGGATGTATTGGAGGGGGAGGGTTGGTCGTGAATGACCAATTGGGCCTATTGTTGAGAAGGGAAGGGTTGTGACAATATGACTGGGGTGGGTGGTTTCGTGGTCCCTTGAAGGAACTTAGTAACCTCGGCTCATCATGGACAATCCTTAGTGTAGTGATCATCACCACAGATAAGACAAGGGTATCGGGGTTTGCACTTATCCCTATTGTCAACAGGTGGTTTTTTGGTTCTCTCTGCTTGCGAATTATTTTTGTCCTCCTTATTCTTACCCTTTCCTTTTCTGGATTTGTTTTTACTGGAGGGGGTAGATTGAAAAACATTTACCTCAGAAGTCTTTCCAGTGGGAGGGGTAGGAGACATAGCATTTTGAACATTAGAAGAAATGGGGTTGGGGTTGTTGCTAGAGGTTTGGACGGAATGTGGTTGGGCATGGAAAACGCCAATCACACCATTGGCCACATGAGAAGCAACAAGAGTAGTTCAAGTGGAGAAATTAGAAGGACGAGGTGCATCAGGGAGTAAGTCGTAAAGAGTACCTGCTTGTGAGTAAATGAGGTCAAGGTATTGATCACGACTAATGGCATGTTCTTCTGTGACAACTCCACTCATGGTGACGTCACAACCAATGTCGTTCACAAATGATTTCATGAACCACTATGCCAGCAACAGATTGGGAAGTTCAAGTTTGATGAGACGTCGTCTTCGTCGCCATTCATGGATGTGGTCGGAGATATGAGTGGCTTTGGTTTGTTTGAAAGAACTCAAAATCTCGGTCCCTGTTTCATAGCGGATCGGTAACTAGTAGTGGGTGAGGAAATCCATAGCGAGGGTGTTGAATTCGGTGAAGAAACCTCGTGGTAATTCTATATACCACTTCACGACAGAACCCGTGAGAGTTCGTTGAAAAAGGTGTAAACGAATAGAGTCATCCAGCAAGGAGTTAGATGAGCACCAAAGGTGAAAAGTCATTACGTGATTGTTCGGGTCCTCTTCCGGTTTGCC
>JASDQU010101587.1:41929-64075 GCA_032191745.1 Picea mariana | reverse complement strand
TGGGAGGGGTAGGAGATGGAGCATTTTGAACATTAGAAGAAATGGTTTTCAGGTTGTTGCTAGAGGTTTGGGTGGAATGTGGTTGGGCATGGAAAGTGCCAATCACACCGTCAACTGCATGAGAAGCAGCAGGAGTAGTTGAAGTGGCGGAAGTAGAAGGACGAGGTGCATCAAGGAGTAATTCGTAAAGAGTACTCGTTTGTGAGTAAACGAGGTCAAGGTATTGAGCACGACTAATGGCCTGTTCTTTTGTGACAACTCCACCCATGGCAATGTCATGACCTATGTCATTCACAAATGATTTCGTGAACCACTCTACCAACAACTGATCGGGAAGTTTGAGTTTGATGAGGCGTCGTCTCTGTCGCCACTCATTAATGTGATCAGAGATATGAATGGCTTTGGTTTGTTTGAAAGAACTCAAAATCTTGGTCCCAGCTTCGTAGCGGATCGGTAACTGGTAGTGGGTGAGGAAAGCCACGGTGAGGGTGTTGAAGTTAGCAAAGAACCCTCGTGGTAATTCTATATACCACTTCGCGGCAGAACCCGTGAGAGTTCGTTGAAAAAGGTGTAAATGAATATAGTCATCCATAAAGGAGTTGGAGGAGCACCAAAGGTGAAAATTCATTATGTGATTGTTCGGGTCCTCTTCCACTTTTCCATCGAATTTAGGGATGTCAAATGGTAGTTTGGTTGGTATGGTAGGCCATTGGGGAGAGTGATGGATCAGATCATTTAAAATCCTCGACAGATCTGAGAGGTCCAAGGTGTCTAAGAAAGGTAATTGTCTATTCACATGTGGGTATTGGTGGCTTTGGGGAGGAAGTTCTGTCGGAAAACCAGTGGGACCGTAAGTAGTCTGCATATAATGTGAAGATCCAGGCAGATTCGATGGTTGTTGTGGAGGAAAGTAACTCATGGGATTGTATCCTTGAACAGGGGTGTGGGGTTGAGCATTTGAGCCCCAAATAGGATTGGACGTACCTGGATATGGTTGGCCTATACTAGGGGGTATAACAGATGTAGCTTGAGGTTGTTTTCCCCCAGTCGATTGAGGATTATGTTGTATCAGATGGTTCCAATACTGGGCCAAGGATGGAGGTATGTTTTTTCCATAGGGTGGGATCGGTGGGGGTTGTCCTCCAATTGGGGTTTGTGTTCCAATCAGGGGTTGTGTTCCAATTGGGATTTTCCCTAGAAGGGGGGGTTGAGTTGGGCCTCCTTGGTGAAATTTTCCCCCAACAGGAATCTAGTAATTTGGTGTGAACGATGAAATAGTGCTACTAGGATCAGCGCCTCCAATAGAGGATGGAAAAGGTCCTCTGAAAGGGGGTGGAGGAAGTGTTGGAATGAAACTGGGAGGAGAGTTCCCAGAAGAAGAGGGACCACTAGGAGTCTCGTATGTGATTTGTGTAGGANTATAAGATGATTCCAATACTGGGCCAAAGATGGAGGTATGTTTTTTCCATAGGGTGGGGTCGGTGGGGGTTTCCCTCCAATCGGGGGTTGTGTTCTGATTGGGATTTTTCCTACAAGGGGGGGTTGAGTTGGGCCTCCTTGGTGAAATTGTCCACCAACAAGAATCTGGTAATTTGGTGTGAATGGCAGAATGGTGCCACTAGGATCAGTGCCTCCGATAGAGGATAGAAGGGGTCCTCTGAAAGGGGGTGGAGGATGTGTTGGAATGAAACTGGGAGGAAAGTGTCCAGAAGGAGTGGGACCACCAGGAGTTCCAGATGTGATTTGCATAGGAATGGGAATAGAGGCATTCAATGCACGGTATCCGAGTGGAAGTGTCAGGGTGATTCTGGGCGAAAGAAGTGTGCCAATGGGGGCTTGGCTAGCAGCGGTAATCCCGGTGTGAATACTCGTAGTATCTTTGTAATGGACCATTTGTAAAGGGAGAGTCAAGATGTGGTCAGCTCACAGAGCTTCTGTACTAGGAAAATAATAAGCAGTAGTAAAAGGTACTGCGTCTGGATCAGATGTTTCGGGTAGCACAGGTGAGACGGTGATATCAACACCTACTCTTGAGCCAAAGAGATCCCGTCTAAAAATGCCAGTAGTCCAAAAAGGATCTTGACCTTCAGGTCTTGGGAAAGGTCTAGTCGGTGATTCAGAAGACAAAACAACCAAGTCTCTGGAAAAATTCACTCGCATAATATGTCTCTTAGAGTCAGGATGAAGTCGAAAGTCCTCTTGAGAATTGGTAATTCATAACCATTCTAGAGAGTCAGTTCTTTCCACTTGTGGAGTGGTGACGTCTTGGACTTCACTCTGTTGAGGAGAGCCCTCTTGTGAGTTGGTAGTCAAGGGTTGAGAACCTTCCAGATTTTCTAGGGGTAAGCCTTGCATTCTACGTGAACGACGTGGAGGGTCAATTGTGACCGAGTTGAAAACTTACGAAGAAAATTCTATGGTCAACTTGGGTAAACAAATAGCATTTTCTAGTAAAAATCTAGGAAGAAAAACCAAGAAAACAAGACCTTCTAATTCCAAAGTCACTAGTTGGTGATGAAATGCAATGTCGCAACAATGGGATGAGAAGGGGCTGGGATAGGGTGGAAAAGTTACATTGACAACTTGCTTAACGAACTTACACCCTGGTGCAAGCTCCCACACATAATCGTGGGTATACCCTCCAAGGAGCCCGAGTGAGTTTGGCCAACGTCGATTCTAGGTACCGTGAAGACTTTCCCCTTCACAATCACCTTGTGTAAGACCCTAAGGAAATAGGTCACTAAGGTTACCACCAACAACAATAGAGCCTGGGGGGACAGTCAAAAATCCGATTCACATGCAAGGGTAGAGTATCTAGCCCGAAATCAGCTTGAAAGGCTTCCACTCATCATTGTGGGTATACCTTCAAGTGACCCCCGTAATATGTGCAATCTCTACACTGATATCAACAAAGCAAGGTGAGTAACTCTGTCAATATCAATGCGACCTCGGGTTTGACCCTTGTGTGAGAAGGGCTTCCCAGGACAAAATGTTGCAAATGGAATTTGACACTCCTTACCACAAGATGCTATTGTGTGTTTTTTTCTTTGGAGAGTGTATCTCTCTACCTATTCCAAAGCTCTAGCCTAGCTAATGTTGGTGTAATAGAGTCCTAGAAAAGATTTACTAGTTAAATTTTAAAATTTGTGTGATATTATTAAAGGTTGTTGTTACTCAAAGGAGATGGAAATGAAACCGATGTTGTATGAGACTCTGACCCAACAATGCATAGATAGGAATGAACGATATCAATTTTTGTTCTATGAATCCTATTTACAGGAGGGAAAGAGGAGTTTTCTAGAACAACTTGAACTACGATATACGATCTTCTTTGAAATGCAATATCAACAAATCATGACCAATTCCAATTCTCTATTCGTTCTATTTCAACAATCGAATGCCAATATTTTCCAAATAAAAAATTTCTTTAAAAAGAAAAATGTTTTTTAATTTTCAATAGAAACCACACAATAGTGGTGGAACTAAGAAAAACCATCAACTAATGAAAAACAATATACAAAAAACCCAAACCGATCTTTCAATGAAGACAAAAATAACAAGCAGACAAGACTAGTCTTTTCAAATGCATGAGGGCAAAAATTTTCCAAGTAATGAGAAATTGAGAAAGACAATTGATCCCAAATTTTAAACCGATCACCGACTCCCAACCAAACAAGCACTCGGATTTCAAGACCGGATATTATATCCTTGTTAAGAAAAGGTCAAGAGATAACAGTTGAGAAAAAATGAACAAGAAGAGCTTTCGATTTTCAAAGACTAATCATTCACAAAATCTGAAGTCAAGAAACAATCAATCAGTGGCCCAAGAAGTTCTCTTCAGACACACATACAACTATGGGCATCTGAGCATACAAAAAACCTTAATCCCAAAATTTTGCAAATGGGTTTGCAGGAAGGTAGTGGTATACAGTGCGAGAATGGAGCATTCTCGCAGGCTGGTCACAAGAAGAGTGCGAGAGGTTTGCACTGGACTGGAAAGTAGAGTGCGAAATCTAGGGGTTCTCGCAGGCTACAGAAGGGTTCAGTGCGAGAATGCCTGAAACTAAGCAAAATTTGGAAAAAGACAAAACTTTTGAAGGAACCTCTGGACCCAGAGAGTCTGTCAGGGTCTCCTCAAGACTTAGAGATTGATAGAAATGAAAAATGGTAAGGTAAGAGCAAATGGCCAAGAAAAAACACCAAAAACCACTAAAAAATGGGCTGCATCCCCAGTGGAGTCGCCAATTTTGTTATTGGACTAATTGGTAGGTGTGGACAATAACAAATCTCCTTAGATCCACCTGGACCTAGAACAAAACAGGACAAGACATGACTCTTTCCCTAAGTTGTAATCATTGAATTTGCTAATAGGAATGAATAAGTGACATACCTTTATATCGCTTCCTTAGGTCTCTGTTGTTCCCGCTTCGCTCCGGTGCTCTCGTGAGGTCAATTCCATGACAACACAAACCAACCAAAGTGAAGATAGAAAAATGTATTCAATGTCAACTTATGCATATGATCAAGGAATTACACAATAAATTAAGAGTGACTTTATGGGAAAGGGACATGCTGTTGTATCATATTAATTGAAAGTAGAAGATACAACCTGATTGCCTTGATGTTGCAAGCTTCCTTTCAGTGGCCCTTGGCTACAACACACACACTTGTTCTATACTTGTATGAAGAAGATCCAATTCCTTCAGATAGACCAACTAGAGTCTTCAAGCTTCTGTCCAAGCAGGGTTCTTCACACAATTCTTTCACCAATTCTTCATTCACTCTTTCTTAACCTTTTCCATGAGAAAACTTTCAATATATAGGAGAAGGAGAGATGGTTACATGGATGAGGATGATCCCAT
Organism: Picea mariana; assembly: GCA_032191745.1. Lineage (NCBI taxonomy): Eukaryota > Viridiplantae > Streptophyta > Pinopsida > Pinales > Pinaceae > Picea > Picea mariana. Next base: position 59,213 of record JASDQU010101587.1, on the reverse strand, counting down.
CAAGTCTGAGAAGTCAATAAAATGACAACCATACAAATGCCAACTCATTTTCTAGAAGATTCCCTTCTAGAACCCTCGAGACCTCTTCTCCTTTCCAAGCTTAAAAATAGGTTCACACCCTATGTATGGAGAAAACCGCGAGAAGTTAGCACCCTAAGTGAAGGTGGACTGCAAGAATTAGGGATTCTCACACCCTAGGCTATAGGCAGCCTGCGAACTCACTTTAAAAATATGTTTTTGGAAGGAGACAAGAGCCACTTTTCTCAGGCAAAAAGTCCTTGCTGGGAGCTTGAATACACCATTGTTAAGACATCACCAAAGTGACCAAAATCATGTGTAACACCTTATCTTGTGGATTCCTAGCCCCAAATCGGGGGTGACTTGATGTTGAGATTTGTAACAACAATTCTATGGTTGGGTGGAACGTCCTTCCCAAGTAGCTGATTGCAAAAAAGTTTTAAAAGATAAGTGTTTACTTATTTTTTGAGTTTCCCTTATGATTTTTATGGTTGTGATTTACCCTGTATATGAGAATGGTATTTATGTGTTATTTTAGATGATTTTATGTATGCATTATGTTATTTCAGAATGCTATAGACATTTTTAGTTATGGGTATCATATGTTAGTTAAAAATGTGTTCAATTCGTAGCTGGTAAGCTACAAGAATTAATTAGAAAAATAAATTTTCAAATTTATGTGTTTTCTCATAAGTAATGTTCCTTGGTTAAGATGGGGATTGTTACATAATGGTATCAGAGTGAAAGGTTCAAAAACTGAGCCTATATGGGCCAAAATCAACATGCAAAAGCTAAAATAACATAGTTAAAGCTTAGATTGCAGGGTGGTTGTCAGAATTTTCCAGGAAAAAGAGTGAGGAAATTGCTTGTATTTATTCAATTTCAGGGGTTAAAATACCCAATTCTAATCTCTGAATATGCATCTGTTGGTTATGTAATTGGTCGAATTTAGGAAATTACAGTGTAGCCATGAATAATTGGGTGAAATTGGGAAAAGCCCCAATTTCTACAACAAAATTGGTTGAGAATTCAACATAAGAGTGTCAAAGTTTGGGTGTAGTGGTTGAGTCGAGACACACCGAGGATAAATTGGACATCAACAAGATTAATTTTGGGTTCCATGGAAGTATTGATAAAAATTTCAAAATTATGCAATTTGGGAAAAATTTGAAATTTGGGAAATTTTGGGTATTTTATTGTACATGAAGGCAACATGACGTGGAGGCCACATGGTGGTGATTTGGAAGAGGTGACATGAACTGCCATTACGACAGGGCCATGATGATAGTTGGTAGTACAGTGGAAAGTGACATGGGAGCCGCATGAGGTGATGGTATGGCCAAACTATAAACCACTGTCACATGGGTAGAGCGTGGTTTTGGTCTGAGGCCTTGTACCATGCAACACCATAAAGTTTGTTCCATGTAGCATGATGAAAACCATTGTTTCACTCCAAAAGGATTTTAATGTTTGTGCATGTTCAGGATGCAACATGGCCTTTCGACCATTTATCTCGTGCGACTGTCGTTGTTGGATCTTGGAGACGTGAAAATTCGTGTGCACTAAGGTAAAGGTGTGAGATGGGACCTACCCATCCCTGCATATAATAAAGGGATGCTACATGGGTTTTTTTAGTCAGGCTGAGACCCTTGTCTCGTCTGAGGTCATATGAGTACTAGTTGGGTAGGTGGAGCCCACAAAATATTAATATTTTATTAATGATTAAGGTTAGTATAAGAGAAAGAGGAGAAAGAGAGAGATGTATGGAGAGGTAGGATAGGAGGGTGACATGGCATCATGTCAGGGTGCCACATGCACCCAAAATGCCACATCACTAGCCATGACAGTAAGGAAAAGCATAGTAACTCAGAATGAAATGAAACTTTTAGGTTTTTTTTGTGATAAGGAGGGATACAAAAGTGCCAAAGAGGGCCATTGCTCATTTCTTCTTACATTTGTCAAAAAATGCAAATTAGGGGTTTTTAAAGATCTAGATCTAGATTATTGGCAGAGGTCTAGATTTAGTTGAAATTCCTGGAGAGATTCCAAAAAGTAGGCATGGAAATAATCGTGAAAGGAAGTGAATAAACCTAAAGCAATTTGGAAGGGGGATGCTAAAATAGGGAAAAATCCACTATTTCGAGCCATTTTGGGGGGATTTTTGGGATTTTTAGAGGTGGAAAAGTGTCCCCATATGGAAAATATGGAAAAAGTTAATAACTCGACATTTTTTGTACTCACTAAGCTAGACAAAAAAAGAATAGTGATATTTTTCCAGAAGTGCACCATTTGGGAGATAGTCCTTTTTCACCCTTTTTCCCAGACTTCGAATTTTTAGTATTTACTTCTTTGTAGCTTTGACCAAAAGATAAATGTGAAAAAGAGGGATGCCCTTTTCTCTTTCTTTTTCTAGTTATATAGAAACCAAGAACTCCATCCCTATGATCCACTTGAATTATTTATTATATTTTTAGGGTTTTTCATAGAGTTTCATTACTTATTTTATCATTACCCTCATTATTCATTTTTAAGTATTTATTATACTTTATTTATGTATTTATTCATTTAATAATAATAAGATGGGGATGATTGCTTCATATAATTATTATTGTTATTTAGTAATAATATATGGATGATCCCTTTTTAGGATAATGATTATACTTCCTTATTATTATTATTTAATATAATACTACTACTAATAATAATGTGGGATGTGAGAGAGTGTTTAGCATAAAATCCTCTATTCACACTCGATAGATTGTACTAGGTACCTTGTGGTCCATTTTCATCATTGGTGGGTCCCCTCATGTACCTCAATGAATGGTAATGAGATGGTTTCTACCATGATCGACATCAACTTATTTATTTGCATGTTGTAGAATCGTACCATCAGGGTTTAGGATGAAGACCTTGGTTTTGGGGCCACATCATTCATTCATTCTACCCCTCCCAAGTTACGATGGAATATATCACTATTGTATTAGTACTTTGAATACTTTAGGGGCAATCACATTGGTGCTTGATGCCTTCCTGATCTATATTATGACATAGATCCACATTATATTTACTTGTGGCTATGATCTATTTGTTGACATGGATCGACTGTGTACTTTTTCATGGCCATGGTATTGCATTTCATTTGATGAATCTGTATTGTATTATGTGCACAACCATGCTTTGAGTCTCTTATGAGCATGGCTATTCCTACCTCATGGATTATCTATATATATTTGATGTTTGATTGTAGGTACTCCCTCACTTCTTGATAAATTATCTACCTCCTTAGGCTACCTCACATTTGTGACAATTATCGTAATGTGCTTCTCCCATCAATTCCTCTTCTGACCTCACACATTTGGGGGCATCTATTACAACCTTATTTTCCACCCCATGAGAAGTACATGGATGATCCATTTATGCTTCATTGTTGAGACACACTCTTCTTCCCTAGATTTCACGATATTCTGAATGTAATATCGTGACATTTCTCCTATTCATCCTTGAAGCAATTGGAATTCGATGATGAAGTGATTATTGTGGTGAAATCTATTACAAAACTTCAAAGAATGGGATTACAAGGATCCCATTTAAGCGACCAAGGATAGGGTAAAATTTTGAACAAGGAAAACCTAAAAGAAACATAGAATGGGATATAAACAAAGAAAACCCAGAGAAAGAGGTAGCAAAAATAGAAGCAACACTACACACATTTGCAAGGGCAAATAACGTCACAATAGATGAGCTCAACTACAAATTAGAAGAATATATAAGTGGAGCGACAAATCCAGAGAAACAATTGAAATAGTATAACCAGGAAATGGAACGTGAGTTCCAATTTAGAATAGATGATAAGGATAACCTCCATAAATCCAAAATGGAGAACCTTAGGCAAGAATGTATCGGTGAGATAACAGAATTGAAGACAAAGGAACAAGAAAAATATCAATTCCTTGAGCAACAGGACCACAACGTATCTTGACTGGAAGAACAAATAGAGTGATCTTAGGCTAGAAGGAAGTAGGGAAGAAATCAAGTTCCTTAAATTGCTCAAATATTGATCTGGATTTAGGAGTGGAACGAATTAATAGACTGAATAAATAAACAAAGAGATATGAATAACAATGCAAATATCCAGTGAACAATATATTCTATTGAATAAATGAAACAGGCCGAAATTGTAAAACTGCAGAACGGAAACATTTGCTCGAATTGTGGTAGTTATCTCTGAGAAGAGATGTGGCTACTACACACATCCATTTGAGTAGAATGAATACAATGAGGCTCCAGAGGCATTTTTGAGATTACTCATGAATGCCAAAACCCTAGACATCCAAAAACCTAACCCTAGGAGGTGAAACTCCAAAGGTCATGTGGGCCCCTATGGGCAAGTTGGTACCTCAACTTCTCGGGATCGTAAATTTTGCATACGACCTCCATTTCAGGCACGTGATAGCACGTTGGAAAGATCTTTTAGAGAGATACACATTACGCCGCCAAACTCTAACTTCGTCTACAATTTCACTGCAAGGAGACAAAAAAACATTGTTTAGGGCTCTAAAACGACCTTGGAAGTACAACAAGATGTGCTGACATGAAAACATACAAAATACGCCAATTGGATTAGGTGAGAGGCGACAAGTATCCACCTGGAAGATGTGTGGGGCTTCAGACATCCCCAGAAGTGTAGAACCCACAATTACAAATAAGTACAAAATAATGTGTTGAACTAAAAATGGACAAGAGGAGGCAGTTGGAATAGGTGGGTGGCAACCAATATCCACTTGGATCAAATATGAGGTTTTCGAGGTTAATGAGAGGCTAAAGGAAATACAAATGAATTAATTCATAGAATTAAAGGACATCCAAGGTCATAATGAAGAAATTGCAATGTTATTTGATCATATGAGAGAAATAAAAGGCCAGTATGATGATATGGATCATGCGTTCGAAAAGATAAAGTAGTGGAATAATATGTACACGAAATCCCCTACAACATTGCTCAAGTTCACCAAAAAGGAGTACAAAAAAACTCAAATGTTACTCGATAGGTGGAATAACACTTACTCGGATGTACAAGGAACAATAGGAAACACCAAGAAAACATGTAAGAGGATATGGACTGTGGCTAATGAAATCATGGAGATGTTCCACATGCCACTTAATGAAGAACTAGACATGGCAAGATCAAGTGAAAACAAGGTAGAAGAAGTGTAAACCATCAAAGAGAAAACCAAACAAGAGATTGAAGTGTTGGACAAAGTTGATAAAGAAATTGTCAATTAGTACATGCCCAACCCGTGAAATGCATGTCAACTAAGTAAAAGTTTATAAAGGGGATACAAAAATACTTGAAAATAAATGTAGTTTATAGGATGTGTGATGAAGAGATAGAAATCAAGGAAAATAAGTCAAGAATATTAAATAAAATCATTCAAGGATACAAGTCATGGTCCAATTTTGCAGATAATTCAGCCTAAAAAACACTTGACCTTTCTATACTTTTAAAAATTTTTGTAATAAGAAATTCGAATGATTAGGGAAGCATGGGAATAAAAATGAAAGGAGGCAATTTTCATCTAGAATGATTATAGTTGTAACATCCCCACTATAATCATCATTTTAATTATTCATAACGTAGATATGAAGATGGCTATGGCCAAGCGATCTAATATGCGAATTGTATTTTTTTTTGTAATAAATATAATGTGACACCAGTTGCTGGGAATATGGACAGAGATGGGGGTTGATTTATTCACAAGATGGGGAATGTCTAAAAAGTTCTAGGAGCATCCAAGAGGAAACCAAGGAGGATATTAATTAGGGGTATTAATTCAACCTATATTTCTGAATTTTATTACCATTGGGGATAACTTCTATTTTTTTGTTTGAGTGTATGATAGACCAATCATTAAATACCTTTCAAGGGTGGGTGTAGAAGTGACATCCATAGTTATTGGAAGCATGGGGATATAGTGAAATCCACAATAGGTAGAGTGAGAAGTCAACCATCTTGGGAAAATAAATGAAATTTGTATTAGGGAGAATAGGCAATTTTTTCACATAGAGTTTTGGGCATCAACAACAAGAGAGAGAAATAAAATAGAGAACTTGAGCCAAACTAAGAAGGCTGGGAAAATTATGAAGCATGCTGGAGTGTTTTTGGAGTGTAATGTAACTGGAAATTGAAGAGCCAGATTGTCAGGCTTGAAGAGTGAGCTCCTGGGCGAGTTTCACTATAACAACAATTATTGTTATTATTTTTGTTGGTAGTTTTCCTAGAAGAAAGTTACCTTGAGTTCCTAGATGAGGGATTCATGGTTACCTGTGCTAGAAAGACTCTAATAAATGAATGGGACATCTGAGGGACTGAGAGTAGTGAATGGGTAAATTCCTTGGGTTGGGCAGGTCAATAGGAAGAGAGTTGGAGGAAATTCAAGTCATATGTAGGAGAATACCGGTGGGTTGTGGATTTAGAGTTGTGAGTGGACTGTGAGAGGAAACCTTATCTTATGGATTCCTAGCCCCAACTCAAGGGTGACTTGCTGTTGAGATTTGGAACATCAATTCTATGGTTGGGTGGAACGTCCTTCCCAAGCAACTGATTGAAAAAACGTTTTAAAAGATACGTGTTTACTTATTTTTTGAGTTTCCCTTATGATTTTTATGGTTGTGATTTACCCTGTACATGAGAATGGTATTTATGTGTTAATTTAGATGATTTTATGGATGCATTATGTTATTTCAGAATGCTATAGATGTTTTTATTTATGGGTATCATATGTTAGTTAAAAATGTGTTCAATTCGTAGCTGGTAAGCTACAAGAATTAATTAGAAAAAGAAATTTTCAAATTTTTGTGTTTTCTCATAAGTAATGTTCCTTGGTTAAGATGGGGATTGTTACATAATGGCATGAGAGTGAAAGGTTCAAACAATGAACCTATATGGGCCAGAATCAACACGCAAAAGCTAAAATAATATAGTTAAAGCTTAGATTGCAGGGTGGTTGTCAGAATTTTCTAGGCAAAAGAGTGAGGAAATTGCTTGTATTTTTGGTGAATTCAAGTTCAGGGGTTAAAATACCCAATTCTAATATCTAAATATGCATGTGTTGGTTTTGTAATTGGTCGAATTTAGGAAATTACAGTGTAGCCATGAAGAATTGGGTGAAATTGGGAAAAGCCCCAATTTCTACAACAAAATTGGTTGAGAATTCGACATAAGAGTGTCGAAGTTTGGGTGTAGTGGTTGAGTCGAGACACACCAAGGATAAGTTGGAAATCAACAAGAATAATTATGGGTTCCATGGAATTATTGATAAAAATTTCAAAATTATGCAATTTGGGAAAAATTCAAAATTTGGGAAATTTTGGGTATTTTATTGTACATGAAGGCAACATGACGTGGAGGCCACATGGTGGTGATTTGGAAGAGGTGACATGAACTGCCACTATGACAGGGCCATGGCGACAGTTGGTAGCACAATGGAAAGTGACATGGGAGCCGCATGAGGCAATGGTATGGCCAAACTATAAACCACTGTCACATGGGTAGAGGGTGGTTTTGGTCTAAGGCCTTGTACCATGCAACACCATAAAGTTTGTTCCATGTAGCATGAGGAAAACCATTGTTGCACTCCAAAAGGATTTTAATGTTTGTGCATGTTCAGGATGCAACATGGCCTTTCGACCATTGATCTCGTGCAACTGTCGTCATTGGATTTGGGAGACGTGCAAATTCGTGTGCACCAAGGTAAAGGTGTGAGATGGGACCTGCCGATCCCCTCATATAATAAAGGGATGCCACGTGGGTTTTTTCAGTCAGGGTGAGACCCTTGTCCCATCCAAGGTCATATGAGTACTAGGTGGNAATGATTAAGGTTACTATAAGAGAAAGAGGAGAAAGAGAGAGATGTATGGAGAGGCAAGATAGGAGGGTGACATGGCATCATGTCAGGGTGCCACATCACTAGCCATGACAGCAAGGAAAAATATAGTAACTTAGAATGAAATGAAACTTCTAGGTTTTTTCTGTGATAAGGAGGGATACAAAAGTGCCAAAGAAGGCCATTACCCATTTCTTCTTGCATTTGTCAAAAAATGCAAATTAGTGGTTTTTAAAGATCTAGATCTAGATCATTGGCAGAGGTCTAGATTTAGTTGAAATTCCTAGAGAGATTCCAAAAAGTAGGCATGGAAATAATCGAGGAAGGAAGTGAATAAACCTAAAGAAATCTGGAACAGGGATGCTAAAACAGGGAAAAATCCACTATTTCGGGCCATTTTTTTGGGGATTTTTGGGATTTTCAGAGGTGGAAATATGTCCCCATATGGAAAATATGGAAAAATTTATTAACTCGACATTTTTTGTACTCACTAAGCTAGACAAAAAAAACTTGGTCAAATTTTTCCAGAAGTGCACCATTTGGGAGATAGCTTATTTGGCTAAAAATTCAAAGTCTGGGAAAAGGTGTGAAAAAGGACAAAGTTGTCATTTCCATATTGTTGTATATTTTTACTAGAGCATCAAAATGACAATCTGAGAGTTGTTATGAATCTGCCATAATGTTTATCTATGTCTCATACAAAATTTTCTCTATTGGCCCTTGGTTATAGAAGAAAGCAGAGAACAAGGGAGAAAAGGTAAAAAGTGAACTTCGCGGGAGACACAGTGACTGTCACTAGGTAGAAGTAAGCAAAAGAGCAAATAAGATGGAGTGAGGTATGGAAAAGCAAGCCATTGGATGAGAAGATCGAGGATGATAGATCAAAAATGAAGAGGGATCGAGGAAAACTCAAGAAAACGATCGTTGGATTCTTTGGAGAACCATGAGAGAAGGAAGGAAAGACAGGTTGGAGAAGCCCAAAAAATGTGGATCAAGTGGACCTAGGGTTTTGGCACCTAGGTTTCGAACTAAGGCTATCGGTGAGGGAATATATTATATAAATAGAGGTCGAGAGGACCTGGGTCAGGTCGGTACTGTTGTTGAGCATTGTTATTGATTATTGTTCATTGAGATAATATTGTATTGTGAGTGAGAGAAGTGTTGAGATTAAGAGCCTTCTGGCATTGTAAGATCTTTAGCTGGGTGCGAATATCAGGTCCTACAACTGGGTGTGCAGGAGGGGGAGAGGAAGAGAGAAGAAGACGAGGATCTACTAGTAGAGAGTGCAAACAAGAACTGTAAGCTTTACCTTAATATATCATAAGCACAGTTCTGTGGACGTATCCCTAGAGAGAGGGTGAACCACATATACCTTGTGTTATGTGTGTATGATTGATGATTTATATTTGTCCTTGATATATTGTTATTGCATTATTGTATTAGATCAGATCTATAGAATGTGGAGTAGATTTTAGTGATAAGTGAGCTAGGTATACTGTGTTGTATTGCGTCAAGATCCACTTNCCCCCCCCCCCATAGCTACTTTGGGTGAGACTGCATCTTCTTTGCAGGTGTTGCCTAATGAGCCAGTAGTTCGGGCTTGTTGGTGCGCTCTTGGAGTGAACCTTGGGTCTGCCCCTGTGCCAACAAATGGTTCTGTTGCCAGGACAGGAATCTTCTTGAGGGAATGTCAAGGTGGTTCCCATCGAAGAAAAAGATTCAAAGGTGGATATAAGATCAAGAGAGGGACTTCGTTGAAGCCCAAAACAAGAACCCTAAGCTAAGTACTAAGGATTGGTTACAAGGATACATTTTCACTGACATTCACAAGATCTTCTTTGGAGGGATCCATCAAGAGTTGTTTGACTAGTTGGCTAGGTTAGCTGATACCCAGTTCGAGACCAGATCTAGAATTCCTATGGTTTGGACGTCTGCATTGATCCAGAGTGTTAAAAGAGTCGACAACGCTGTATCCAGAGAAGTAGATCATTGGTTTGATAGTACCATTGGAGGGTATATCACCGAATTCACTTTTGACGGAGTAGAATTGTATAGCCAAGCCGAGAGATACTTTTTCAAAGGACCCAGAGGAAAATTTTTGCACTTTCTGAAGCTGAGAATCAAGATGTTGCTGCATGAAAAGAACGTCTTGAAAATACAGTAGATCGGGTGGATTTGAAAAGGCTAATGTTCAAGAACTCAGAAAGCGACAATGACACAAAAGTGGGACATACACGCAGTGGAAGAGTATTTCGAGGGGTTCACCTTGAGAACCTCTTTAAGAAAAACTACAGAGAAGAAGGTTTCTACAGTGGAGAAGAGGCAGATCTGACAGATGAAGAACATTTAGAACCCACCAGAGAAGAAGAAGGGGAAGCTGAAGAAATTCACCGAAACAAGCCAAAAATCTCAGGAACTACACATAAGATCGAAGTAAGTACTATTAACCCTCATGTTTCCTCAATAGTACTAAGTAATTAGAATAGTCAGAATCATTAGTGTCCACAGAGTACTACTACTAGTAGTTCAACATCTGCTCAGACATGAAACCTAGATAGCTCCATGGCAGATGAGATGAGGCTCCCTATCTTTAGAGGAGATGGATCTAAAGATCCTGATCAGCACTAGTTCCTGTGTGAGGCTGTATGGAACATTAAAATTATTACCAACGAAGCTGTTAAAAGAAACCAGTTTAGCACTACACTCAGAGACCACGCGTTGAGCTGGTACATGAAGCTTGTCCAAGGACTTGCACAACATAAACCATTGAATGAGATCAAGAACACGTTTATTGCAGAGTTTAAAAAAACTAAGTCAGAGTCACAATGTATTACAGAGCTGAAGGAGATCAAGAAAAAGGTGGTCGAACCTATCTGGGAGTTTGATCAGAGATTCAAGACCCTAACTGGAAGATTGACTTTTAAGATCCCAGATGAATAGAACAAAGAATGGTTCATCGCTGCTTTTTTACCACATATCAGAGTTCCCCTGATGTAGAAAAAGATTTCTTTGTAGGCAGAAGCATTGGAGATCACCATGAAGCTTGAATTAGCCCCCATGGGAGAGTCTATCTCAGGTATGAGCCAGATCTTGAGCCAACTGACTAGTTTGTCTCTACAGGTCAAGGATATGAAGAAGGATAAGGGGAAGGAAAAAAGAGAAGATATCTAGTGTGTAAGATGCAGAACAAAAGGTCATGATAAGGAACACTATCCCCTGTTTCATGAATATTTGGCCTCAGGAGCACCAATCCCCTTGAAGCAAGTTAACCTGCCCTGGTGTGAAGTATGAAGAAACCGACATCACCCTGATGAGTGCTATTACATGCAGAAGTATGTCCAGACACCTCCAAACTATACTGCACATTTTTTAAGTCAGTAAGGCATGATGATAGAGACTGTAGGGCCTACGACCTCATGCATGAAAGGTCAAGAGATGTATACAATATCCAAGGTGAAGTACAACAAGAAGGAAACACTACACAATACAACTCCCCGGGAAGAGGAAAATTCAATCCTCGCAGTGGATACAGAGGATGAAGATGAAGAGGAATGGGCCGAGGCCGAGGACAGATAATTTGTTATAACTATGCACAACCAGGACATCTAGCAAGGGATTGTTAGAACCCTTGTACTACTTGCAGTTATTGCAATTCTTTTGAGCATGTTATAGAAGATTTCCCTATGCTACTGGATAAGCATCAAGAAAGACAAGGACCTCAACAGAATCCACAAGTACAGTTGATATATGTTGAACCTCGCAGAGAAGACCCGAGATTCGTTGTTATTACTCGAGGAGGCACTGCTACAAGAGAAGATAGAATGATTCAAGGAAATATCGCAGAAGATTTAGGTATCAAGAAAGTTGTGGAGAAGACTTGGGCTTTTGATGCAAAGAAAGAAAGACAAATCTTTGAGGAAGCAAGATAGGACTTCAAGAGGGACCAAGGGTCCTTATCAAAAACATAACCAGAAATAAGAGAATATGGAATGCCTTGGGAATTTGATCAGTCGTCTTCACTAAAGCAAGGAAAAGAGGTAAGCAATCTCATGGAATTTCTATATACTTGTATTAAGCTAATCCAGGATGAAAACATTGTAAGGGAACTTCAGAATTTAATCAAGCAATATGAGCTAGGAAAGATAGACCCCTTGCCGAATAGGGAATTACACCAAATTGGGAAAAGGAGAAGGACAAACAAAGAATTACACTTAAATTCTCAGATAGGAGAGTATGACATAGACTATGCGGTCCTCGACTTAGGGTCGGAGGTTAATGTCATGACGAAGCAAACTTGGGCACTAATGGGAAAACCAATGTTAGTTTATTCCCCTATAAGGCTTAGGATGGCTAATCAACAAGCTATCATCCCATTTGGAATATTGGAGCATGTATCTGTGGACATCGACGGAGTTAGAACCTTTGCATATTTTGAGGTAATTGAAATTGTTGATGACAACTTCCCTTACCCCACATTGCTAAGAATCAATTGGGCATTTAACAATTCCATTGTTGTTGATTTGAAGAAAAGACGTATGACATTTGAAAAATATGGCCTTAGGGTCATTGCACCCTGAGATCCAGATGAGGGTCAGTGATACAAAGAACCCATCAGAGAAGAATATAATGAATATGAACTGGAAAACATCTACAAACTAACAGCCAAACAGTAGGATTACATCAACCCTACAGCTGAAGGGAATCTGAGCTGGCAAAGTGACAACATGTGTTCATCATATTCAGAAGAAGCATTGGAAAACTGGCAGAACCAGATGTATGAAGTATCTACCAGAAGATGTGCTAGATTAACAAGAGAATTTCGCTGGATCGGCACAACAATAAGTAACTTACCCACATTTGATGGGTTGAACCCCTTAGAAGCCTTCCTATTAGATTTTGAAACAAGTGTACCAATACAATAAGATTGTTAGCAATGGATGAGGCCCTGAAAGCCACACCAACAAGATGGTGGGGGACACATAAAAGCAACATCATAGACTGGACACAATGTCGAACCTTGATGACAGTGTGGTTCTCAGCACAAGTAGTAAGTTGTGAAGTCAGGTATACCGGTAGAAGTTTCCCAAAGGACCATGTGTGAAGCTGTGAAGAGGCTTGGAGCGATATTCCTTGAGAACAATGGGTACATAAAGTCATTAACACATTGGACATGACCCCTATCAACTGGTACCTTCAAGCGGAGCTGTGCCTCGTCATTGCAGATTGGGAAGGTATGATTCAAAATTTTGTCACCACCTTTTTATTTGAGAATGAATATCCTTTAGTAGACCAAGAATTACAGATTGTGACACAGAAGGTATTTGAAGAGGCATATAGCCTCCCTATGGAACAAGAGGAGGACGAATGGACTACACCTCTCCAGAAATTGCAGGGTTGCTACAACATCAATGCCAATGATGACGATGATCCGAGGAAGGTAAACATCACTGAAATAGAAGACCAAAGAGATGTGGAGGGATTAGGAGTTGAAATACCATTTATTGGGCAGCCAATCAAGATCAAAAAGGTCAATCTTGGAACAAAGGAGACATCAAATCTTGCCAATATCGGATATTATTGGGACGTTGCTACCATTGACAAGATTACAGAGTTATTGCATGAATATCAGGACTTGTTTCCAGCCAAGTTCACTGATATGAAGGGAATCAAAGGACCTATGGGAGAGATGAGAATACCTTTGAAACCAGATGCAAAGCCAGTCAAGCAAAGACCCTACAGATTGAACCCAAAATACAAGGAAAAAGTGAAGATTGAGCTTGACATAATGTTGGAAGCATGGATTATTGAACCCGTCGAAGAATCAGAGTGGATCAGCCCTATGGTGGTACAAGACAAGAAGACAGGAAAAATCAAAATCTGTGTGGACCTCAAGAAGTTGAATGATGCCCTTCTGCATGACCCCTTCCCTATACCATTCACCGATGAAGTGTTAGACAATGTGGGAGGTCAAGAAGTATATTCTTTTACAGATGGAATTTTAGGATATCATCAGATCCAGATCGCCAAGGAGGATCGTCACAAGACCACATTTTCCACTGAATGGGGATACTACCAATACACAATGATGCCATTTGGACTGAAGAATGCCCCAACCATCTTTTCCAGGGTGGTGATCGAAGCGTTCAAAGAATTTTTGCACAAATTCTTAGAAGCCTATTTTGATGACTGGACTGTGTTTAGTTTGCTGAAAAATCATATTGAATGTCTAAGACTAATGTTGGATAAATGCAGGCAGTGCCAAATTGCTTTGAATTTGAAGAATTGCATCTTCTTCTCACCATAACTTCCCCTGTGATTGAAGTGGAAGGTAATATTGATAACGAGACCATAGTAATTTTAATTGATTCTGGAGCTATCCATAGTTACATAAACTCTAAAATTGTTGAAAGGTTTCACTTGCAAAGGAGCAATCATAAGAAATATTGGTTAGTTTAGCTAGCCACATGGGCTAAGAGAAAGATCAATGAGTTGGTTAAATATTTTCAAATAGACATGAATGGAATCAACACAAAGGTGGATGTGAAAATTATACCTTGTGATTCACATGATTATCTAATTGGCATGGATTGGTTGGAGAAATGCCACGTTGTCCTAGACTATGATGTAAGACAATAACTTGTCTTGATGAGGATGGACAACAAGGAAAGATTCAATATGTTCCAAGAGTTATAGTTGTTAGAGAAATCCCAGCCATGTAATGGAAGAAGTTCTTCAAGAAGGGATGTTAAATGTTTTCATCCCATATGGAAGAGGCAACCAAGGATAAAGTGGAAAGTATTGAATACCATCTGGTCTTGAAGGATTTTGAAGATGTTTTTGGGGAAATCCCTGGATTTCCACTAAAGAGACATTGATTTCTCTATTGATTTGGTGTTGGGAGCTACCCCAGTTTCCAAGACACCTTATAGAATGGGCACACCATAATTAAAATAATTGCAAATGAAATTTGAAGAGATGTTAAATAAGGGGCATATACTCCCAAGTGTGTCACCTTGGGGAGCCCCAATTATTTTTGTAATTAATAAGGATGGAACCTTAAGGTTGTGTATTGATTTCAATAAGTTGAATAATGTCACAATAAATAACAAATATCCTTTGTGAATGATTGATGATCTCTTTGATTAGTTGAAAGCTGCAAAAATATTTTCCAAAATTGAATTGAGATCATGATATTATCAAGTGAGGATAAAGGAAGAGGACATCAGTAAGACATTGTTCAAAACAAGATATGGGCATTAAGAATTCATAGTAGTTCCATTTGGGTTATCAAATGCCCCAGTTGTTTTTATGTGCATGATGAATGGAGTGTTTAGGGAGTACTTGGAAAAGTTTATAATTGTTTTCTTCGATGATATTCTAGTCTCCTCCAAGACATAAGAAGAGAATGAAAAACATTTAAGAATGGTGTTGCAAGTTTTGAGAGAACATAAGTTGTATGACAAGATAAGTAAGTGCATCTTTTATCAAAAGAAGATTCACTACTTGGAGCATATTATTGTTGGGTATGTGTTATATTTTTTGCATGTGTGTGTGTGGGAGCGTCAGATTCGACAACTATGTCTGACAATCCCAGATTAAGTTTTGTAGCTACGAAATACCTAAAATATTGTATATATTGTATTGTGAATGGTGAAATTAATAGAATGAAGAGTTGAAAGTTGCAGCACCAAGGAAGGTTGGTTTTCTCCCAGTTAAGGGTTTCCAGCGTAAATATCTGTGTACTGTGTGTATGAGCCATTGATTAATTTTTGTTTTTCTTAAGAATCTATATGCATTTCTTTACTTCACAGGTTTAAAACTTGCAGTTATTTCAGTAGATGGGATAGTAGTTGATACCAAGAAAATAGAGGCCATTAGAGGATGTCCAACACCAAGAAATGCCATAGAGGTCATATATTTTATGGGTCTTGCTGGTTATTACCAAATATTCATAAAGGGTTTTCAATTTTTTTAAAACTAATCACTTCTTTGCAAAAGAAGGGAGTGAAATTTGAATGGACTCCCAAATGTGAAGAAAGTTTTCAATAGTTGAATATATATTTTGACAAGTGCACCAATATTAAATATTGAAAACCCAAATGAAGACTTTGTAGTGTGTACGGATGTGTGAAAGAAAGGGCTTGGTTGAGTCTCTAATCAAAAGGATCATGTGATATGATATGAGTCTAGAAAATTAAAGGAGCATGAAAGGAATTATGCTACACTTGACTTGT
The DNA here is from genome assembly GCA_032191745.1 of Picea mariana. Lineage (NCBI taxonomy): Eukaryota > Viridiplantae > Streptophyta > Pinopsida > Pinales > Pinaceae > Picea > Picea mariana. Next base: position 43,078 of record JASDQU010101587.1, on the reverse strand, counting down.
AGTTGGAAACAATTTTCCATGCACAAAAAATGTGGAGATATTACCTCATGGGTCTAAGGTTTCAGCTAGGAATGGACCATTGTGGCTTGAAGCATTTGTTTGGACAACCAACATTAAATGCTAGAAAAACTACATGGATAATATTTCTAAGTGAGCATGAATTTGAAATTAAGCACATAAAAGACAAGAGAAATCAGGTGGTTTATGAACTCAACAAAAGAACTCATGAAGTGCACATTTTAGCCATTAACATATTCAACACATATTTAAAGGAAAGAATTTTAGAGGCTGCAAATTCAGACCAACCATATATAGAAATAAAAGAAACATCACATAATTTTAGAGACTTAATTGTTATAATCCACATAAGCTTTCTCTACCCTGATGCTCATCACTAAACAAACTCAATATTTTCTTAATCGTTCTATCTAACTTCTTGCAAAATAACTAACTTAAACCTACCAAGATGATGTGAAACCACAAACAACAAAGTGTGGTGAAGAGATCATGTATGTGGGTCACTCATGCTATGAATCCATGCTTACCCTTAAACTGTGATTTTGCAGGAGAAACCGCGTGCATATTCCTTCATTTATTCACATCGTCATTGCTCACCCACAACTCACAAATTGCAGGCTAGTGGAAATATCCCCACAGGTATTTAATGAAGGGAGTACCTATGCACTAGATGACACATTTGACTGCAATATGTGAAGAAAAATCTTGCAGGTATTTTACCTACCGTGATATTGGTAGTCCCTTGTTTAAACTGTATTTGTGGGATATCCTTGCTAGGTGAGCCTATGATGAATTCACTCATTTGTTCGCATGCAACAACACGATGAAGCTCTCTTCTTGCATACTTGCGTCTCAAAAAGGTTAATTGTTCATGTTTTTTTCCCTCCTGTAATGAAATACAAAGAATTAAATGCATTTATGATATCAACGACGAAGAGGTTGGATGTAACATAGTGATGTGATTGTTCACATGATATGTCATTAACATTCAAGTCATACGAAAACTGTGTGTATTAATGAAACATATGTCTTAGGTTATAGCTAAGATCTTCTAATAGATAGTTGTTCATTTTATAAACTCTAAAGGACTTATGACATTGTAAACTTTGCAGGTCTTAAGAGAAATGAGAT